>JAVLUX010000034.1:34640000-35196143 GCA_032164185.1 Moxostoma hubbsi | reverse complement strand
GTGGAGTGGATCGGCACCTGCTGCTCTCTTACTGTTCTACCATTACAAGCCATTACAAGTGACCTCTGACCCCATCCACCCTTAGATGAAAAAGCAAGTCTGGTCTTGCTCCACTCGTTCAAGAGGCAGATAAAAGAAGGGAGGGTGGGGGAGTAAGTGACCCATTCTTCAGACATGTCCCAAACCCACAGACACAGAGCTCCAGGGCTCTCTCTCATGGCAATGCAGATGTGCAAAAATGCAAAAAAAATAAAAGAATTTTAATCACCCCAGAAATCTCCAATTACCGCACTGCTACCCGCTACGAATCTGTCTCCTTGGGACGCGTTCCAGAAATGACAGAGATGCTTTAGCTGGGCCTAGGCACCCTCTCTGCTCGGCACACGCCACCCTCGCGCACTCATTCCGACAGCAGACGTATCTATGGTGGATGTCTCCTAATTACTAGATGTCAACTTTGCAGCCCTGTCCTCTGTGTCATTCACCACTCATCTAAATGAGCCATACGCATGAATTCTGATCCAGGAATGGTCGGCCATCTTCGCTGCTATCATGTGGCGTGGGTTCACTGTACTGTCCGCAGCAGCATGGCACAACAGACACGTGGAGTTTGTGTTAATTAACATGCGGCTTGCGTGGAGGGGACTGTTCTGTGAGTAACTAACCTCAGATGAGACTTTGTTGTCAGTTTTATTCAGCCATGAATATAGTTCCTCTTCCTTAAAAGCCGTTATTATTAGAATGCAAAGACCGATTTAAAAACACTGGAATTTTCAATAAAAAAGAAAGGTCTGAAAAATGCATACAATTGATATACAGTACATTCCTCTTTAATTGAATTGGATTGTAATTTTATTTTGTTGGTAAATACAAATTTAAAAAAATCCTTGACAAAAATGTAGTTACAATGGAAGTCTATGTGGTGAACATTTGGCCCATAGGTTTCCACTTTAAGTGCATAACCCTTAACAAACTTGTGGCTACCATTTAAAATTATATTCTTTAGTAATCGAGAGCATGCTACAAGCATAAATGATAAATAAAATTGCAGTTGAGAGATAAATGTGGTCCACTTATTGTGACTTTATTTCTCATAATAAACTTACCCATCAACCCTAACCCCAACCCAGGGTTAGCCTGGTAATCTGGCATACCGGGGCATTTTCCTGGGGTGCCGACACACTTTAGGATGGATCATGAGCGGACTGGCCATTGGGAGAACCGAGTGGGCTGGTGTGTCTGCCGCAAAACGTGCTGAATGGGTCTTGTTAAGCTAAAATGAGCCGCCGCGTTATGTAGAACAGACCACAAAACGATTTCCCTTCCCAGTCCTGTCCAGACCTTCCCCTCACCCTAACTCTAAACCTACCCGTACCTCAACCTCAGTAGCAGCAAATTGTTTTGCATGTAGTTTAATGTAAGTACATGTTAGTTAAAGACACCTAATATAAAGTTGGGCCATGCCTTTATTTCTTATATTGATATATGAGATATCAACACATTTGTGAGGGAAAAAAAGTCACAAATGTGAGAAATAAAGTCTCAATTATCAGACATAAATTCAGAATTACTTTTTTTTAAAAATTCCTTAGTGGGATTAAGGCACTTTATGCTTCCCCCGAAGGGTGTAAACACGAAAAGCTTATTGTTTGTTTAAGCATTCCAACTGTCTGACATAGCAACATTGCCTCAACCAACGTCAATGAGAAAATCTGCTTGTCTGGCCAATCAAATATAGCTGGAGTGTTCTGGTAACTTGTTTGAAAACAATATTTTGTGCATTTCTGTTAATATAGGGTGTGTTGTGTACGTTTACATTTTGTTCCATTTTATTATGTTTTTAATTAATATGCTTTTGTACATCCAACTCTTTCTAAAGTTACCATTTCTACTAGCACAGACTCAGCATTTTGGTCATGTTTTTAACACAACATTTGATGCGTTCTAACTCATATGCTACAATTCATTATTGTCAAACAAATAATCTCTGCATTTCTGCAAAGCTAGCTCTTGGCGCTAATGAGAATGTGCGGCAGCAGTGCAAACTTCAAAACATTGACGCAAATCCCTTTCAGAATCCTCTCGTCAATAGCAGAAAGCAAAGTTCCTTTCTTCACACCAGCTTTGATATCCTTACGCTGGAGTCAGGCTAATATTCAAATGTAAATATTAAACAAGGCGAAACAGAGATCCATGCAAAAAGTCTTTTGTTCGGAGGCACTGGGTAAGCAGTCACCCTGAAACAATAGGTCAAATTAGCATGCACCAGCCCCGGAGCACAGGGCCGTCGCCCAGTGACGAATCCCCCCTCCTGCTGTGGGGGTCACCGCTGAAGATCCATCTCAGTCATTGGCAGTATGTCAGGCCCATTTGTTTCTGTGCCTAGAGAACTTACTAGCATGAAAAGAGGAATTCCAAGAAGTGAAGGTGTGGGAGGGCAGAAGACAAGATTAATATAGAAAATACCTGGCATGTGAATGAGGTGGAAGCCTTGTGATGTGATAAATGATGACGGCTGATAATTACCTATGAGCCTTTGAGACTGGGCGACTGAAAAAGACCATCCCCTAACACGGTAATCACATTCTAAACCCCTCATCTGAAGAGGAGGAAGATTTTTCACCATATACCCTACTGTTTATAAGTACGCTCTCATACAGAAATCCAGAATACATTATGAAGACAATGGCTGCATAGCTGAAAGAAGATACTTGTAGAAACTGGAGAATATAGATCATTTAAGGAAAATGTGAAGGTAGAGAGAATAAAGCTGAAGTGTGGTTTTGTGAAAATTATGTGACTGTGGCAACATATTTGTTAAATTATACTAAGTGGTTCCATACATGTATCACAGCAGTGCTGATGTGAAAAGTCCACTGTGTGGCACTAAAAGCGAGTTCAATTTTCTCCCGATCAAATTTATGGTTTTAATGGTTAATTTGGTTATTGAGATTTAAATCAACCTACTTCCCTACTCTGAACCTTAAACCTAAACCTTACCAATATAAATGCAAATGTGATATTAAAACACAATTGCTGAAGCAACCACGTAATTATGTTGTGCTTCATTGAAAGAAAAAAAATTGGAGAGAGGAAACAATTTCCATGCAGAAATTGCTAGTAAATTTAACAGACTACATTTTCAGGTAAAGACCACACACAATTCTAACTGGCTTAAATTGGAACTTCTCAAGTAGAGTGTACTTTGCAATACTCTGTTTCAAGTAAATTGTACTTCTTGTTTGTACATTTTACTCAAACAACGTAGCACTGAATTATGATATACTCATTTAAAAGTGTACTGGCATTTCAATGTTTTATTTATATATATATATATATATATTTTTTTTTCTTTTTTTTTTTCTTAATCATGTACCAACATGACACAGAGTAGCCTTCCACAGGAAAGCTTAATGCATGCTTTGTAGTCTATCAGACAACATCCCCATTGTTTTAATGGCGATAGAAACATGATCCAGCACATGCAGATCTCAACACTTGATGCATAAAACATGATGAAGGTAACAATCAACAGATCATTTTTTGTGATCATGAACAAGCAATTTTCAGGAGAAAATTAACTTCAGACTGCACAAAACAAGAAGTTACCAAATGTAAAAACAAAATCAGCAATAAAATTGGTGTAAATCAACTTGCAAACAGTGAAACTATGCAATTAGTTATTCATGCCTGGTGTGATAGGAACACCAACTTCGAAAAGTTAAATAAAATATACTTATTTAATTGAACTATGAAATTGACTTTAATATTTTGTACTTTAGGATTGGTACATGATAACGCATTGTAAAGATCAAGAGCTAGATCATTATTTGTTACGTGTTTGAATTGAGTACAAAATGTAGAATTTACTTAATATGTTCAAGGTCACATTAAGCTAACTTATTCAATGTAGAAATTAAATGTTTTTTTCTGCTACATTTAATTCACCACAATGTAATTATCACACTCACATCACACATCAACTTGCACGCTAACCAGGACTTGTACCCTGGTCCTTTGTTATTTATAGTTGTCAGTGAATATTCAGATTGCATAGGAGAAAATATTTTAACGCTAAAAAAATTATGGACTTCACCTTAAAGAAAAATGAGAAGGTAGCATAACTGAAAAGGTGATTTAGAAAAAAGAAAATGACATCAACACCATTACCACATTAGAAACATCGAGAGCCCTTTTACATGCAAGGACAATTGCATACAATCTAAAAAAAAAAGAAAGAAAAAAAATACACTAAGTGATCATCCTTAAAACAATCATGATTATTCTGCATTGCAGACCAATTACGGTGCCTGTGATTTGCCATTAAAAACATCTCAAAGCAATTCAGAAAATATTTCAAGGACACTTTGAGGTAATGTCTTGGGTTTTCCAACTAGCTTTGAGGTGGCAGAGGCAATTATAAAGACACATGTGCACAGACACACACACACACACACACACACACACACACACACACACACAAAACCCCCCACCCATCATCACAGCCTGCATAAACAGGGATGACAATTTGAGATTAATGAAAAGGGCCCAATTTAATTGTCAGGCATCAAGATCAAGTTGAACTTAACCAGAAAATACACTAACGGTTATCAGGCTTTTAAAAGGTTTCTAATTGGTTATGACCAGTATATAATAGGAAAAACTGATCTGTATGAAGGGAACGTTCCATGATTTTTGAAGAATTATCAACTACAACAAAATCAATAGAAACTGAAAAAAAAGAAAGAAAAAAGATTATCAAGATTGCACTCTGTGGATATAGAAGGATGGAAAATGTTGGCCAAGGGTAGAATGACGTATTGCAGTGTTTTGTGTCATACAAATCAAGCCATTCAACAAAAGACTGCCAGGTTCACTCCAGCCTGTCTTTTGTGAGGCCAGCTTTGCTTTTCTTTTCACATCAGAGTTATACACTCAATGCACCACTTCAGTCTTCCTCGTGGGAAAAATCACTTTGTATACACTTCATATCACTTCATATTGTAGCAGTCCAGGGGTT
This sequence comes from Moxostoma hubbsi, assembly GCA_032164185.1. NCBI lineage: Eukaryota > Metazoa > Chordata > Actinopteri > Cypriniformes > Catostomidae > Moxostoma > Moxostoma hubbsi. The sequence continues at coordinate 35,191,123 of JAVLUX010000034.1, read as the reverse complement.
GTGCTGCCACTCTACCAAAACATTCTGTCATATTCAGCCCCGTTTGATATGCTTATATATTACTTCAAGCACACTCTCCAACACTGTCAAAATCTTCCAGAAACAAATTCACAAGGACACAGAAGGTTAGAGTCTTGCACATTTCACACCTGTTTTTCTTTTAAATGTCTCCTAGACTTAGATGGGAGTGTATTTCTGGCCAGCTCTCCTGAGTTCTAATTGAAGACCAGACCAAGATAAGCTGACAGCACCCTTGCTCTGTTGGCTTGAAAAGGGAGAACTTTTGGCAGTCCTGCGGCCCAGTTCACATCAGCATAATGGGAAAGAATGTGAAAAGCACTTAACAAATGGAATCTGCATTCTACAGGTGTGACCCTACCCATCACAACACACAAAAACACAAATCTCATGCAAAAATACACTGTGCCTTTACAAAAGAACAGTGATGGTATTGTATGGTAATATCATGTTATTTTGGTAGTATCATGGTATTTTGACACGGTATAAATCATGTTACTAATGAATGATTACCAGAAACCAAGGTATTAGCATTGCACTGCAATATACTTCATTGAATACTATTGTATTAGCATGGTAAATGTCTAAAAACATGGTAGTACCATATTACGTTAAGTGGTATGTGACACAATGAGGAATTTAACAGAAACAAACCCCTCAAAACTTATAAAGAAACCTAAGAATCTTAAATGTTAAATCATATGTCAAATGACAATATGTCAAAGCAAGATACCCCAAAATTTAAATTCTGTCAGTAAATACACTCTCATGTTCGAAAACTGCTGTTTACTTGCAAAGAGGGACTAAAGTATTTGTAATAATGAATCAGCTGCTTAAATAGTGTTTTCAACATCACAATATCTTTATTTTTTCAGGGCTGTCTGTTTTGATGCAGTGATGCGGGCATGTTTTCTGACATCAAACAAAGAATATAGCCTATAAACTAGTTTGTCCAATTGAGCCTTTTCTCATTTCCATCCGTCACTCATTCTCACCACTTCTGGTGCAAAAAAAGTGGAAGGGCTTAGAACCTTCTATGGCTTCTTGATGAACTCAGAATTCCATGCTGCATTGCAATGTAAACAAAATTGTGGTGCTTATAGCTGGCAATCAGGTTCGCGATTGCATCTTATTTATCACAATCTATCGTTATAAACATCTGAAAATCACATTACATGTTTGATAATATATACTCTGTCCTCCAGTGCATCTGCTGTGAAGTTTTTTATTTTTTTATTTCAGTGTGCATTAAAGAACTCTCTCAAGGGGATCCGTCAGTACAAGAAAAAACTCACTTGCGAAAGGGTTAATCAAACATTCAGTTGCAGCTCAGAAATGTTGTTTGAGTCCAGATTAAAAATGGCCATCTCGCCAGGTTTGATGATATTGCCTAATATTGTTAGCTTCAGAATACTTGGAATACAAGTTAAATACGATGTTAAAAGAAGTAGTAAATAAGCAATGCTTAGGTTGATTTACCCACAAATTGTACACATTGTGGCTCTGCAGCGCTACCAATCATGTTTGTTTGAGCATCCTAACCAACCTGGCACAGCAACATTGGCTCAACCAATAGTTTGAGTTTGGGGTGGCTAACCAATGGCTAACAGACCTCTTTGTGAAACACTGTGATTTTTGCAATTCCGTTTGATGACACAGTTGCACAGAAATTCCACACTTCAACTTTAAATTATATAAAGAAACAAATGAGTCCACTGTTTGAGAGTGAGTTGCTTTAATAACTCATCATAACTCACTCACTGACTCCCTAACGTTCCAAACATAAGCTTTTCTTTGATGTGAACTACAGGATGAAATAAAACAAATTAGCTAGGCAAAGCTGACACCATCTTCACATCAGAGGTAAACACCAATGAGTTACACAACCCTGCCAACCAAGATGAACTTATTTGGGCATCAGTCGAGCCAAATCTTGGGAGGAGCAAGTTCATTAATCCGACCAATCACACTGCCGGAGTAAGCGTATATAAACAGCTGCTAATTCTACAAGCATCAAGTCTTCAAGCATTACACCCCACACTTACATGAAGATGTCTCTCAAACTTTAACTTTTCACTTCCGACAAGGAATTCTCAACCACTCCGAACTCCCCATAACAGCTCGTTGAGCCTGGGATCATCTCTCCTTCTTCCAACGCTGTTCCTCAACCTCCAGCAGCGAATTGAGGTCGCTTCACGCTTGCACACGTCTTCACCCTGGCCCCACTGCTGGATTACTTCTTCTCCCCCTCCCTGAAGAGCTTCTCATACCTCCTCATCCATCGCCTCACGTCCAACCACAAAGCCATTCCCGGTAAGTGGACCATCAATGGCTTAAGACATGCTCTTGCAGTCACAGGTATTCCATACACTCGGTGACCTGCTTGTCGCCCATAAACATGGCAATTCACCCACCCCACCAACTACGTCTCCACCTGCGAAACGCTCTAAATCAGGTGCCCTCAACCCAAAAACTGCAGACATTCCTGGAATTTTGTCCCAGCTATTCAGCTCCAGTTATAAAGTTTACCCCCAGGTCACCACGGAAGTTCTGTGCTTATGCAGAACCTCCAGTGACGGAGAACGCGTCACTATCCTCTCTCCCATTGAGCTCCTCCTCTCTCTCTCTCTCCAACCTACCACGGCATATCTTCACTCAATAACAGAATTCTCAGCAAATGTTCTTCAATGATAGCCCTTTCAAACACCTCAGTTTTTTTTCCATGCAACCTATTCTTTCTGTCAACATCCATCCCTCTATCCCTTCCTAACCATGGGCCACTGGAGCGGATTCCTGCGTGAGGCTGCCTCCGCTGGAGATCTCCGCTTCAGACCCATTCCCCTCTTCACTTTTCCACCCTCCTTTCTACCATTCTAATCTCCCCTACCCCAGAACCATTCCTTGTGCAAGGCTTTATCAGCAAGCAAACCCAGTCCTGAATCATTTCTCAGCTAACCCTGTCCTTCCAGCTCACCTTCCCACATTCACACTTCAAACATCTGATGCCATACATCTTGCTATTCCCTCAAATTCCACAACTACAGAGCCTCCGCTCTCAAATTCTAGCAGGTGCAGACATAGTTCTTTCTACTTACAGAAGTCCCTCACAACAACATGGTTAGATCCATAGACTATGACAAGTTCTCTGTAAATCTAAAAAATCCCTTTCCCAGCTCCTCTTGCATGCTCACTTTCGCAGAATTTTGCATCGGCTTTGGGCGGTTTAATGAAGTCATATGCTCTACGTTTCTAAGCGCAAGCATAGAAGCATAACGACTACCTATCTATCATCACCGAACTATCACTCTCTTATGGCGGCAGTAATTTTTTCACATATCACAAGCTTTTTTCAGCAAAATGTGCAGTAAGAGTAGCACAGTGGAATCAATGCCAGTACTGGGTAGTGCTAGATCTAGATCTCCATAATAGAGTGTTCCTGGGATGCTGGAGTATTTCACGTGCTGTCTGCAGGTCGACCAATCACAAAACCACTTTCTGCCCCACAATCACAAACCCCCAATCAATTGCTACCACAAACAAACTAACTAACTACATTCCTCAACCCAGCAGGAACCCGTCAGGCTCCTCCATCAAAGATTACAAATGCAGAGCAGTGAAATTTCAGAAGGCAAACAATTATGACCTCATAATAGACATCTCAGCCCCCCCCCCCCCCCAACCAAGGGCCACACTAGAGTATTAATAGTATAATCTCAATTGATGAATACTCTCTTTGCTACCACAATGTCAATCAAGCAATCTTGAATGACTAAAAAAGAAGGTAGGGAGGCAGGCTCACTAGTCGACATAACCTCAGCATTCAAAATCATGCCCTTGCACCACGATTTCTTGCACCTCTTTAGCGTCCCAAATTTTTACTGTTCATTTTGGCTCACTTTTGGCTGCAAAATCAGCCCCAATATGTTCTACATGCTATCCGAAGCAATCTGCTGAGTATTGTCAAATAATCACTCCATGCCTGACCTTATCCATCTGCTTGACTATTTCCTCACCATCTTGCCTCACAATTGTCCCCCGGCTCTCCATCTAACCACAGTTACAAAGGCGTTCTTTGATCTAGGAATTCCTATCGCCCAAGAGAAAACCGCCAGTCCATCCACTTCTATCGAATTTTTAGGCATCCAACTCGATATGGCTACATTTCTCACTTCTCTTCCCAAAGAAAAGATCGATATGATTATTTCAATTACATCTAATATCCTATCAAACCCAATCAAACATGATCTCCTCTCACTCCTTGGCCATCTAAACTTTGCCATGCGTATCATACCATGGCTACCATCTCATGATGGCATTGGCATTCATCTCACACCTCCTCTCTCTAACTTGTATCAAGCATGCCAGGCAGACTTCAAACTATAGCTAACTTTTCTCAGCCACTAGAACAGTCTTTTTTTCTACAACGATTTCATCTCCTACCCGGACGACATCACCAATGCAGCTTCATCAGTTGGATTTGGAGGTTACTTCCAGGGCCGTTTGTTTGCATCCACCTGGTCCCCCAATAGGATCAACTCCCCTGTTCGAACTGTATCCCATCATGGTAGCAGCAGCCTACCTCTGTCAGAATGGACATCTAAAAGAATCTTATTTCACTGCGACCACCAAGCCACCATCCAGTGCATTAACAAAGGCAGATCCCACTCACCAGGTTTTTTGACATTTCTTAGGTGCCTAATTTGTATTTCCATCCATAACCATTCATAATTAAAGCAGAACACATTCCAGACTCAAAAAACAGATTGCTGATTCTCTCGTTTTCCCTTTTAGAGATTCAGATCTTTGGCCCCAGAAGCGAACCCGACACCAGCCCCAGATCCTCCCTGTTCAGAACTGAAATCCTATAAATCACCCTCTCATTCCACGAACCCTCCAAGCATACTGGACAGCTTGGAAATGCTTAAAAAATATACACCTAATTTACAATCTGCAATTTCCCAATTTTTCCTCTCCTCTCTATATCCTCCTTCACCACACACCGCAATCAAACCAAAAACCTCTATCCCAAAACCAGTAAGAGTACTTAAGTGGCATCCACTACTTCTATAAATACATTTTCGGCAAAAACTCAATAAGCCATCATAAGCCACGCCCAGATCTCACTTCTCGTTAGGGGTATCCATAAATCCCAACCTACCAGAACTGATACCATGCTACCCCTCACCATCTATCTGCTAACATGATGCCAAAACACTCTCCGCCAGGGCTACATTTCTCCAAAGACATCAAAAACCATAGATGCTATGTTAATCCTCACTTTTTTCAGCTTCCTCCAGTGCTCAGAACTCAACTCACAAAATATGACCCAAGAATCCATCCCACCATTTTGGACCTCCAAGACCTCCTATCCTAGACAACGATACAATCTGATACTACATCAAAAAAAGCAAAACAAACATAACCAAAAGAAGGCTTTCAGTTTTCCTTTTCAATCTACCAACTCCCATCCAGCCCTTACATTAGCTAGAACACTATCTCCATTACAGAGGGTCCGAAACCAAAATCCCTCTCGATCCACTCTTTGACGACAACAAAAATCAAGCAGTTACCTGATTCTGGTTCCAAAAACACCTAAAATCTGTCCTGCTCCAATCTGGCATCTCAGAAAAACTGTACTCAAGTCATTCCTTCCGTATCAGCAGCCCACATGATTAATTACATTCATTAGTGATAGTGTCCAATAACAGGAGGGTTACTTAGATTAAGCTAGTAGAATTTGGCTGTTCATGTGATTCTAACATATCAGCCCCCATGAGAGGACCCCCTCTGTGTGAAATTAAACAGCTTTTATAAGGTTTAGTATGTGTTATAAGATATGACTAGAGTCAGTGAATAGATAATTTTTTTAGTAGATCACTAGCTGCTTTTTTTTAAATCTAGAGGAGTAAAATGTAATTCCTCTCAAACAGTATGTGTGTTGAAAAGACATTCGTGTGAATAACTTAGTTTGGATAATTAATGTAAATAAATAATAGTTAAAAGCTAATGTTTATTGCTATCCTTTTGATGTTATTTTTATTAGGTAGTATTGTAGATTTGTTATATTTGTTCTTAGTGTAAATGTATCTGTTCAACTTGAAAATGTGGTCGTCATGATCAAGGTTGAATGAACAATTTGAACTAAATGTTTGTGTGCAAAATATACAGATCTGAATAATTATAAAAGTATTGGATAACAGTGAGTGCACTTAATCATTAATCAGTTTATCCAAAAAAATCAGACAACACAAGGAACACGACATTTGAACTCTTCGAATTATTCCCTGCTTCTGACATCAAAAATGTAAAGAAACATGTGTACAACACTTGCACTCATTGGATAAGCTGGTAAAAACACTGGCAGGGGCACATTAGCGCACAGACTTACATGGACTGAAGCCCAGGGGCCCACAACTCCCAGGGGGGCAGCTCTCGCGGTGTCCGGAGTCACATTCTCCCTCATGAACATTCGTGGGAGGAATGTTCTGCATGTTCATAGAACAACAGTACCAACCACCCCTCACTCCCCTCGACGACTGGCAGGGACGGCAAGCCCATGGGCCTAGAGGTAACTTAATGTGCCCCTGAACACTGGTAAAGTTGTTTACATGCAAGGCAAAATGAGGATTGTGGGTAAAAATCTATCTGTGTTGATCGGTTTATGCTTAAACCATTTATGATCTGCCCAGAGAAAGGAAATCTGTTTAATTTGTTTACGTGACCACAGACGTTGTAGGATTATTGAACATATTCTGTGTAAATTGTGCATATAAACACACTCAGTGTTGGGGAAGCTACTTTGAAATACTAGCTTGTCCAGCTACAAGCTACTCATAATTTAAAGCTGTTCAGTGTTGCAGTAAGTACACTAAAAAACGAAATAGCTCTTTTACAGAACTTGATTCAAAAGTGGAGAGTGGTTCCACATCACTGAATTGAGTTTTTTTAATTTGAAATTACTATGTAATCACAACCTAAACAACTGAACTGAAAAGTAGAATTGAGTAAACCCAACAAAATTAAACCTGCCAATGCAACTCAAATAAATCTGCATAAAGAACTACCACAAAAAAAATGTCATGTAGTCCAGACTCAAAGGGATTAAGTTAACTTCCATTTAAAAAAATGAAATCATATTGTGACTAAATGTTTTAAAATTGTGTTGCTTTTGTTCATTTAATGAAATAAATCAGCAAGATTTTTTTTTTTTTTTTTTTTTTTTTTTTATCTAACTACTTTTTCAAAACAGTAGCTTCTACATTATTTTAAAGTGCTTTAAATTATGAATAGCTATTCGCTTGGCAAGCTACAGTAACTTCCCTCAAACTTCACATAGCACAGCACTGTGGGTTTGGCTCGTAGTAAGAGAGAAGGAAAAGAGGTCATGAGGAATTTAATAGAACATAGTGGACAGAGCATCATTTATTTCACTGCTTACAGAGGGAAAATTAAAACTATCCCTCTTACACTCTGAAGCTCATTAAGCACTTCGACACAACACTGGTGGGAGGTGGATGTTCATTAGGATGTGATTTGCAACTTGGCACCCACGCAAAAAGACGTCTGCATTTAGACTGCAAAGGTGTGGACAGAACTCATAGACAGACTAACGCAGGCAACCAGACTGTATGCGAAAACGACCTCAATCTGTGCGACGTTGACTTTGCCACGTTGCCATCAACCCCTCTGTTACATCGCAGACAGCACAATTACCCATTCATTTATTCAAACAACAAATGCACAAAGAGCATTTCCACATGCACAGCTAAATCAAATTTAAAGTGTTGCCATGCTCACTGCCTTTTGCCGCCGTTCACTTAAAAATGTAGAAGCAAATGGTATGTGTGTGTGAGAAAAAGAGGTAATGGGTGGAGAGAAAGTGAACATTCTCCTGCTGTGCTGTGAACCTGCTCACTAAAACAGGAAGATGGTGCATCCTCACTGCTGACACAACACAATGAGGGCCTGATTGCCATCAATGCAGGCCCTGATCTTAACCCCGTCCCCCCACGCTGCTCTGAGACACACCCGGCCTGTCTGTCAACGAGATCTCCTGCAGACTCTACCTACAGCACACCAGCACCAATTTTGCTGCCTGCTGGACATGCATCCACATCCATGGTCTCGTCTGGGATCTGCTTATTTGTTGATAAGACCAGTTGAGATGATCCAAGGGGGTCAAGGTTTGGTTGGTTGGTTAGCATAGGCCAGTTAGCCTCTGCTGGTATATCCTGAATGGGAATACTAGCCGATAGAGACCTATCTGAGATCTTAGTGTAAAAATTATTATTATATGAGTATGAGGCTAAGATTGTGCTTAAGGTATGCTGTAGCAATGCTACAATAGATTGTTTTATATATACTCACCTAAAGGATTATTAGGAACACCATACTAATACTGTGTTTGACCCCCTTTCGCCTTCAGAACTGCCTTAATTCTACGTGGAATTGATTCAACAAGGTGCTGAAAGCATTCTTTAGAAATGTTGGCCCATATTGATAGGATAGCATCTTGCAGTTGATGGAGATTTGTGGGATGCACATCCAGGGCACGAAGCTCCCGTTCCACCACATCCCAAAGATGCTCTATTGGGTTGAGATCTGGTGACTGTGGGGGCCATTTTAGTACAGTGAACTCATTGTCATGTTCAAGAAACCAATTTGAAATGATTCGAACTTTGTGACATGGTGCATTATCCTGCTGGAAGTAGCCATCAGAGGATGGGTACATGGTGGCCATAAAGGGATGGACATGGTCAGAAACAATGCTCAGGTAGGCCGTGGCATTTAAACGATGCCCAATTGGCACTAAGGGGCCTAAAGTGTGCCAAGAAAACATCCCCCACACATTACACCACCACCACCAGCCTGCACAGTGGTAACAAGGCATGATGGATCCATGTTCTCATTCTGTTTATGCCAAATTCTGACTCTACCATCTGAATGTCTCAACAGAAATCGAGACTCATCAGACCAGGCAACATTTTTCCAGTCTTCAACTGTCCAATTTTGGTGAGCTCTTGCAAATTGTAGCCTCTTTTTCCTATTTGTAGTGGAGATAAGTGGTACCCGGTGGGGTCTTCTGCTGTTGTAGCCCATCCGCCTCAAGGTTGTGCGTGTTGTGGCTTCACAAATGCTTTGCTGCATACCTCGGTTGTAACGAGTGGTTATTTCAGTCAAAGTTGCTCTTCTATCAGCTTGAATCAGTCGGCCCATTTTCCTCTGACCTCTAGCATCAACAAGGCATTTTCGCCCACAGGACTGCCACATACTGGATGTTTTTCCCTTTTCACACCATTCTTTGTAAACCCTAGAAATGGTTGTGAGTGAAAATCCCAGTAACTGAGCAGATTGTGAAATACTTAGACCGGCCCGTCTGGCACCAACAAACATGCCACGCTCAAAATTGCTTAAATCACCTTTCTTTCCCATTCTGACATTCAGTTTGGAGTTCAGAAGATTGTCTTGACCAGGACCACACCCCTAAATGCATTGAAGCAACTGCCATGTGATTGGTTGATTAGATATTTGCATTAATGAGAAATTGAACAGGTGTTCCTAATAATCCTTTAGGTGAGTATATATATATATATATATATATATATATATATATATATATATATATATATATATATAAATGAGGGATTCATGATGTGCAATGTGAAGTAAATTAATTAGTGGTGGCAGAGTAATTAGGACGTGTGCAGAGATGGAAAGGATATGGAGGCTACCTCATTACTTTGATGAACGTCTCAGCATGTCAGATCTACCTCAATGAGTCTGTGAGACATCTACAATTCACAGAATATTGGCACTGGGCATGTGAGAGGCACACATATATGCACACAGAGACTTAACAAAACAAAACAAAAAATGGGTGGAAAAGGAGTGTAACAGGAATCTGTTATAAATTATTGAGGATTAAGGGAGCAGAAACAACATACTAGTCATCAAGTCAAGTCAACCTTTATTTATAGAGCACATTTAAAAACAGTTTTTAAGTTGACCCAAAGTTCTTTACAAATCAATCAATTAAATATCCAATGACAGAATTATATACAAAAAAATAGAAAAAATATAGAATATAATAATAATAAATTAATAGATACAATTAAAAACTGCATCAAGTATTTACCTAATTTAACCTTTTAAAAAAATCTATTCAAATGCTAAAGGATATAAATACGTTTTCAAAGAGGATTTAAAAATGGCTGTTGAAGAAGCTGACCTCAATAATTATTGTGTATTGCCGAATAAAAATAAGTCTTTTTTAACAAAGGATGTTGCATGCTGAAAACTGCTCTGAACTCCATTTGCTAAGGAGCTGTTAACTATCGCTGTCACACTGGAACTAATAGTTGTAAAAACGTCTTTAAAAAGGCGAAGAGATAGAATATCCAGCTTGAAACTGGAACACTTCATCTTGGAGACAGGGAGCTGAATCAGGAAGGTATTAGTGGTTGATCATATTGTGAAGGTGCCATAACCTCTCATTTTAAGATGGGTTTAAGACAGAATGGATAGTATTAAACAATACTTTTGGTCAATTTGCATTATCAGAGATTACTTAAGAGAAAAACTTTCACTGCTTTTTGATTTGTTTGTTAAGATATGTATAATGCTTTATGTAGTTTGTTTTTTTAAGATGTCAAATGAGACCTGAGACTTGTCTCTTTTCCACTTGCACTCCTCTTTTCTACACCCTTGTCTGAGAGTGCGGGTGATGTCATATAGTCAAGGCTGTGAAACGCCCTTAATTCTACTTGGCTTGAGTGGAGCGACATTATCAAGAGTGAAAGTACAAGATTTATTGAATGTTTCAACCAGTGATTCAGTATTGAGAATTGAGACATCATTAGTAAAATGCGATAAATACAATTCTGAAAAAAAGATGTGGCCAGAGTGAAGTGGCCAGGAGTGGCGTAAAGACAGAGAGGTAGTATGGAGAAGACAAGTAGAGACAGACTCAAACATAATTGAATTATGCTCAGAGATGCCACTATCTAAGACCTCTAAGTTAGATACAGAGATACCATATGAGAACACCATATCTAATGTATGACACATGCTATGGGTAGAACCAGTGACACATTGAAAAAAATTTAAAGACTCTTTAAAATTTAAAGAAATTAATTTACCAGCAGTTTCGATGGACAGCATACGTGGATATTAAAATCCCCAAGAATCAGGAAACTATCACCGCGTGACACCAGTCCAGAGCTAAAGTCAGAAAATTGTTCAATAATGTCCCTATTAAATCTGGGAGGTCTGTACACAAGTGCACATAAGGCAGGACCAGTGCATCAAACTTTAGTAGTTGGACCTCAAAACTGGAATACATCTCCATAGGTAGCATTCTGCATTTAAAAGAGTTTCTAAAAACAGTGGCAACACCACCTCCTTGCCCTGAGGTCCGTGGAGAATTTAAAAAGTCACACCCTGGTGGTGTTAGATCCCCCAGGGCCATTTGTTTGCTAGGATTCAGCCAGGTCTCATGATAAATAAACTGTCCAATGATCGTGATGTAAAAAAATCATTCAAAATAAAAGACTTGTTCGATATTGATCGTGCATTTATGAGGGCCATCTTAATGGTGGCGACATCTGCATTTTTTTGATGGAGGAAAAGATGTGTGTTTTAGCCTGCTGAGATTATCAAAAATGACCCCCTGCATCAAATCACTTCTACCGGTTGGAGGGCAACGCCATGAAGACCTAATGTATGTGGTGGTTGTAAGAGGAGTCTGCCGGGAATTGATGGACATATCGGGGGCGGTACGCAATTCCAAGGGCAGCGCAATTGTTGTAAACTCCAGCTGACAGTCAGGCCGAAGGATTCAGATGCTGCAATTCCAGTGATGAGTAATATAAAACCATATTGGAAGCTAAATAAAAGCATGAGCCTGCAAACAGGCAGGGAGTTCCCTACTGAAAATGGCAAGGGCCAGCAGCAAAACTCCAGCAGGCCTAGATGGGCAACAGAAGGCAGATCATCCTCAATGATCCACAAACACAACCCGAATTTCAGTTCCGTGCACTCCAGCCCCACTGGACATGGATGATGGGCAGGGAATCAGGCTGCCCATTTGAGACAATAGTCCCGATGAAAGTGTTCAGTGAGTACAGCAGTTTGTTTACTCCGAAGTAATCCAGACAGAAGAGAAGATGACATTGAGTTTAAAGCATAGAGAGAATGGTTCGAGTTGGTCAGGTGAATGTGTAGTGTCATTTCCATAAGAAATTAAAAAACTAGAAAAGTCAACAGTCCATTATTCATAAAAGAGAATCATAAAACTTGTTGATATAAACTTGTTGATATACTTGATATCCTGAGGTAATTTCCTTGATTCATGTGTCGTTCACAAAGACGAATCTGCACGATTCCAGCCTTGCTGAAGCACCCCCAGATCATCACCGATCCTCCACCTAATTTCACAGTGGGTGTGAGAGACTGTGGCATGTAGGCCTCTCCAGGTCTCCGTCTAACCATCAACCAGGTGGAGGATCTGTGATGATCTGAGTGTGCTTCAGCAAGGCAAGAATCAGGCAGATTCATCCTTGTGAAGGACGCATGAATCAAGCCATGTACAAGGTTATCCTGGAAAGAAAATGTGTTTCCTTCTGCTCTGACAATATTCGACAACTCTGAGGATTGTTTTTACATTTTACAGCATGCCACATAGCAGGTCAATCAAGGTGTGGATGGAGGACCACCTGATCATGTACCTGTCATGACCAGCCCAATCTCCAGACCTGAACCCCTTTGAAGCCATCAAACCAAGCCAGGAGTGGCATAAAGTCACCCAACAGCAATGTGGAAAGACTGGTAGAGATCATGCCAAGTTATTCCTTGAACTTTTCCTAAGTTAAAACATTATTATTGTGTTGTTTAAAAAAAATTATATGAACTTGTTGTCTTTGCATTATTTGTAGTCTGAAAACACTGCAACTTTTTAGTTATTTTGACCAGTTGTCATTTTCTGAAAATAAATGACAATATTTTAATTTGAGATTTGGGAGAAATGTACTCTCTATAAACACATACCTATAAATAGTAAATCCAGAGAAACTGATAAATTTGCAGTGGTCTTTTAATTTTTTCCAGAGCTATGTGTAATATATATATTATTATAATACAACATAATAATATTCAGATAATTAAAAATACATTACATTATTGTGGCTTATGAGTAAAGCATTGATAAGACAATTCAAAATGTGGCTTTAGAATCCAGTGTATTGTTTGTGTGCATATTTATGAATATAAGCCAATCACTGGCCAAGACTTCATAGCAATCCATTTTACAATTGAATTTGTCAATCAGTCCAAGATTTATTATGAGAGCTTGTCTAAGGACGCATCAATTTAGACCTGCATCAGACAGACACTTTTGGAGCCTCTCACTTTAGTTTGCGTTGCGTCATAAACATACAATTTTTAGGTGGCTGTGTCAAGTTAAACTTAGATTAATACTTAGAAAAACAAATCTTGAGATCCCTAAATTTGCATTTGACCTCAATCAAGTTGTTTTGAACGCAAGACTGCATCCTCCTGTTGTGCTGCCTGCTGAAGTGTTGGTTTGTTCTTTGTATAAGCTGCACGTTGCCTATACAGTTGAAGTTTTGTTTACTGCCCCCTGGAGAAATCAGGTGGTACTACAAGCTTGGATTGCTCAGGAATCTTCCTTATTATGATCTGGGGACATTATTAATAGTGTTAATTTTTTTAACGCATTATTTTTTAAAATAGAATTAATCGCACTGAATTAACATGTTAAATTGACAGCCCAACTTCTTAATATTATAGAAGTTTATCCACTATGTTACTTGTTACTGATATAAAGAACAGAATACAGAAAGTAATGAAGTCATATTATTTGATAAAACCTATAAAACAATTGTTTTTTATTGGAATTTCAGGCAATTTGCATGTTCTCAGTAATAACTATTATTTTTTAATGAGATATACTGTTTATAATAAAGAATAAATAATTCTGCTGACTCTTTGCTGTTATTGGAAATTAAATAGCATGTGTCTATCATCTACAGTATTTAGTTTGTTGTATGTGTAATGCTTTATATATTTTGTGAGAACATGCAGAATTTTCTTTGTCCCTGCACTTTGTATTCTGCCCTGTTTTAATTTTTTTTTTTCAATAAAATATTGTTCTTGGCACAAACCTCAAGAATGCTGATGGCAAATAATGTGGTCTGGTGCAATTAAATTGGCTAGCTAAGGCCATTATTAGATTATTATTTTTTTTGATGATCTTCAATTCTGTAACATTCAACTCCAAAACATTTTGAATGTAAAAGGGTTGATACAATAAATGTCAAAACAAAGCGAAATGTCATGAGGTATTAAAATTGCTTTTCCCTTTTCAATGTGTAATTTAATCGGTTTACACTATTAAGTATATTAATTCCAAACTTTTTTTTTTTTTTTTTGCATATATACAGTTAAATATTTTTTTTTCACATATCCCAGCTAAGCTGGGGTCAGAGCGCAAGGTCAGCCATGATACGGCACCCCTAGAGCAGATAGGGTCAAGGGCCTTGCTCAAGGGCCCAACAGTGGTGTCTTGAACCCCCCACCTTCTGGTCAGTACCCCAGAGCCTTAACCACTAAGCCGCCACTGCCCAATTATTTTCAAGAATATGATTTTGCCCTCATATCAAAGACCATACTAGAAAAAATAAATTGAATTTTCTTGATAAAAAATATGATCGTGTCTGGTAACATGTGCATGCAAAATGGCTAGAAATAGCATTTTAGCTTAAAATTTTAGCTGACAATTTACACAATGTTTATTTCTATTTCTTCCGCTCCAAACTTACTTAAACGTACTTCTCTGTCTGCTCGTATGAATGTAACACATCATAAGAAAGTGTTTCATCGCTGTTCAAATACACTTTGGATCACATAATTTATATGTATAAATGTTTTCCATCTGAAAGGACTAAATATTAAATGAAAAAAATGACAATAAAATGCAAAGTAATCTGTTCAGTTATCAAAATACTTTTTGAATGTAACTGTATAAATCAAACTAAATATCAATTATTTAAACTGTAACACTACAGTTACTTATATTTTGTATTTTAAATAAGTATTCCTGTTACATGTATTCCATTACTCCCCAACACTGAATAAATCATGGTGTCACTATCAGTAGGGAACACAGCAGATGGGATCAAGTGCTCGGTTAAAGGATCTTCAGATCAATGTTATTGCAATGCACTCGGGTTACTGGAACACAACCGGCAGGAAATGACGATCATTAATAAAAAATAAAATGACTGTTTAACTCTGAGGGAAACGCTGATGGACTGAGCAGGAAGTGTCATAGTACATTTGGTAATAGGCCCTTCTTTACCAACACATGGTAGAGCCTGAGATCTGGCTGCTTGAGCACTGATAAAAGTGCCAAGATTCTGAGGAAACATCAGAGTAACACCTGTGTAAATGGTAGGTAGTATCCATTTAGAACAGCAGGTTTTGCAACTGGTTGTGCTTCAGGATCCAGATTTTACACCTGGTAACACAAGTGGTGACCCAACACAGTAAACACTTTTCATTAAGCTTCCCATTTTTTAATAGTTTATAAAAGGAAAAATAACCTTAATGTAAAGTGGTCACATATGAAGAACATATTAAGGAGAAAGAAATATGCCTGTACAAAACT
The DNA here is from genome assembly GCA_032164185.1 of Moxostoma hubbsi. Classification (NCBI taxonomy): domain Eukaryota; kingdom Metazoa; phylum Chordata; class Actinopteri; order Cypriniformes; family Catostomidae; genus Moxostoma; species Moxostoma hubbsi. The sequence goes on along the minus strand of JAVLUX010000034.1, from coordinate 35,175,420 downwards.
CACTATTTTAATTTAATTTTGCTGCATTGTGACATAAATCATGAATTAGGGCATTTTATATAATAAGTGTATTTATTAACCATTTATAACAGGTAAGTGAACATGCTCAACATTTGTTAAGTATTGCATGAAAGCTACTCCTTGAGTTATGTATAAATAGCAATGCATTTGTAAATGTCTTATTAGTCATTAATGAACCCCTTTATAAACCCATAACAATGGGAACATTATTGTGAACTGTTTTTTAAATGTTTTTTTTTTTTTTCTCAGAAAAAAATATTAATACTAACTGCATAGGCCCAGAAATATTAAACATAAACAAATAAACAAATAGGTCATGTCACACCAAACCAAACCTGGCAGATGAATCACAATAGAGTTTGATTGGACACACAACTTAACAATAATTTAAAAAAAAAAATACAAATGGAAAAGTATATCTGTTTTCTTTTAAAAGATACGAAAAGCCTATTTATTTTGCCATCCTAGCTATTCATGATTAAATGGATAGTTGTATTTTATTATTTGCATTTAGCATTTTTCCCCCTGCTGTTCACAACTCTCTCTGTTTTCTTCTCCAGGACCAGACCACTTAACCCTTAAACTGCAAGAAGTATAATAGATAGTGAACAACATTCTAAAATATATATATATTCAATCACCATACAACATCATTTTTTATTTATTTTTTGTGTGTGTTCAGCTGCACGCTCTGGGGTTTGGTGTACCCTAAATGAGGTTTAGAATCATGGGAATAAAGACTCGCTGCAGAAATGAGGTCATGTTACTGAATTAGACACACAATGCAAAGGAGGAGAAACTACTAAACGACTCACAAATCCTTGTGAAACAGTTTTCAGAAAACATAGAAGGTTTTTGCATTTTAGATGAAGTGTCCTTTGAGACGCAATTCAAATGTGAATTTTAAGAAATTAGGACAAAGTGCCTCATTATCCTTTACAAGAAAAATAAGAATAACTTTACTCCTTAGAGGAAATAAAAAATGCAAAACTGATCCAATAGAGTACTTAGAATTATTCTAAATACTGTGTAAGAATTCACAATTATTTTACAATGTATACATTATTTATGTGCTACAACAGAAATTCATGCATATCATGTCATTGTTTTTACTACTTGATCAACACAAGCCTCTACAAAAAAAAAAAAACTCAAAGTGTGCAGTTGTTACCTTAAGGAACTCATTTTAACTGATCTTACCCTTGAAATTGGCTTTGTCAGTGTAATTTAACATAGTCAAGTTGATTTAGTCATGTTAAATCCAATTTTTGACTTGAAGAAAATCAGATAATTTAGATGATTTTGTTTACCTAACAAAAATGTTACAGCATATATATATATATATATATATATATATATATATATATATATATATATATATATATACATTATTCAGACAGACAGACAGGCAGGCAGACAGACAGACAAATAGATAGGCAGACAGACAGACAAACAAATAGATAGATAGATAGATGACAGACAGACAGACAGATAGATAGATAGATAGATAGATAGATAGATAGATAGATAGATAGATAGATAGATAGATAGATGACAGACAGACAGACAGACAGACAGACAGATAGACAGACAGACAGACAGATAGATAGATAGATAGATAGATAGATAGATAGATGACAGACAGACAGACAGATAGATAGATAGATAGATAGATAGATAGATAGATAGATAGATAGATAGATAGATAGATAGATAGATAGATGACAGACAGACAGACAGATAGATGACTGACAGACAGACAGACAGATAGATAGATAGATAGATAGATGACAGACAGACAGACAGACAGACAGACAGACAGATAGATAGATAGATAGATAGATAGATAGATAGATAGATAGATAGATAGATAGATGACAGACAGATAGATAGATAGATAGATAGATAGATAGATAGATAGATAGATAGATAGATAGATAGATAGATAGATAGATGACAGACAGACAGACAGACAGATAGACAGACAGATAGATGACAGACAGACAGACAGACAGACAGACAGATAGATAGATAGATAGATAGATAGATAGATAGATAGATAGATAGATAGATAGATAGATAGATAGATAGATAGATAGATAGATAGATAGAACATGACACAATGAGAATTGGAATATGGATGGATTTTTTTCCTGGTGTTTCACAGAAGTTGAACATGTGTAACACCCCAGTAGAGACTCTTGGGAAGGTACATATGGGAGTACTTGACAAGGGGGTAACTTGATAAATTGGTTTTCTCTTCTCACTCTGCACTTGTTTCATCACCTCGCAGAGCTTTGCTTGCATATACTATGAAAAACAGTCATTGTAATTAAAAAGGTGGCATAGTTCAGCTCTCAGTGCAGATCTCAGTGCTTATGTACCCTCCAACTCCTCAGGTCTCTGCCTATGAGACATCTGTGTATGACAGTGTGAATGAAGCACCCCTGCATCACCTACGGTCGCCTTGGAAACACATCTGTAAGCATCGAGTCTGGCATGTTAAACAACCAGAATTTTTTTATAAAATAATAAGTGATGTGGTGTGTTTGTTCTTTAATTACAAATCCATTTGGCCCGTTTGATTGTATTTAATTAATTAATTCAAATTGCTTAATTTTTCTTTAATTGGATAGTAGTTTTTTTAAGGAATAATTCTGTATAATTCTATTATATATATATATATATATATATATATATATATATATATATATATATAATAGAATTATACAGAATTATTCCTTAAAATTATTCCAGAATTCCAAAATTATTCCAGAATTATATATATATAATTCAGTAATTATTTATTGTTGCTATTTATTGACTATATGTCAAAAGTTAATAGTTATTCTAGATTATCAAACTCCAAAAAAGGCCCCAAAAAAATACCATAAATCTACAGTAAAAGTTGTCAATACAGCTCAGTGTACTCACAAGTGCACTCACTTAGCACTTTATCAGGAACACTATGGTCTTAATAAAATGCCCGACATGGTCTTCTGTTGTTGTAGCCCATCCGCCTCAATGTTGTGCATAATGAGATGCTATTCTGCTCACTATAATTGTACAGAGTGATTATCTGAGTTACTGTAGCCTTTCCGTCAGCTTGAACCAGTCTGGCCATTCTCTGTTGACCTCTCTCATTAACAAGGTGTTTCTGACTTCAAAACTGCCACTCAATGTATGTTTTTTTGTTTTTGCCACCATTCTGAGTAATTCTAGAGACAGGAAAAAATCCCAGGTGATCAGCAGTTACAGAAATACTCAAACAAGCCCATCTGGCACCAACAAACATGCCACACTTGAAATCACTGAGATCACAATTTTCCCCCCCATTCCTGACCCATGTCTGCATGATTATATTTACTGCACTGCTGCAACACGATTGATTGGTTGAATAAGAGGGTGTACAGGTCTTCCTAATAAAGTTCTCAGTGAGTTTTTAATCACATGAGTTTTCTGAAGGTGAACACACCAAAAATAAAGTCATTAGTCACTCTCAAATAAAATATGGTGACTACATCAATAATACCAATTGTGGGGGCCTGGGTAGCTCAGCGAGTAAAGACGCTGTCTACCACCTCTGGTGTCGCAAGTTAGAATCCAGGGCATGCTGAGTGAAAGCCAGGTCTCCTAATTAACCAAATTGCCCGGTTGCTAGGGAGGGTAGAGTCACATGGGGTAACCTCCTTGTGATCGCTTTAATGTGGTTCTCGGTCTTGGTGAGGAGAGTGGTGATTTGTGCATGGATGCCGCGAAGAATAAAGTGAAGCCACCACACGTGCTATGTCTCTGCGGTAACACGCTCAACGAGCAACGTTATAAGATGCACGGATTGATGGTTTCAGATGAGGAGGCAACTGAGATTCGTCCTCCGCCACCCGGATTGAGGCAAGTCACTATGTGAGACTACCATGAGGACCTAGAGTGCATTGGGAATTGAGCAATCGAAATTGGGGAGAAAAGGGGAGAAAAAAATCGAATAAATATATAATACCAATTGCGTTTTGCCGTCAAAGACGTCAAACCTTATGCTATGCATCAATGCATTATTTTTGAATCTGAATGCAAACACAACTGAAAATTCAGAGCTTTGCCAGGTTATCAGTAAATATCAACTTACAATTCAGCCTGTTCCTGACACAAAGCTATAAAGAATTGTATTGTAGCACTCAAGTCATTTTATGGTGCTTTTTTATGGTGATATTCTGATATTTTTGGAGATTACCAGTCATTGACTATGAACTGTTGTTTATGGAAAAGTGCTGTGTTAAGACTCTTAAACAATTGTTCTATTGTATTTCCATGGTAAAAGTAAAAGTATGCAAGTTTGTAACTACATGAAAGTGAGTAAATAATGACAGAAATTATATTGAACAATTCCTTTAATGAAGTTTATGCACAATCATTTAGAAAATAAGATAAAAAGTAAAAACATATGAAAGCTTTTGAACCTGTTAACTAAAAGCAAGCCATTTGAACAGGTCGATAGAATGACTGTTCTGATTGAGGCTTTCTTTGAATCCAGGGGTTCCCACTGTAGTACATGTGTTTCGACCTTGGCAAATGCTGTGGCATAGTCCCTTGGCGCACACCCCTGTTTACATGTCATGGGAACAAAGAACTGTACAGAGGCTCTTCAACACTCATCAACAAGAAACTCACAGTCTTCCTCACTCTGGAAGATCAGTCGCCCCTTGTATTTTATTATGTTTTGATTAAATCTGATGGAACTTAATATTTTAATTGAATGTATAGTGCCAAACCCCTCTGAGCAATACATTTCCTGCATCTTGCTATTATGTTTCTCCTGTAATCTCATTTACATAAATGATGCTTGGTGGAATTATCATGCAGGTTACGTATATGAGCACAGGATAGAAACATTTGGAGAGACATCTAACGAGATGAGAAAGACATGCTGAATGAATACACAAATCATCCAGTAAAACTAACAGCAAACAATTTACTGTGCTAAAGAATGCCAATTAAGTTTAATTCCTTCTTTACACTTCAACACACACAAAACTCAACACCTGGTACAGTGATGGTATCAATGGTAATATCATGGTCTTTTGATGCAGTATACAAACCATAGTACTGAATTAATAATAAATAACTACAATATTCACATTACATGGGATTTACATGGTACCAAAGGACCTTCAAAAATGTCATGAAACTACCATAATAATTATAATATATATATATATATATATATATATATATATATATATATATATATATATATATATACTTTTTTTTTTTTTTTTACTTTACTGTAAAGTAAAAACTGGAATCACTTCTGCACTTCTGTTATATCAGTCATCTTTCATTAATCAGAATCTAAAAAACATATTCAGGTCACACTTCTCCCCAATAATAATAATAATAATAATAATAATATATTGCTTTGTGACATTATTTTCTCATTTTCAAATTCAAATATAATAGTAATCTTTGCAAATATTTTATTTAGAAGTTTTTTTTTGTTTTTTTTTTGAATGCCCATTATTCATAATCTAACCAAATTACATTCTTAAAATTGTACATAAAACCCGGTAATACAATAATGTTTTTATTTAGCGTAACATATCTAAAAAAGCAGACTAAATATGGCAAAAACTGCAAAAAAGGCAGTACAGCAAATGGAACCATGTGTAATTATATATTGGACATATTTAATTTTGTTTTCCACATAACAGTGATGTAAATGTGTTTTTTTATTTTATTTTTGTTAATTTTCGTTTTGTTATGCTAATTTTGGGTGGAAATATGGTTTATTGTAAAAAATATTTAAATAAATCTAAATACAAACCATCTTAATGAACCTAGAACAGGCTTAATTTTTTTTTTTAGCAAATCATAATTTCTTCTCACTTTTGTTTTGATTTTAGGTTGAAATGTTACCTGGACATTTGGTTCATGAGAAATCAAACCCATATACCTGCATCCATCCAATCCTTTAAATGTATAAGGGAAAAAGATCCACATTTCCACAATGATCAGATGCAAAGAAAGACATAAATGTTACATTTATAGATTTTGCACATCAAAACTGACCCTCCATGGCTGTGCATCTGAAATATGATGGTGTTCACGTCTGTGGAAACCATCCACCAGCACTCACTTACTCAGCTCTTAAAATAGTCCTTATTAAGGGCAAAGTGATTAAATGAGTGAGAGTTTTACACTGCTAGATTCTGCTGGCCAGGGTCAGTGCCCGAGTTGTTTTAAGGATGATGTAATTATAGCCGTGTTAATTTACAAAAGTAATTTATCTCGCGTTTAAACTTCAGAGTCGTCCATCAACATTGGGAGTATAATTAAAATGTATAAATAATCAGTTTCTATAGTCATCTGAATACAATATTCTTCATGCAGGAGCAGATATTAATGTGCCACTCAATCCTTGACTTCAGCACAGCACTAAGACATGCTGCTCTGTCAAATCCGTAAGTAATGGTTTGAGGTAAAGGAATCCACTGTAACATGAATCCCTCTTGTGGCATATACACAGATGAGCCAAATCATTATGACCACCTGCCTAATATGCTGTTGGTCATTCCCGTGCTAACAAAACAGAACCGACCCGCTGAAACGTGGATTCTACAAGACCCCTGAATGTGTCCTGTGGTATCTGGCACCAAGACATTAGCAGCAGATCCTTCAAATCATGTAAGTTGCGAGAAGGAGCCGCCGTGGATCGGACTTGTTTGTCCAGCACATCCCACAGATGCTTAATCAGATTGAGATCTGGGGAATTTGGAGGCCAAGGCAACACCTTGAACTCATCATCATGTTCCTCAAACCATTCCCGAACAATGTGTGCAGTGTGGCAGGGCGCATTATCCTGCTGTCAGGGAATATCATTGCCATTTCTGGTCTGCAATGATGTTTAGGTAGGTGGCACGTGTCAAAATTACATCCACATAAATGTCCGGATCCCAGCAGAACATTACCCAGAGCATCACACTCCCTCCACCGGCTTGTCATCTTCCCACAGTACATCCTGGTAACCTGGTTCCCTAGGTAAGTGGCGCACATATACACCATCCACGTGATGTAAAAAAAAATTGTGACTCATCGGACCAGGTGACCTTCTTCCACTTCTCCAAGGTCCAGTACCGATGCTGGCATGCCCATTGTAGGTGCTTTTGACAATGGACAGGGGTCATCTTGGACACTCTGACAAGTCTGCGGCTATATTTCTGCAGACTGATATATTTCAAGTGTTCATTCCTTTTAATTTTGATGATTATAACTGACAACTAATGAAAACCCCAAAATCAGTATCTCAGAAAATTAGAATATTGTGAAAAGGTTCAATATTGAAGACACCTGGTGCCACACTCTAATCAGCTAATTTACTCAAAACACCTGCAAAGGCCTTTAAATAGTCTGTCAGTCTAGTTCTGTAGGCTACACAATCATGGGGAAGACTGCTGACTTGACAGCTGTTCAAAAGACGACCATTGACATCTTGTACAAGGAGGGCAAGACACGAAAGGTCATAGCTAAAGAGGCTGGCTGTTCACAGAGCTCTGTGTCCAAGCACATTAATAGAGAGGCGAAGGGAAGAAAAAGATGTGGTAGAAAAAAGTGTACAAGCAATAGGGATAACCGCACCCTGGAGAGGATTGTGAAACAAAACCCATTCAAAAATGTGGGGGAGATTCACAGAGTGGACTGCAGCGTCTCGGAAGGGTGGTGGTGGCGTAGTGGCTAGAGCACATGGCTGCTAATCAGAAGGTCCCTGGTTCGAACCCCACGGACACCACCATTGTGCCCTTGAGCAAGGCACTTAACTCCAGGTTGCTCCGGGGGGATTGTCCCTGTAATAAGGGCTCTGTAAGTCGCTTTGGATAAAAGCATTTGCCAAATGCATAAATGTAAATCAAGGTCCCAGAGTCTGGAGGAAGAGAGGAGAGGCACAGAATCCATGTTGCTTGAAGTCCAGTGTAAAGTTTCCACAGTCAGTGATGGTTTGGGGTGCCATGTCATCTGCTGCTGTTGGTCCACTGTGTTTTCTGAGGTCCAAGGTCAATGCAGCCGTCTACCATGCTTCCTGCTGCTGACCAATTTTATGGAGATGCAGATTTCATTTTCCAACAGGACTTGGCATCTGCACACAGTGCCAAAGCTACCAGTACCTGGTTTAAGGACCATGGTATCCCTGTTCTTAATTGGCCAGAAAACTCGCCTGACCTTAACCCTATAGAAAATCTATGGGGTATTGTGAAGAGGAAGATGCGATACACCAGACCCAACAATGCAGAAGAGCTGAAGGCCACTATCAGAGCAACCTGGGCTCTCATAACACCTGAGCAGTGCCACAGACTGATCGACTCCATGCCACACCTCATTGCTGCAGTAATTCAGGCAAAAGGAGCCCCAACTAAGTATTGAGTGCTGTACATGCTCGTACTTTTCATGTTCATACTTTTCAGTTGGCCAACATTTCTAAAAATCATTTTTTTGTATTGGTCTTAAGTAATATTCTAATTTTTGGAAATACTGAATTTGGGATTTTCATTAGTTGTCAGTTTTAATCATCACAATTAATTGAAATAAACATTTGAAATATATCAGTCTGTGTGTAATGAAAGAATATAATATGCAAGTTTCACTTTTTGAATGGAATTACTGAAATAAATCAACTTTTTGATGATATTCTAATTATATGACCAGCACCTGTATATTTGTATGTATATATGTATATACGCTGCATTCTCTTGCACTGGAAGCTTCTGTCACCATGACAAATTCCTTGTGTGTGTAAGCATACTTGGCAATAATGCTAATTCTGATTCTGATTCAGCAGTCTATTGTATGAAGTGTTGTATCGTCTCAAATGGAGCACTATAGTTTATTTCACAGAAGCATTCACTGATTTGCAGCTGACGAAAGTGATAAAAACCCATGTGATGTGTTGCCACAAGATTTAGCATGTTAGCCAACCTCAGTCCAACACTTACAGTATATCTCAGAAAATGTACATTCACACCATGTGGGGTGATGGTAAAGTATTCAACTCACATTTGTAAGGTGCTGTCTTCACAGAAGTTTTGATAGTCGCCACATGAGTCACAGTGTATAGAGCTTTGAATACCGTTAAGGTTAAAAAGGTGCTATAGAAGTGCAGACCATTTACCATTTTAATTTGTTCTTTGAATATTTACAGAATGACAAATTAATATGTCAGATGATATAGGATTTTGGTATTGGAGCATTTTTACAAGCACGAGTACCAGTATCTGTCTCAGGACACCCCTAAATGTTAGGTTCAGAGTTTATGATTTGCATGCAACAATGAACAAGGAGGGAAAATAGGTCTTTTTCTGTGAAAATTGTTTTAGAGAGTAACATTAAAGTAGAGTAGTTGGTAATGTAAAATTTGTCAAAATCTGATTACAGTTTTAGAGAAGTAATTTGTAGTGGATTACTTTTTGAGTAACTTGCCCAACACTCTCCCTTACGTTCTGTATCAGTCTTTCATTGTTTGGGAAACAGATAGTCCTGCCCCATTTTTACACCATTGTTTTATCAGACTGCTCAGACAATGTGTTGAAAGCACTACAGATCCACAGTGTTTAAACTCTTCAGGACGTCAGCCTACAAATGAATTACTTTTAGTTTTCTTTGGTGTAGCTTAACTACAGATACATAGGCCTACTATGGGGCCTACGCTTATTGCCACATCCATACAAATACATTTTCATTTGAAAACTCTGTTTTCAGTTTCCTACGTCATAGTTTTTCAATGTATGCATTTTCGGTGGTGGATAAAGCCGTTCAAGTGTGGTGTAAATGTAACAAAATCAATGCATTTTCAAACAAAAATGGATTAGTGTGGACATGGCCTAAAACAATTCCCACTGCCTCTTCGCATCTCTATTTCTGTTGCTAAGGGGAAAAAAAGATGTATTACACCATCTAAAACCAGGGTTGTATTTTATCCCTGAAGATGTTTGGAAACGAGTAGTCTGCTTAAGGACTCAGCGTTCAGCGATCCTATTAAGAACTGCCTTGTAAGAGCTTTCCTCCCCTTCTCACAGGAAATGGCTGCCGTAATGTCTTTCCCTCACAGTTTTGGAATGCTGCTCAGCTCCCATGCAGGGAAAATAAGTGAGAAAAAGAAAAATTATTAAATATTTTTTTTCAGGGGGGGCCTCTTAGAACAACATTGGTTACATTGTCAAAGGCCGATTCAGTGCTTATGTTACACAGACTGACTTACTTCCATGGAGTTTTTTTTTTTAGCTCTGCAGTGCATGTGAAGGCAGCTGCTTATGGTGATTGAGGAATATTACCGACTCCGAGTGGCAAAAACAGGTTACGCTGAAAGGATAATTTGCAGCACACGACACCGCTGGAGACCATAAACTTTTTCTCCCAGACTCCCTCGGAGCATGGAGTCTCGTCTTCCACCAGAGAACTGCCCATTCCTGCCTCCATGGCTGAAAAATGATATCATAATTAGCAATCTGAGGGAAGGCTGATGTGCTATCTAAGTCCCATCTTAGCTTTTGTCGTGATTAAGAGCATAGTCCGATGCCTGGGAGCAGTCTCCTCTTGTCTGAATGAGACAGATTGTATTACCAGTCCTGCACCAGACAGACTAGGGCAGGTAGCCCATCAACAAACTGCTGTATGATGGCGAGACAGAGAGCACGCTAGCATTGTCAGTGCTGGCAACTCACGCTCTGGGTTTTGAGTGTCACGTCAAAGGCTTTTTCTTCCCTCATCTTTGAAATGCCGAACAGGAGGCTGTAACACAACTGAACTGGGAAAACAAACAAAAAACTTCAGTCTTGATTATCTGCCTCATCTGATCCAATTACCATAGTGCTTTTACAATAACTCCAGTTTTATTTGGGGGGTGGTGGAAACTCTCCTATTTAATGCTTCTCATGCAGATTAACTGGCAAAAACATCAGACTGAAAATGTCCCAACATGCACAATACACTGCAAAATAAATAGCACATACTCAGAATCCAAGCCAATACTGAAACATTTAAATAAAGAATGACTATACTCTGGTTCTGTTCTAAAAGAGACTGATCTCACTGCGATTTGGCGGTAGTAGGACAAAATTTCTTTAACAAAACTCTGTCTGAATGCATATTTTATTAACTCTGCCCGAACCCAAACTCCAATCCAAAACCTAACCGTCAGTGGAGTAACAGTATAATCTTAGAGAGAAAATGGAACCTCCAAATCACACTTTTCATTAAACACAGCTACTTCCTGGTGAAATGGAGGATGAGAACCTGTGTCTCTGAGGAAACGCTCTATCAGTGGTGCTACAGGAAAAGCTAAACACGTTTGAATTGATGCAAACATGACGGATGGGAGTTGGTGCTTTTAAGTAATTTGGCAAAATGGGGCCAATATCAGGGTACTGCTACAAATGGTAAGTTCAGTAGCAACTTGTTGACTTCCTGTGTGATCATGTTGACAAAAACTTACAGAGCTATCTGCATCTGCCTACTAGGTTAGCATCATAACTGAAATTGAATATTTGGTATGTTCTTGATAGATAGCAACTCCGGGCATAATATAAATAACACTTCTTTCGTGAAGCCCATTTGAGATTCAGCTCACAACTGATTTCTGTAGAGTCTGGTGTTAGCATGTTGCTAATCTAACAATGTGATACTCTATTAAGCATTAAAATACATACCACACACAAATATATTGTAATATGCTATAGTCCATTTGATTAGATTGAACTAGCAATATGTTTCCATATTGAATTAATTGTAAGTATATTTATATTTATTTATTTGCTTCGTCCACCATCTTTGATGTATTTTTTCATTGTTGCAATAAAGTGCAAGTCAGGCTCTGGAAAGAAAGATCCCATTTATGTTTCCATAGGCAAATTGATTTTTGTCCTTTAAATACATAACTAACATGAGCTCTGAGGTTGTTAATCGATGACCATGTTGAAGCTGTTACTCGACGTTTTTTAAGTGTTTTTTTTTTTTTTATTAATTTTTTTATAAATAATGTTAATAGACACATTTCTGAAGTACTACACTACCCATGATGCTGAAGGGAAATGATCCACCAATCATATAAACACAACCAGCAAAGTGCATCAAAACAGCTCTTCAGTGACTGACCACTCCCATGAATGACGCAATAGAATTGTTCTCCCTACACTCTCAAACTCCTTGCATATTGGCAAAAATCTAAATATAAAAAAAAAATAAAAAAATGCATTGTTTCTATATTTATAATGCACAACTTTAAATTATTAGTTTTATATTTTTCCATTGTTTTTAATTCAATATCATCATTCACCATGCTTGATGGGATTTTAGTTAATTCCCTCATGAAAGTTGGTAAGTACATAGTCTTGTACCTTTTACTTTTTGACTTTTGGTTTCAATTCAAAGTCTGTGACATTGTGATTCACCTCAGAGCTGGATGGTTTGGTTCATGGCTTAGAATGTTTTCATATAGCATTTTATGAAATCCCTATGGAAGAAACAAATGGTAAATATAGTTCTTGAACCAAGAGGGCTGAAAAGTGGGTGAGCAAAAATGTGTATATTGAATCATCCTTCTCTGTTAATGATAGATGTGATACTGCTTTATTATTAAGCCAATATGAGGTGTCTCAAAAGGAAAGTAGCCACCCAACATGGTGCCTAATTTTGGGTCAGCTTTCGGATCAGGAGCTTGTCTTAAATAGACTGCCTATGAAGGCAGCTCTGTAGATATTGAAACACATCTAATAGCATCACACAAGCTTCCTGTTGAACTTTAGTGCCTAAAACAGGGCATGAGTAAGTATGGGACCGCATGTCTAATGTTGGGATAAGTCTAGATGGGCCGGCAGTCACTCTGTTACCCAGTGTGTGATCTAACTTAGATTACGTACGCATGTATGGCAAGCACAACTTTTGCTGTCAAAGCCTATTAAAAGCTGTTTACATGTGCATGTCCAATTAGATGAATATGTATGTGGCCTGCTTCTCTGGCGGCTGCCCATTTGGCACATGGGCCTAAGGCGTCAGGAAGCACCTCTCATTGAGCACAGCTTGCATAAAGGCGGTACTTTAACACTGCCGAGAAGCAGCTCCCCCACGCCTGGCCTGACCTTTAACTGTGTAGATTTAACTGGGGGATAATGGAAAGAGAAAGGGTTAGCCTGAAGACAGAGAAGAGGTGGAGGCACTGATTTAAAATTCAGGTTCTGACACGCCTTTATGAAATAATCCCACCAAGATTGTCCGTGTGTGTCTGGGTCGTACCTTGTAAAGGAGTGAGGTAGATAATAATCTCCAATCACAACTGGGCTTCATTTTGGCAATTTAACAAAAAGGTCCATTCTGGAAAACCCTGAGGAAAATGTTTTTGCTCCGAGCTTACTCTTTCATAGCTCAGTTATATTTCTGAAAGTCAGGTGTACCAACTAAAATTTTTTAGGAGTAATAAAAATAGAAACAGATTGTTAAAGTGACAATTGTTAGAGGAATAGTTCACCCAAAAATGGAAATTCTGTCATTTACTTCTGTTTTTTACTCTCATGTTGCTCTTAACCCGTGTGACTTTGGTGAAGTTTTAAAACATCTTCACAGGGTTTATTTTCCATAATTACAGCAAATAGTGACACTGGTCTGTCAAGCTTCAAAAAAGGAAAACATAAAAAGGAAAAAACACCATAAAAAAAATTGTGTATCATTATTCACTCTTACATCAACTCAAATCAAATCATCAGTAAACTTCTCAAATCAAATATGTTGCATGTTTGGTCACAAGATAATAAAAAAGCTATTTAGTTCCCTGTCAGTTGTTAACTTCGACGTTGTGTTGAAGAAGCGACACTAGGGGTCTCTCTTGAGCGCCGTTTGTATCTCTGATCTATGAAAAAAGGCCAATGAGAAATTGGCAGACAGAATTTGCATGTCCCGCCCCCGGACATATGGGTATAAAGGAGGGGTAATGCGTCTGTTTCATTCAGAAATTTTCTTCGGAGACGATGGTTGTGTATGCAGTGAGCTGCAAGTCCCACACTGTTCCTCTCATCTCTGAGCGATTGCTGTTGGATCTTTGGCGCATATCAGCGGCTTTCTGCCTTCTCTGCACGGCAGTGCAGCTTGCCCCTGGGTGCTTCGACAGCGCAGTTAAAAGAGTTATTTCTATAAAAAAGTTATTTTCTCTAAAAGAGAAACAACGACGTGGCTGGCGATGGAGGCGATCTGGGGATGGCAGCGGGCACGGTTTCGTCGGGTACACCCCCGAGAACAACCCGCCCCCCGGGACGCTCGTTGACTTCCGTCTGGGCTCGAGGAAACAGCGGCTCACCTCACAGCCAGCCTGCCTATCCTCTTGAGCCCCCCAAGCTGGATGAGCTCGGCACTATATTGGAGAGTGGGCCGATGTCTGACACGGATGACTCGACTGGGCTGCCGCCTTCGGGCCAGCATGCCCAGTCTGATGCTGACGGCCAGATGTCCGACATGCTTGCCCAGACCACCGTCAGTGTGGGGTTGGACTGGAATCCTCCGCCCCCCCCACAGCCTTCGCGGCTGGATGATTGGTTCCTCTGGTCTGCGCGCCGCTCACTGCCGCGCCCCCCACGCACCGGTTCCATTCTTCCTGGAAGTGCATGATGAGCTGACGAGTTCGTGGAGTACACTCTTCTCCACCTGTCACCAAGCCTCTCGCTCACCCACTAGGGGGCACTCACATCCAAGGCAACCTCAACATTGGAGCGGAAGTGCTATCACAACACCGCTTGCCCAGCGGAGAGTGGAGGCTTCACCCCAGTCGGTCCAGCTGATTTGGGAACTGTTTGGCAAGGCTCAGGTGGACCTGTTTGCCTCCCGATAGACCTCCCACAGTCGGCTCTGGTACGCCCGAACGGAGGTTCCCCTCGGGGCAGACGTGCAGGCACACAGTTGGCCCACGGGGCTGCGTAAGCACGCATTTCCTACAGTGAGCCTTCTTGCACAGGTGCTGTGCAAGGTCAGGGAGAACGAGGAACAAGTCACTCTAGTGGCCCCCTATTGGCCCACTCGGACTTGGTTCTCAGATCTCATACTCCTTGTGACAGCCCCTCCCTGGCAAATTGCCCTGAGGAAGGACCTTCTTTCTCAGGGACAGGGCACGCTCTGGCATCCGCACCCAGACCTCTGGAACCTCCACATCTGGCCCCTGAACGGGATGTGGAAGATCTAGCTGATCTACCATCTGCCATTGTAGACACGATCAACCAAGCCAGAGCCCCCTCTACCAGACAACTTTACGCCCTGAATTGGCGCTTGTTCGAGAATTGGTGTTCTTTCTTGGCTGAAGACCCACAGAGGTGCACAGTTAGTTCAGTGCTCTAATTCCTGCAGGAGAGGTTGGAGGGGAGGCTGTCCCCCTCCACCTTGAAGGTGTATGTAGCTGCTATCGCAGCCCACCATGACACAGTAGACTGCAAGTCTTTGGGTAAGCACGACTTAATAATCAGGTTCCTAAGAGGCGCCCGGAGGTTAAATCTCTCCCGGCCAAGCCTGTTCTCCTCCTGGGATCTCTCAGTGGTCCTCTTGGGCCTTCAGAGACCCCCCTTCGAGCCACTAGAATCAGTCGGACTCAGGGCCCTCTTCCTGAAGACGGCCCTCCTGATCGCGCTCCCTCCATCAAGAGGGTCGGGGACCAGCAAGCGTTCTCTATCAGCGACACTTGCCTGGATTTCGGTCCGGCAGACACTCATGTGATCCTAAGACCGCGACCGGGCTACGTGTGCAAGGTACCTACCACCCCCTTCAGAGACCAGGTAGTGAACCTGCAAGCGAAGCCCTGGGAGGAGGCAGG
The DNA here is from genome assembly GCA_032164185.1 of Moxostoma hubbsi. Taxonomy (NCBI): domain Eukaryota; kingdom Metazoa; phylum Chordata; class Actinopteri; order Cypriniformes; family Catostomidae; genus Moxostoma; species Moxostoma hubbsi. The sequence continues at coordinate 35,159,579 of JAVLUX010000034.1, read as the reverse complement.
CCCATCCCCTTCGTTGCTGTGTCAGGTATGTGCTTTGTACATCTACTTGGACTGCATGGAGAGCTTTAGACGTTCTGAGCAGCACTTTGTCTGCTCTGGCGGACAGTGGAAAGGAAATGCTGTCTCCAAACAGAGGCTTTCCCACTGGGTAATGGACGCCATTACATTGGCCTATCATACCCAGGCTGTGACTTAGCGCCCTTTCCCTCGGTCGAGGTAAAATCGTGTGCTCTTACCCCAGGATATCCTACTAACTCGGCTCCCTGGATGACTCCTCCCTAGCACTCTGGGTCCGCAAATTCAGTGGAGGAATTCGCCGACCAAATCCAATGTGGGTACTCAATATACCCTGTACTGGAATAGGTGCTGTGTGTATTTTCCGCGGTATGGTCCCCTTGCCATCGGACTCCCTTGGGCAGTCCTCACAGACCCCCGGTTGCTGTGTCTGTAGCAACTCCTACCTCCCAATGAGGCAGGATCTACAACTGCGCCACTTTCCACATGTGACCTTAAAGCCCATGTGATGTATTTCACCACTCTTACCTCCCCCAGCTTGGGCAGGTGTGGTCTCAGCAGGGTGTTTTCCCCCTGAAAGAATAGGAACTGGGAAAGATCGCCTTCCCTGATGTGTATGAGGGCCCCAGCTGCTTTAGCTCTATGCGAGAAACAAAGAGAGAGAAAAGGCGTGGCTGGCAGGTCCTGCTCTCATGCTTGGCAGCGTCGCCTTGTTTGCCCCCCTTTATGGGGTTAAAGAACCAGAAGGCTCTGATGATTTTATGGGGCGTTGGGGAAGGGTATGTGCAGTCTAATTCAGCCGGTCGCTTTGGCACGTAAAATACCTGCCCGCTCCTGTGTCAGCAGTACACGTACATGGCTCAGCGCATGGCGTGATTTAAATTGGACCCCTAGTCTAGGTTACGGCTGTAACCTCTGTTCCCTGATGGAGGGAACGAGACATTTCCCCTCCTTTATACCCGTATGTCCAGGGGCGGGACATGCAAATTTTGTTTGCCAATTTCTCATTGGCCTTTTCTCATAGATCAGAGATACAAATGGCGCTTCTTTGACACAACGTCTCATTCCCTCCATCAGGTAACGGAGGTTACATCCGTACCTAGACGTTTGAGTAAGATTTGTGAAAGTGTAAATCAAATTGCATCGTAAAAAGAAATTACATGTGCACAGAATGTTTTGTAAAGGTTTAATCCATGTTGCAAGTGTAAGAATAAAATATTAGCAATACTTTAATGCTTTGTATTAGTGTAATTCTTGTGTTGTGAGTCTGTAATTGCGTGTTAACACAAAGTAAATTTAGTGCGCATTCTTCTGACTTTTGGCACAGATTTTGTGCCTAAACTTGGCCAAAAACATTGCAAACCTGCATTCAGTGATATGCAAGCAAAGAAAAGGGTGTCATGAACAGAAAAACGGATTGAACATGTAGAACCAGTCTGTATGTGTAAAATAAACTACTGCAAACATGTACATTTCTTGTGTTTGTGCCATAAATATTTTCCAGAAATAATCTGATATACATTTTCTGTCTTCCCTTGGTTGCGCTCACACTTTTGGCACCAATTTCTCACTGAAAAGTTTTTTGCAAGTGCGAGGGGCAAGGCGGGTCTGCTTCTAGTAACTAATCAAATGAAGTTTTCCTTGACCAGTTTACTCTGAACTGATTGGTTTAATAAAGTGACAGACAGCTTCTTCTTCATATGGCTCAGCGTTGTTCCTCTGGGTATTTCTCATTTCTTAAACTGAAATAGTAATACATACACTTTATTTAGCGGACACCATTTATTGATATAAATCTCAATCTGGTGTTCAAATGTTTCTTCTGGTTGTTGCTCATTATTTTAATTAGATTTTAATTACTTTCAATTATCATTAGTGTGGCGGATGGATGGATAGATGGATGAAACTTGCTGGTATTATTAAACTCATTCTAAAAAACAAAATGATAGAAGTAAACTATCTATCTGTTTAAAGAGTTTTGCTTTACATGGCTTACATTATTCATATGTTTTCTAGCATGAGTTCTGTGATACCAGCTACTTCTATCTATTCACCAAAATGCTTTGCCAATGATAATTAATAGTAAATATAAATAAATCGAGTATGTATTAATATTTCAGTTTAACATTTTAGAGAGGAGAGATACCCGGAGGAACGTATGAAGAAAAAGCTGTCTGTCATGTTATTAAACCAATCAGGTCAGAGTAAAGTATTCAAGAAAAACCTAATTTGATAATTTGAGTATTATTAGAGACAGATAGACCCACCTTCCCCCTCACACTTGCAAAACTCTTTTCAGTGAGAAATTTGTGCCAAAAGTGGGTGTAAAACAGTTCATTTTCACGGGCAAGGAAGAGGCGAGAAACCGGCTTGACATACAACTAAAGGTTTAATGGAAAACTCAAAATAGAAACACATAAGACAACGGACATGTCCGTGAACGATCTCTCTCTCCCACACCACCGTCCGCAAGTGGCCTTTATCCCTCTTGACGGCTTGATCAGCCTAATACGGGACCAGGCGTGCGTAATCACGCCCCGGTCCCGCCCTCCACCGTGCCACATTCCTCCCTAGTTCTTTCAGGCTGGGGACCCCCGGCCTGACGTACATCCCCTGGGGGGGGGGGGTCGCCTCCCGCGCGGTCTGCCGGCAGGTCATCCCCATCAACCTGGACGAGGGAGGGGGCAAGGGGAGGGAAACAACAATAATTAAAAATGGGGGGGAGGTCCTTCCTGCACTGGGCAGTACCTCCCCTTCCACAAACACCATAATTTAAAAAAGAGGGAAAAGGCCAATGCAGAGCGGCAGCGAGAGAGAGAGAGAGGAGAGAGAGATAAAAAAAAAAAAAAACTTACTCGCCGGTTCTCTGATACGCCGTAGCTCGTTCCTCAGCCACTTCTCCACCCTCTACAGGACGACAGCATCTTTCGGGCGGATTGAAGGCAGTCTTCAGCCCCTGGCGGACGGAACGCCCCGCAGCGTTCCCGGGGAGTCGAAGGGGCCTCCCCCCACCCCTGGCAGCGGTTCTCCCGCTCCAGGCGGTCGGCGGCGAGCCCTCCCCCCGCACGCGGCCGGCGGTCTCCAACCCCGCCGCATTCCATCGGCTAGTAGGGAACTCCCCCGCCCCTGGCTAGAGGCCCTATCCGCTCCAGGCGGTCGGCCAAGAGCCCCTTTTCCCCTTGTGGTCGGCGGCCGTTCCTCCGCATCCAGGCAGCTGGGCTCCTCCGTCCCCCAGCATGATGGCCCCGTGAGAACTCCGCTATGGCGCATCCCTCTTCCTTCCCGTGTTTCGGCACCAATGTAAAACAGTTAATTTTCACGGGCAAGGAAGAGGCGAGAAACCGGCTTGACATACAACTAAAGGTTTAGTGGAAAACTCAAAATACAAACACATAAGATCTCTCTCTCCCACACCGCCGTCCGCGAGTGGCCTTCATCCCTCTTGACGGCTTGATCAGCCTAATACGGGACCGGGTGTGCGTAATCACGCCCCGGTCCTGCCCTCCACTGTGCCACATTGGGAAGATGGAACAAGGTATCAGATTAATTCTGGAAAATATTTATGGCACAAACACAAGTCATTTACATGTTCAAAGTTATTTTATTTTACACACACAGACTGATTCTACACTCAATCCGATTTACGCTTTTACAAATCTTATTCTGTGCATGCAAATAATTTAGGCACTATTTTACCTTCATACATTTCCTTGTGTTTAGCTTCAAAAGACCTAAAAAACACCTTTTGTGTTCCACAGAAAAAAGAAAGTCATGCAGGTTTGAGAAACTTTGGGGTAAGTAAATGTCACAAATGCCCTTTCGACATTTAATCTCGTTCAGGATCATTTCAAATTTGCGATGAGTCTTCTTCATTTAAGTTGGATTGTCTTTAGTAACCTCTTGTGCACACCGCACGGGCAGATGTAATTGGAATCCTTAATAATTGTCACCTCTTGAAAAAACTAATTAAAACCATGGCCAAGGTCAAACTGGCTTTGATAATTAACAAGGGAGAAAGCTGAAGGTAATGATCACCAGCACTGCAAGGGCACGTATCGTGTGTGTGTGTGTGTGTGTGTGTGCGGTGAGATTTGGGTGGTTGTCTGTGCTGGGGAGGCAATCAGACTAATTTCTACCTTTGTATACCTAGGCAGTTCAAGGGTAAGACATCTACCCTATTATCTGCAGACTTGAAAGAGACACAGGATCTGTTCCAAAAGCTAGTAAGCTGCCTATGTAAGCAGCATGTCAATGCATTATAGTAATAATGAAAATAAATTAATATTTATACCTCTGTTGTGTGTGTTTTTTATTAATACAATGTTAACCATCCACAAATGATAAAGCAGCCTCTTGCATTATAGTGATTTTATCACAGATAAGTGGTGTGTGGCAGGGCAGAGGTGATGCTACACACCCGGCCCCTAATTGGGCTGATAAGCCTTTGAGGGCTAAGGGCCGACTGGAGACGGCAGTGTGACAGTGAGTGAGTTACGGACAGCTGTCCGACACCTGTGCGTGTGTTTGTTTTTTTGTTCAATTCTTCATTAAAATATTATTTATATTGTCAAGCCGGTCCTCGCCTCCTCCTTTCCACCAATCCCTTTACACTCCCGGGTTTCGGCACCAATGTAAAGGGGTTAAGATGGGCAAGGAGGAGGCGAGAACTGGCTTGACAATATAAATAATAGTTTAATGAAGAACTGAACCAAAAAGACACAAACACACACAGGTGTCGGACAGCTGCCCGTAACTCTCTCTCTGTCGCACTGCCGTCTCCGGTCAGCCTATATCCCTTTCAGAGATTAGCCTGATAAGGGGCCAGGTGTGTAGCTTCGCGACCCGGCCCTGCCCTCCGCCCTGCCACAGGGTGTTATAGCAACACATTCTCACACCCAACTCATATTCTAACGCCCTGGGTATACCTTTGGCGTCATTTTTCGACACGTTGGGTAGTTCGATAGATTTCTATAGAGGATTTTAAAAATAAAAATATAAAAAACTTTGATTAATTGAACAAAATTATAAAAATAAAATATAAAAAACTTTGATTAATTGAACACAATCGTAGCATATTATATATATTTATTAACATCAACAAACCTCCGATAAAAATACGTTATCCAGCATGCTCTAGTTACCAGTACCTAAGAAAACGCTTAAACTGCTTACTTGCACACGCCGTGGAGCGTTGTTAAACTCACCTTTGAATGCGGTTTTGGTTAAGACTACCCAACGCGTCGAAAAATTACGCCAAAGATATACCCAGGGCGTTAAAATATGACGCCAAGGGGTCCTGTCAAAAGCGTCAATATGTGACGAGTTGGGTGAGAGAATGTGTTGGTTATAGGCACAGCATGAAGCAGGTTACCTACCTGTAAAACGGCCATAACCATGGTAAAAAAATTCTGTAAATCATGGCCTGTCATGTTTAATTGCTTTAAAGAACAGGGTCAACAGCAATATGGTAAAAGATACACATTTTATACTTATTAACATTTTAAAAACAATTCTTCTGCCTAGAAATATAGTTCATTAGCCTAACTATAGGCTGTTTATGGTTCCCAGACAACGTATCAACATGGCACATAAATACAGAATTTGCAGTCACAGGTGTGTATCTGTTTTATATGGTTTCTACGAACCTACAGAGAAAGTGGCTATTCTGTTGTCATTCTGCACTGTGTACATAGCACCAGAGAATAAGCTCTATAGTAAAGCACACAAACTTAATGTCATGTTATAATACACTATCAGTCCTGTTACTGTATTAATCCTGAACATCAAAACATGTAGTTTAGTCACTTTCCACTCAAAACAATGAGTTTCACTGTGGAAATAAGAGACTTTACTGTAACAATATCTTCCTCACTCTGTACAAGTTCACTTCACGAGAAACCTGAGATAGAATTGGAATGTATTACAAATTCAAAGTGAAAATGTACAGTTGTTAGCTTTTAAGGAGTTATTAAAGAGTTATTTATACCCGATTGAACTGTTAAAGAAATAGTTCACCCATAGTGTAAAATTGTGTCACTGATAACTTAACCTCATGTCGTTTCATAGCCATATGAATTTCAGTCACCATTCACCATCCTTGTGTGGAAAAAATGATTCTGTAAAAGTAATGGTGACTGAGGCTGACATTCTCCTTTTGTGTACTTTTCCATGGAAGAAAAAAGCTAAACAGGTTCGGAACAACATATTGATAAGTATTGTATATAGTGCCATAGTTTGTGGGCAAAGATTTTTTGGGCGAATGCACAATTTGATATAATAATAAGTATGAGGAATAGAAATAATGATACTTGCCCTAGCAAGCACCACTAACTATTCCACATCAATTACAGATTATGACTTTCCATTGTCACAGTAAATGACCTCTGTCTCTTTGAGATAAACCTCTATTTCTAGTCAGTAACATCCTTCTCACTACTTTCCTAAAGGCTCAACTGGAAGGAAGTGAAAGGGGGAAAATTACACTTGTCGCTATTAATGTCCCAACTCAGGCATTTCCCGAGCACTGGGGGACAATGTGCTGTCTGTGCCTATCCGTGACACTGAGAGGGAGCACTTTGTGTGCGGTGGCACCGCAAGCGAAAACATAGCCGCCAGACCGGCGGCCCATAGTGTGCGGCAGTGATTCAGCAGTCAAGTATGCCACACTTATCTATATTTTTGTGTACACAAACAAAAGCGGAATAGTTGGGCCATTAGTAATAGAAGGGTGCACAGAGGAAGTGGAGGGTTCAAACGGGCAAGGCCACGCAAGCAGACTCCCGCGACCCGTCCTTTAGCTTGTCAGAGCGCAGTTACTTCACACTTATTCTTCTGCGGCGCTATGTCATTTATGATTAGCAGAGCAACTCGCTAAAGGCCGTGCTGTTGGAGAGCCAAATTCCTCTGGACAAGATTTGTTTTCTTTCCCATTGATCAATGAGGGCCGATGACTGATTCTCAGCAAAGCTGAAATACTGCAGATATTTTCTTTAGAGTTTAGCCATGAGGACAGAGCATGGGGAGAAAGACACAGCGTGGAAAATAAACTTGAGGTTCAGTCTCAAGGACAAGTCCAGCCAGACAATTCAAACATTTGTGCTAGATTGTTGACTGGAGCACTGTGTTGTGACTTCTTAAAGAGGTCATATCATACATTTTATTAATAGTTTTTTTATTTATTTATTAATTTTTGTCCCTGAAGTCCACTTTCAGGACTATTTGTGCCAAAACAGTCATCATTTAGTTTTCTTGATAACTTTTCCCCTGGCTCTGGACCGGCTAATTTGCGGTAAAATATTCAATCTAGATGCTAGCGCTGCCACAACTGATTTAAGTCATAAATAAATATATAATTTCATTATCGTTTGGTTGGATATGTGCACCGTGCATGAAGAAACTCTGCTTTACAGTAAGGAAAAATGAAGCAGAAAAAACCCAATCTATGTTGTCCACACAGCAGCACTTTATGTTAAACTTTTTTAAGATCATGAGCATATAGTTTAACATGGAACAGTTTCTCTTCCAAAAAGTTTCTCTGTTGCGAATCACTTCCATTTTATTGTTATTTTCTATACTATATCATGTATAAATGTTATGAATTCATAATCAGGCGCACATTTCCATTTCGCAAAATTGTTTGTCTTTACTACAAGCGAGTCCCCATCAGTTCACTGAGTAAGCGAGCATCTGGTCGATCAAACCGATTGCTACAGAGACAAGAGGCACAATAATTTTGATGAAATTATGCCATTTGTTAAGCATTGGTTTTATACACCAAATTTAGGTTTAAATGAAACTGTAATTGGAATCCTACATATAATGCAAGAAATAATATTTTTGAAGAACAGTAACTGCACAGAGTCCCTTATATTTATAGAATAAAGAAAGTACACAATTGTACTTCTTATCAATTAACACTTAGACTGTGGTTTTGTTTTTCTTTATTATCATTTTGTGGTTTATATTCTCTTGCTACTTCTAAACTGAGTTTTTTTATTTTATGAAAGTTTTTTAGCACATGCAATTCATATTGTAACTTTGAATTTTAAACCTTTTTTACACAAATTTTATAGCATACGATATATATATATATATATATATATATATATACAGGGGGAAAATGTGTCATTTTTATTTGAATAATCAATTAATCAAAGAAATAATTAGCGACTTATCAATTATCAAAATAATGATATCAAAATAATGATAAAAGATAGTAGGGGAGACCAGGATTAGTTGGCTACCGGAGTTGGTTGGAGTTCATTTCTGGTAAATCTGTAATAATTTTCACAAAAGTGCAGCATCTTTTAGGGCAGTGGTGGCTCAGAGGTTAAGGCTCTGGATTACTGACCAGAAGGTTGGGGGTTCAAGCCCCAGCACCGACAAGACACCAATGTGTGGCCCTTGAGCAAGGCCCTTAACCCTATCTGCTCCAGGGGTGCCGAATCATGGCTGACCCTGCACTCTGACCCCAGCATAGCTGGGATATGTGAAAAATAAATAATTTCACTGTATATATGCAGAAATGTATGTGTAATGTGTGACAATTGGCTAATTAAATTAAATTAAATGTTTAGTTTCTTGACCTTCACTAATTCTGTCAGGGCATCTGAATGTTAAAATCTTTTATTGTGTAAACAACTTTTCATTTTATCTGTGTCAAAACAAAAATTAAACTCATGTGCAAAATTTTTTTAGAGAAATAATATCAAGAAAAGGTTTTCAAATATTTTAATTTGAATTCATATTGATTGGTATCAGCTATAATTTATATAACATTTGTAAGCCTATGATAAGCTATGCTAGCTGGCTAACATCATTTATCAAAAGAGAGTGAGTGGGGTTGATTGGCATATTGTTTTTTGGGTGAGTTATCACACTGGGTATAAAAAATAATAGATAATAATTCATAACCTTCATAGACACTATTTACCAACTAAATACCTCTAAATACACACATACTGGACATAACATAAAATGGTGTATAATAATAATACATATTATTATTATTATTATTATTAGGCCAATTACACATACACACAGTTCAAGCCAAGCCATTTTTGTGATTAAAAATATTTTACATTTATATAAAAATGTATATATTTATTGTAGAAAACAAGTTATAAGGAAATATTTATATATTTCTAAAAGTTTATATAAGTAAACATTGTTCATATTAATTTCAAACTGTAAATGTGTATACATGTATAAATCATGATCATATGAATAAAATAATATTAATTACATAAGTATTGCTCATTTTATTAATATACGACAAACATGTGTTGTTCTGTTGTCCTGGTTTAAAATAAACAGATGTTTGTTTTTCTGTGTTGCTTCTCTCTTAAAACTATAGTGTCTTAACACTGTGCCAACCAACCCAAATATGGGTATGTTTGGCACAAATGCACAACATAACTTGACCATTAATAAACTAAATTAAATAAATGTTTGGTAACATTAAATCTGCTTGTTAAAAATCTTTCTTTTTTACCTAAGAACTTAAGCTTTCATCTGCACCTACTTGGTGTATTTTATTGTTTGTTCCACTAGAGATATTAAGTGAAGTATGAAAAGTGTGCCAACCAACCCCATTCTCCCCTATCTATTATACTTCCTCTGTATTATAGGTCGACCTAAGTGTTTTACTGAATAGGCTTTGTTGACAGTGGTCATCATAAAGTTTCAGATGTGTAGAAGCCATCCTTGCATTTTAGTTTTTTTTTTTACATTCTCTTTATAGAATGTGAAGCAACTCAAAGATTCAAGGTAAATTTATTTCCTCATGAAATGTCCATTTTGAGAGAAATATTCTCACCCTATGAGGAGCAAAAGACATCTCAAGTGCAAAAAAAAAAGAGGATAATAGCATTTCTGCAGCCACACTGAAGACACTGATCGTGGTGACCATAGTGACCTAAGCGAGCTCTCTGATTGGCCAGCGGCTATTCTCGCTGGCCTATATTGCAGCCATCCTTCCTTCTTTAATAAAGGAGCAGCAGTGGTAATTGCAGTCTGTGAGGAGTCCATTATTCATGCAGATATCCAATAAAGACCGCGGGAGGGGATGGAGGAGCATGCGGAACCCGTACATGTTAATCCATAGGATTGATTTTTTTCTCCTTCTACCAAACTCAATTTTTCATATTCAATGAGCGACTAGTAGATCGCATCAGTCAATACAGATACATCTCAATTAAGTCTCACCCAGAAGCTCTCGGGGGTGGAAGTTATAGATTAAGGTGGGCTTTCCAGCTGCCAGCATACTCAAAAAAGCACCCATATCGAAAGTGAAGATAAAAATTATAAAAACCTAGTGAGCTACCGCGCTGCATTATATGCCAACATCCTAAATAAAATGGAACCTTATAAGTGACTGATTTGAAACACAAATCATAAAATGTGATCTTATCTTCATCAGAGTCACAAGTATAGACAAAGCACAATGTGCTTAAGTAAACAACACACAAACAATTATAATCTTGTATGTCTTAATTTAACACATCCCTTTAAATATTCACAGCGCTGTGGAAAAAGTTAGTGAACCCCCCGGTATAAAGACACCAACAAAATTAGAGTCAGCAGTTGGCAAACTTTACATCCAATTAATAGAAGTGGTCATCCAGCCAAGATTATTCAAAGGGCACACCACAGAATGCTTAATGAGGTAAAAAGAACCATAGAGCGAAATGTACAGAAAACACTAAACAGGCATGGTGTCCATACCAGGACACAACGATGGAAGACACTGCTTTCTAACAAAAACTTTGCTGCGCACCTGAAGTTTGTCAAAGAAACATTTTGTTGACTGATGAAACTAAGGTTGAATTGTTCGGAAAGAACACGAAGCAGTACGTATGGCGTAAAAAGGCCACCACATACCAACATGAAAACACCGACGGTGAAGTATGGTGAAGGGAGCATAATGATTTGGGGCTGCATCACTACATAGAAGCCTGGACTGCTTAACATCATCGAGGGAAAATTAATTCCCAAGTTTATCAAGATATTCTACAGCAGTGTTTCCCAACCCTGTTCCCGGAGGCCCGCCAACACTGCACATGTTTATATCTCCCTTTTCTGACAAACTCAATTCAGGTCTTGGAGTCTCCACTAACAAGCGGATGAGTTGAATCAGGTTTGTTTGATTAAGGAGATATCCAAAATGTGTAGTGATTGAGGGCCTCCAGGAACAGGGTTGGGAACCACTGTCCTACATGATAATGTCAGAGTGGCTATGCAGCAGCTGAAGCTCAGTAGAAGGTGAGTGATGCAACAGAAGAGTGTCCCTAAACATCAAATTAAATCCATTACAGAATGACTCAAAAAATCCACCATTTGGAGTGGCCCACTCAGAGCTTAGACCTTAACCCAATAGAGATGATGTGGAATGACCTCAAGAGATAAGAAATACTAAGAATATGCCTGAGCTGAAGCAGTTTTGTAAGGAAGAATGGTCCTCAAGTCCTTCTGAACGTTGTGTAGGTCTAACCCGCAGCTAGTGGAAAATCTTGGTTGAGGTTATTGCTTCCTAAGGAGGATCAACCAGTTATTAAATTCAAGGATTCACTTACTTTTCCCACAGCACACTGAATGTTTAATGGGATGTGTTCAATAAAGACATGAAAGATTATAATTATTTGTGTGTTTTTAGTTTAAGCACATTTTTCTTTGCTTGTACATGTGACCAAGGACGGATTAAGAACTGAGAGGCCCATGGGCCGGTACACCATGGAGGCCCCACTACGTTCACCTTTATGCAGTACAGGACGCTTGGCAGATTTGGTTGGATTTTTCATATAGACAGTAGAAAAGCTTGGAGCAATGTCTTACACTGTCAATTATATGTACTTTTTAATTATGAATGATACAGAATAATGTGTTATTAATAGGGATGTGCACAGCGCCTGCATTCAAATAGCAAAATCAATATTTGGTTATGCTGCACTTGTATAGAGGTCTTCAACCTGATCTGAGTATGACGGTTCCCAACAAACACAGGTTTTGGGCCAGGTTCAGTTTTTCAAGTAGGCTATAGGGTGAGTTAGAGGCTGTTCACATGTGCATCTGTGCTGTTTTTAAATAGTTTTTCTATGTAAGAACACACTGGATGGATGTCTTTGATCGCTGCGCCACAACTCACTTTCACGTTTTTTTAGAATCTGTTAACTTAAAAAGATGTAATATTTATTTATGCATCTCGAGACACCTGTGTTCTGTTTCACCATTTGCTGCTTTTTCAGAGCTGGTGTCACAAATCAACTTTCTGATGAAGTTCAGGTTGCAAACTGGACTTTATATGACTGTGTTACACATGATTCCAGAATCCAAATAGTTTTTCTCCTGGCAAATTTCAGCACTTTATAAACGGTGTGCCAATGATTTTTCTTCCTTTTTCTGTAGTGTGTGCAGACAATAATAACATCAACATGAGTTAAATGCTGAATCATTTAAAAATCAAAGCATCCTGAAGAGGTTTATAAACCGTAGCATTCACTGCCTCATGGAAAGTGAACCTGCCCTGGCAGAATTACTCATTTTCCATTGATTAATAATAGGCCTACTATGTTACAGGCAGAGACAGAGATTATTTTTGTTCAATTTTAATGTGATTTTATCATTTAAAGATCTTTGTATTGTGTTATTTAGGCTCATAGCTCACTGTGCACTTTATTCCCTGCTAATCTGAGTTTGTGTTTGATGCATTCATGGCAATAAACATTTTTTATTACTGAGTCCCGACTCCTGACACTTAACATAATAACCATTTGTGAACTCTCACGGTTAACGAAATATCACAAATGGTTACCATACACATATTTAGGGTATTAAGGCATTTTTTGCTTTATCATTTCACATTAAATGCACGCATAACTTTAAAATGTTTAAGTCCTCTATACTGTTGCACGAATTATGTCGCTTATATGAATTTTAACCATCAGCTTGTACACAGTCAGGGTAAACTGCACCTTATCTTTGTGTTTGGAAGCATTTTGTGAATCAAAGGCTGTTCTCTGTAGTCCTTTAAATAAATGTACCTGTGAGACACAGATTCCTTGAGCGGTCACTCGAGTGCCTGTTCTCACGCTGCTGTAGTCCAGGATGCATTCGGCCGAACAAATGGTATTTTAAATAAGGCTGACTTTAACGTGGATTTGTAATAGATATCTCAAAATAAATAAATAATTTATTTAGAGCTCGAGGCTCCTTGGATTTAGAAGCCCCTTGGCAATGGCCCAATAGGCCTGGTGGATAATCTGTCCTTGCTTATGAATTTGATGAATATTAAATCACATTTTGTTACCAATTAAAACAAAACCAGCTAATTCCAAAGGGTTTACATACTTTTTCTTGCCACTGTACTGTATATTGATACTTTTCAGTATTAAATAAATTATATATCTAATCAACATTTAGTCCACCACCTTTTATCCATATTAAAATAAAGGCCTATTCTATTGATATTTTTCAATATTGAATGATTTATAAGTATATTTCTATCAACATTTATCTCGTTTAGTACCCCCATCTTCTTATCTGTCTTAAACTATATTATATTAACACTTTGCAGTATTGAATGAATGGACCTACTTTACATTAGGTTTTTAACTACTATTTACTTAACCATTTGATGCAATGTACTTATTAAGTGCAGATATGTTGTTACATTGTAATTACATTTAAAGAACCTACATTTAATTACATCTGTAGTTACACTGTTAACCTTATTCCTAACATTTACCCTAAACAGTAACCCCTACCCCTACCCCAACACTTAACCCTAAACTCTAATCTAAACCACAACTCTACCCCTAAACCTAACCGTAGCTCAACCTCAGTGGCAGAAAATGTCAATCTTGAGAATTTTGCTGAAATACATTTTATTTTTATGTATTTTCTATTTATTTATTTTTATGTTAGTAGATAGTAGTTAAAGACACATAATATAAAGTGGGACTGAATTAATTATATTTAAACAAATATTTTTTTCCATATTTAATTAATTATAAGTATATTTCTATTCCAAAATTATCTAATATAGTTTGCAATGTTTTTATTTATAGTAAAGAGGACTTATTATGCTTTTAAGATTTTTACCTTTTCTTTAGTGTGTTTCTTTAGAGGCCAGGATGAGTTGGGTTAACGTTGTCACCATATCGAGAAGATGTTTTTTTTTTCTTCACTGCGAAAGCAAAACCTCTTTGTTTAGGCTTCCAGATGAATTGAAGTGTCAGTAGTTACAATTTATTTTTTACCACTATGCCTGAGCAGTACAACCACAACCAATGCTGGATTTTCAAGTTGGTTATTACTGAAAGATGCTGCAGTTCCCACTTTGTTGGGACAATCTAGCACTTCAGGATCACAACCTGTAAGTATGCTTGATTATTTGAGGATTTATTTGCTACCGAGAGTTCAAATGCAGAGTTTTGTGTTGTAGCTATTGTGTACAACCCGTAGACAGCTGTAGGCCTCTGCTAACCTGCTAGCTAATGTTATTGTGTTGAAATAGTTTTGCTAATCAGCTGCAGACCCACTTTTACCAACAATTGTGTAGAATTATACAGATTCTTTATCGTTCTTACTATCATATTATAATGATCAATTTATGAGATGGTTTTATTTTTACAAACTGTAATTTTTAGGGGGTCTGGGAAGCTCAGTGAGTATAGACGCTGACTACCACCCCTGGAGTCGCAAGTTTGAATTCGGGCGTACTGAGTGACTCCATCCAGGTCTCCTAAGCAACCAAATAAGCAACCAGTTACTAGGGAGGGTAGAGTCTCATGGAGTAACCTCCTTGTGGTCGCTATAATGTGGTTCTGGCTCTTGTTGGGGCGTGTGGTGAGTTGTGCATGGTGAATAGCATGAAGCCTCCACATGCTATGTCTCTGTGGTAATGCGTTCAACAAGTCACGTGATAAGATGTGCGGATTGAGTCATCTGAGATTCGTCCTCCACCATCCGGATTGAGGCGAGTCACTATACCACCACGAGGACCTAGAACACATTGGGAATTGGGCATTTCAAATTGGGGAGAAAAGGGGAGAAAAATAACGGTAATTTTACATCTGCAACCCACGGTAGTGCTCGGCTAACTTGCTATGTAATGTTATTGTTTTGGTAAGGGTTTATTATTCAGATATGGGCCAGCATTTACCTAAAACTTTGTAACAAAATGGTCGATCACAAGTGTCTAATATAATTATATAAATACAAGCTGTAATGTTAAGGCCACTATCCACGGTAGTCCACGGCTAACTTGCTCACTAACTCTCTAATACACCCGGTAATGTCCTACCAGGAGTAAGCCTCTGTTCTCGTTCATATCTCGGACGAAAAAAGTTTGGCTACAACCATTCCAGCAAAAGCTGACTAACTTCATGTCTTTTACTTAAAGCTTTGTTAGTGTACTTCAACAGTGTACTTGTAAGAAAGCTACTAAATTAAAATGTACCTCTGTGAAACGTCCTGCTCAACTCGTGCTTGCGAAGGAGTTTGAGTCGATCAGCTTGTCCTTCCAAACTTTCATTAATTCATTCATTATCGGACTCAGACTAGAGCATGTATGGCAAAAACTGACACCACTGTTACCATAGTTACAGTAGTGTTTACAGTTTCTCAAGAAGACTTGGAAGCTGAAACTTGGTTATGGTAAGGGGCGTTACATTTCCGACACATGCACTATGCAGTTGACCAGTAACAACAGACTAGGCCAGCTGACCAATCAGAGCAGAATGGGCTTTTCAGAAAGCGGGGCTTTAAAGAGACAGGAGGTAGAACAGAGCTTTTCGGCCAGAGTATGTAGAGAGTGGAAAAGAAATGTACAGTGTGAGAAATATATTGTGTTTTTTGAACATTAAAACATGTGAACCTATTGTAGTAGACCCCCAAAATACAATTATTATCATAAACTGCTGCCTTCAGAGGCAGATCACTAGGTTTTGCATCAGAGTGCAAACGTTGAGCTCTGATGTATTAACATTACGATTAATAATAAACTAATTTCTTGGCAGGTTCCTTCCCCTTTATTAACTCTCTTGGCTTGCAGAACTAAACTGTGTATTAATTCTCAGTTGTAGAGGATTGTATATCACTACTCCAGACCTCTCTGCTGTTTTGCGCTGCTCAGCATTTTTTTCCTCGCAGTGCAGGACGGAGAGGATCATTTACAAACATGACATTGTGGTCACAATATTCACTTGCACACTTAATCATTCCCACCCCTGAATGGACAGCTATTTTTCTCTGCTCCAAGGGCACTAAGAGCATGATTCGTGCAGAGAATAAATGGCAATGAGTTGATGGGAAATGGTGGAGGTTTGGTTTGGTGTAATTCTGTCCCAAAAACACACATGCAAGCATAACTTGAGTTCTTTAGGAAACATTATAGACGAAAAAAAAAAAAAAAAAAAAGAGATATAAAAGGAGCAAAAGGGAAACTTTTTTCATTTAAAGAGACCATAAGTACTTTAAGATGTCTATGGGATTGTGGAGAAGGAATACATTCATTAGTGGTGATGCTATGAAGTCACAGAAGTCACTGCTGGCATCCTTCTACAGAGACATACATAGATATTTAAAGCTGATGTTTCTATTTAGTTTTTTATTTAATTTTGTTTATGTTAAACTGCTTTTTCAATGGAAGACAGGGGATTGTTTGTGAAACCTGTTTTGGAAACAGTAATTATTATTTCTCCAAAGAAGGGTATAGTTCAGTGTAATGAAAGAGCAGAGAAGAGACAATAAATAAATAAATAAATAAATAAGGGGCAGAGACAGACAAACAGAGAGACAGACAGAGAGACAGACAGAAGACAACATGCCCAGGGCCACATCCTCCCTGCAGCTAAATTATAAAAGAAGCAACATTTAAATAAAAAAAGGAATGTGACATCTTTTACAAGAGGACAGGAAAGAGTAAAACCATGACAGAAAATAAAATGCATGTATATATTGAATTACAGTAAGCTTAGCTGCTGTTTGCTGTAAATCTTTCAGAGATGACATTAGAGGGCTAAAATAAAAAAAAACCCTGATCTGATTATTTTGACTCATCTGCAAAGGCACAGTTATTTTGCCTGTGGACAAGTTTTTGTGAGGAGCCAGTCATTTATCACATTGGAATCCACCCATGTCCTAACAAATATTTTCAGTCTGTAAAAGAGAGACACTTGTATAAAAGAGACCAGTGATAAAAGACATCTGGAGCGGATAAAAGCTTGAAGGGCTACTATATAAAACATTAACCAAAACAAAAGTATTTTAATAATATTACAGCATCCAACTCCCTCTTCTGTGGTTATAGTACAATAGTGTCGCAGTAAAGAAATCTGATCCCTGGCCATATTTGAACATTTAAAATTATATATATATATATATATATATATATATATATATATATATATATATATATATATATATATGTAATTTTTTATTATTATTATTTATTTATTATTATTATTATTTATTTTCCAAAAGCCCAGTTATAGGGTTTTGAATGTTTTTTTTTTTTTTTGTGCACACAAATAATTGAGCTTTTTATGACCATTTTCTATTCTGCCTTTTATCCTTAGGATTGAATGGTCTGTTTTGGCTGTTCTGCATTTAAAGGAATGGTTCAAAACAAGTTAAGCTCAATCGACACCATTTTAGCACATTACCACAATTGACACAATTTACATGGATATGGTTAATAAGTGATTTTATGACAGTAAAAACATGTTAATATGTATAATGTTTACGTCTTGTGGCTATACTTATGAAACAGTGTGTATTTTAACATTTATAGGCTGGCCCTATTTGACCTTTAAGTGCTTTACTTTAACAATATTTATGTATTTATTTATTTATTTATTTATTTTCAATAAATGATGGACAAGTTAAAATTATATTTTGTGATAATCAAAATTATGCCCCTAATGCTACTGATTGAGCTTAGCTTGGTTACACTTTACAATAAGGTTCCATTCGTTAATATTAGTTAATGCATTAGGTATCCTTAAATAACAATTAACAATACAATTTTAACATAATTTATAAATTTAGTTAATGTTAGTTAACTGTTGTACTGTTTATTGTTAGTTCATGGTACATTTTTGATTTTAAAAATGTATGACTATATGTTGAAATGAACATTTACTAAAATACATGCTTAATAAGTATTGTTCATTGTTAGATCATGTTAACTAATGTGGTTAACTAATGTTAACAAATGGAACCTTATTGTAAAGTGTTAGCCTTAACTTTATTGAACCAGGAAAATTCCTTAAGGACTCTACGTAAAAGCTTTCTTAATCAGTCCTGTGCTGCACTTACATACAGGTTGCAGGTTTGCTGTCTATTCCAACATAGTTTTATTACTAAACTTTTTCAATAACAGCCTTTGCCTGCATTACATTGTAAAATGTTCATAACACAATCCATGCTAAAAAAGTGTAACAAACTGTTGAAATGAGACTAAAATAGTCAGTTATTGTTAAAAATAAACTTCAGTCACTCTTTTCTGACCTTGGGATTCTTCAGAATGATATGCTGAGTGGAAGGTGCTACACAATCAGAAAAAGCACAAGGTTTGGTAGATTATGGCATATTTTCCCACCTTCAACTCTATTTGTTAGTTCTTCTGCTGTTTAGGAATAACTGTTTATATTCGACTTCATCCTTATTTCATCACGACTGGATGGGATACATTTTTGGACATCCAATAAGCATCTTTGACATAAAAAATTACATGTAGGCAGTCATGTGTGCATTTATTCAAATGTATTCATTTGTCTGATGTCCAAACATTTAGGAAGTACAAAATGAGTCGTTTTTGCAGTTTAAAGCTGAATTACACTACATGACTTTTAAAATCATAAGATATTTCAAAATACTAGGCATCATACACTTACCAACTTGCCGACAAAAACTGGGAATCACACACAAAATGACTGAGAATCATTCACCAAACGACTGTTAAATCGGCCCATTTACATACCCTTGCAGAAACAAATATAGATACGGGAATTGGCTGCTGTTGTTGTGGTTAATGCTACTCTGTTGTCAGAGACATGAAAGACATGTGCCAAACGCATTTGGGTGCAGTGCTGGGTGGGAAGACACAGCCAGGATGCAGAGACTGCAACGCGAGGTGAGTGGCGTTAAAAGTTAAACTCCATTTGAGTTCATGTTCATCATCTCCATTTCCACTGGCAGCTCTCATTGTGACTTTTTGAGTCGTGAAGCATATTATATATATTAGCTGTATACTAATAAGATAATATTTAATATGTAGTTGTGGATAGTCAACTTACAAGTATCAAATATGTTAGAAATCTTCCGACTAGATGGAATAATGATCAGTACCAGGGCTGGACTGGGAAGAGAAATCGTCCCGGGATTTTACATAGCAACTGGCCCAAAAGTGTGTGTGTGTGTGTGGAGGGGGGGGGGGGTGTGTTTGCTGTCCTTTTATGCATATTGTGGTGGTGTTTTGTGATCCATTCTGCATAAAGCTCATTTTAGTTAATGGCGGCCCATTTGGTCCGTTTTGCGGCCGACCCACCAGCCCGCTCGGTTCTCCCGATGGCAAGTATGCCCCTAATTGGCCCCAAAGTGCGTCAGCACACCAGGAAAATGTCCAGTATGCCAGATTACCAGTCCAGCCCTGATCAGTACCCATCATGCCCTATGCGATTTTCTGACTCCGACTTTACCAAAATCAGATTGGAGCCGACTTACACGTACTTGGCTGAAAAACAGGGATGTAATCAGTAGAAAAGCTTTTAGTAAAATTTATATTTTTTTTATTTCTTTTTTTGGACTGGGAGAAAGTTTTGAAAGTTATGGTATGTTTTCATAGTATAATGGACCCTTTTATTTTAAAAGATCAAGGAAAATTTGATACCTCTCATAATGTGACCCTTTTAATGGAAGAACAGAGAAAGACCAAGAAAGCTATAGAGGTCTAGGAGGAGGAGAGTGGATTCTTCCATCGTACTGCGGGGAGGAGGACACTTAATCAACTTTTACCAGGTGGTGCTCCGGCAATGTCCAATATGCAGCGCTTGTTATCTTTCTCACAGCCAGCCTGCTCATATTTCCGCTGAATTTCAGCCACAAAGACCCCGTCCTATATGTTGTTCCTCTCCCTCTCTCCATTCATTAGCTCTTTCTCTTTTACGGATGGGAGGAATGCGGGGTCTCCTTAGTGATTTATAAACATGCACATAATAAATGGTCGTCTGTAGTTTAAGCAGTGATGAAGCATTCTGTGCCTAGCCGCCAAGCCCCGACGTGATTTAAAGAGCTGACATTTACAGCAACCAGGCCTATTATTCAGAGTGACTGTCTGTGTACAGACTGTATTTCACAACGGGCCATGTGAAGGTGAGTCTGGGCTGGTCCGGCTCGGTGTCATAGTCAGTTCAAAGTCTCTCTTCCCAGGCCCCTGGACAAGAACCCCCTGCATGGTGGGAATCGAGGTTGTGACCAACAAACAGCCCTTTAGACTCTCAGCTGGCTTGTTATCACAAAGATCTACGTAGTGCGATGAGAGATTATGACACTGTGTGCGATAGAATAAAGGCTAAAAGTTTTGCAGATAAATCTAAGGGGATGATCCAGATGACTGTACTGCTGTGTGCACATGTGTGTGTGCTCATGTGTAATTCTTTAATTAGTGGAACGTTTCTGCTGTCTATTTACTGTAAAACATAAAAATGGATTAAAAACAGTCAATCTAGTTTTAAATGATAGATTATAAGAATTGTAAACATTTTCTTTAATTAAGAGGTCTATGTTTTCCATGATGTGTTAGTGTTGAAAGGTAAAATTTTTCCAACATAGTCTAATGACAACTCTCAATAATTCATATGGTATGGCAAAATCATAAGACATCATACGACATGGCTTGTACAAAAAGGTACGACTTTTATTCCCTATTAAAATTTTGTAGTTCCATCAGTACCTTGAGCAGATCTTTATTCCAGAAAATGGTTTAAATGTTTTAAAACAGATGAAACATAGTTTGAAGACGTTTAATTTTTCAGGATTTCAAGTAGTCACAAGTGCCACTAATTGAAGGATCACCCATATATGTGTGGGTGTATGGAATACACAACCTCTCCATGGTTCGTTCGCTAAACTTTGCGTCAGGTAATGCAACTCTGTTTTTTGCTAATTCACCGTGACATGGTCCATGTTCACCGTTCAAACACAGCTCTGTATGCAAGGCTTTCACACACAGCAGACTTTACCCTTTCCTAATCAACCAGAGGCTGAAGTAGTGCACTTCATGAAAGAGGGACAGTGTGCTTGCAAGGGCTTTACATCCTTCCATGAAATTCATTGACTCTGTTTTCAAACATTTCAGTCAAACGTCTGCCAGACGGCCTGGTTGCACCGCCTCTCAAGTTTCCATTCGACTGGTGTGGAACACAAACCCACAGGACAGAATTCATTTTCACGGCGCCATATACCATACATGAAAATCAATAACGCTTAAAGAGAAAACACTCATTTAGCATAAATCTAAAATCTTTGTGTTGATCTTCTGCTCTGAAACTCCTTCCATTCTCCTTGTCAGGTCTTGTACCCTTTGCTCAGGGTAGCTAGTAGACAAACTCTGAGGCTGAGACATGTGATTGGCAGTGTTTTCTTGATAAGAACAGTCTCTGGAACTGCATTACTGGGCCTTGTAACTTAATTCCAGGAGCTGAGTAAGAAAATAATTGAATCGAGCTCTGAAGATGGATCCCACGAAGAGGGCGCAGAAATCAGCTTTGTCTGCTATCTGGCTTAACTCACAGGAGATTAGAAGCTAACCATAAGGCTCTGTTGGCATGGAGGATGATTGTTCCTGTGTCTCTGAAGGCTAATAGAGCAGCCTGCGGCCACTGCCCTACCTTTCTGCAGATTAGAGCTGCAACGTTTTACATCTCGATAGCACCTTGAATTACACTACTATGTTACTCATGCTGTCTCACAGCATCCAGTGTCTGCTGTCTTCAACTTCATCTGCTGGTTGGTGATGTACCTATATTCTGCAAGCAGGGCAGTTAAAGGAAGTAAGTTGTGGTATTAGGCAACTACAAACATGGCCAAATGGAGGATTTAGAGTGCATCAGTTGGGTTCCGGAAGTAAAATCCCATCCATTTTCTCCATAGGTGAACTGATTTTTAATGATAGCTCCAAGGTTGTTAATGGAGGGTGTATGCCTCTGTTTAAGCCATTAGTCCATATGAGTTCAACTTCATTGTTTAAAAATTGTGTTTAATAGTGGAATTTCTGGTGAAGTACTACACTACATATGATCCTGACGAGCACCAATTAGAGAGTCATGCCCAACAAACCATGCCAAACAAGCTCTGCAGTGACCGCCCACTTGCATGACTCACTGTGAATGATGCAATTGAGTTGTACAAAATATGTACATATATAAAAAAAACCTTGTATATATGCAAATATCTCTGTATTTTGCAATACAATTAAATATATAGTTTCTTTACTTATTATCAACAACTTCAAATCAATAGTTTTATTTTTTAATTTTGAATTCACTTACATCATTTGCAATGCTTCATGAAAGTGTAGATTGTGCCCTCATTAAAGTCGATAAGTACTCAGTTTTGTATCTTTGTCCCATTTTCAAATACTTTTTAGCTTCAAATCAAATTTTGTAATGTTGCAATTCACCTCAGAACTGGTTGGTTTGGTTCATGGATTCAAACTCTTTTATTAATCATTTTATAAAAAATAATGGGAAAAAAGGTGGGAAATATTTCAGAAAGAAGACGGTGTGCAGGCACTTTTCCTCTCTATTGTTTTAGCATTCTAAAATAGTCCATTAAAACAAATTCAGTTTTTATAACAATTATTTTTTTTCTTCTTTTAAGTAGAAAAGAAAGTTAATTGGCTACTTCACTGTTGCTGAAGTCTCACCATGTGTAAACATTTTGAGTTGACGTGCAGCTTCCAATGTAGATGTGGCGTTAGCCTCAGAACAATGTTGAGCTGCCCACTCTGAGGTGAGCTTTAATGAGGTAAAACAGCTGTCACATTTTATTATGTTTTGAGGGTTTTTTGTTTTGCCTGTAGGTAAATTCAGCTCTCTGCCACCCATGGAGCTAAAAAGGAGGCTCCATATCTGTGAGTCTCTGTGTTTGTATATGGAATCTTAGTCAGGTAACTGAGGCAGTTTAGTGAACAGGGTCCGAGCCAGGGTCATAGTTTTGCCAGGAATAGAACAGGCTTAGGTTACCACATGGAAAGGGTTGGAATGGCCTGAAATCAGTGGAGTACAAGCAATGTTATGTGACCTTGGGTGAGTCTCCTTACTCTGAACCCCACGATTAGTAAAATAATAAAGGAAACAGATCTGAAAGAAATGTTAAAAATAAATTGGTAAAATGCTATGTTGCCAAGTCTGTCTATTAACAGTGTAATTCAACGTTTTTAGCAATTTAAGATTACTTAGGTAAAGTTATTCTCTGATGGAAACCTGTGTTGAAACAAGTATGAACATGCAAGTTCACTGAAACAATTTATCAAGAAAGCTGTAAAGTGGATCCTACAGTATGACATTCTGGGCTACATCATTATAGTTCCTTTAAACACAGTTAAAGTTGACATGAAATCAACATTGGCAGTGTTTACATTGGTATGTAAACCAATGCTCTGATTATTGCAATAATCAGAGTATAAAGAATAATCAGATTACAATATTTACATGATTTTGCAAACCTCTTCAATCCTGTATGGAACTTGCCATTAAACTGATTATTCGCTGAGAAATGTGACGTTTTAATGTTTTTGTAATTATTAATATTATTAAATATTAAATTCTTATTCATAACAAAAAACAACTTGTTGCAGATATCTATCTTTAGCTTGGCATAAGTAAAATTAAACAGTCAGTTCATGAGTCTTTTTGAATGATTGATTAACAGAACCGGTTCATAACAGTTATTTTTGACTATCGATGCGATATTATGCAGTGTGGCAGCACCAAAGCTCAAAAACGGTCCAAGGAACTGCTGTTCCACATGAAGCCGAGAAGTAAAGGCCCGATGTCCACCTTTTTCCTGAATGTGTAAATGTTTCATGGTTCGACTGTTTTCAGTCTTCAGTGTTGAAATTGTCAAAAAAACATGTGGCTCTAGAGTCCCTATACTTCAAGGAGTTGAGATGATGATTTTATTAATGAGTGTGTAGATGACAGCGATGGTCCAAGATGAGTTACATTGATATAATTACTTAATTTTTAGGTTATTATGACAGCCAGCAACTGCACAAGTTGAATTTTGAAATTAGTTTTTACTCCAAAAAAACTTAAATGGTTGTTGTTCTCTGTCTGGATTGCTTGTTTCAGTAGTTTTTATATTGGGTCTCGAGACAAGAAACAGGAAAACTATGGATACTTCCAGAGAAGTTCTTCATTCTTCATTTAGAGGTAAAAAGACGTTCAAAACACTGAGCAACGGTAAACTGTACTATACTTAAGTAATATATATTCAGTAGATAATATTTCATTTGTCTTGTTTACACTCTGAATTCATTACGCTAATGCGCTAAAACACTGTACACAGCCATAATATGTGCCGATTACACTCTTTTATTGTCATTTATGATGACACTGATACTGCTGCAAAGATGGGTATTTAAAAGAGTGTTAATGTGCAGAATACAGACAAATGAATGATAATAGGCATATCTTACTGTGGGCAAATGTGTGAATGGCTTTTGATGCAGATAGCACATGAGTGAATGGGCACTTGCGAGTATTTGAGTATATTTGTTTGAGTAGATTCACTTTTTTGACTAATTAAACAAAACAACTACAAAATATTGCATGTTCTTCGAAAAGATCCTAGAGATCTAAGAACATTTGCACCAGATCTGATCTTGACTGCATTTAAAGTAAGAGTACTCCACATATCTTACTGTGATTATCTTTACTATGAATATTAGTATAAGCACAATAAAATAAGTATTCATTTTGCAGTATTCTGTTTACATGAGCTACAGTTTAATCGCAGTATTGCCTTAATCGCTTTATAATCGCATTATGAGGGTGCATTTTAATGTGGCCATTGATTCCTGGTCATATTGGGAATGATTATGAATGGTTCAATTGTATTAAAATCGACGAACAGGATGTCCTTTAAAATGTCCCTTGTGTTCTGCAGAAGAAAGAAAGTCATATGGGTTTGGAACAAGATGAAGGTGAGTAAATAAAGACATTTATTGGGATTTGGAGAATTATCCAGTTGAGCTACATTTGGTCAAAATAGCTGTGAATTTGTTTTTATGTTTTGTTATATTTTATGTTGACTTTGAGTCTTGCTGTTTGTGGACAAGTATACCAATTCTATCAATTTTGAAATACAGTTTCCTGTATTTCTATTCATCCACTTGAGTCTTGACTTTTACAGGTCTTGAACTGCATCATTTGCCCTGTAATAAATTTCAGAAACACCCATTACATGGTTTTCATGTCAACATGAACATCATGTTCCTTACTCTGTATAGACATTTACTATGCTTAAGTCACTAAAATGCAACACATATACAACCAAAAAGTATTAGAGCACATGAAGAGTTAAAATGGCTTCCTAGCTACTAACAGGAGCTTCTCCCTCCAGGACTGTGTGGTAGCTTGCAATATTTTTGCCCAGAAATAAATGATACCAAAACAAGAAGTGGCACATAAATTAAAGTGACAGTGTGATTGATGAGTTAGCAGCCAAGGGAAAGGATGTTTGCAGCATTTTCGGGGGGAGTGGAGGGGGAGACGTAGACTCACGTGGCTTGCTGGGAGTGGAGAGCCATCAATCCCAAGCTCCCCTGTGCGGTGAAGTACGCCCCTGAGAGGAGTGGCTCTGGGCTTCTGCCCATCCACTAAATGAACTGCATGCAATATTAAAAGATGCAAAACGAGCCGGGCTGGACCGCTCCCAGGAAAAGCCACTGGCAACTGACCCATCAGCTACCAGGGGAAATAAACAGCTTCCGAACTCGTTCTCTCCTGCCGAACATACTATTCCTTTCTTTTCTTTTGGTAGCAATGTCTCACTTATATTTATTGTGTTTTTGTTTAGTTTTTTCCTGTAAAATGAACCAGACATCTGACTGCTTCTTTAATCAACCAAAGTCTTTCTTGAAAAGTTTCCCTTATGGGGTAAATAAAATATATAAAAATAACCTAAATTTCCACGATGGTCTTAACTGGTTTTAAATAGGTAATGGTCTGTTATTGGCTGAGTGTTTTATGGAGGGGTTTCTGGCCCCAAACCCCTCTAAACCAGTCAACAGACCAACGGACATAACGGATCAGGTTAAAACCAGCCAATCAGCTTATACTTACATTTTCAACAAGGTAGACTGGGCATTTAATTTTTTTTTTTTTATGAAAAAGCACTAACAGGTATTAACTCACTAATGCAGTTGCTATCCTATGCACCTGTCTGTCATATACAGGCAGGTATAGAGTGATGATCAAGGCTCAAGCAGATGAAGGATGTAAAAGGTGTGGGGGAAGCACTTATCACTGCAGGTGTTTGTTTGGGGCAGTTCTAATGAAACAAAGAGCCAATATGAGATCAGTGTTCACCTATGAGAGTGCTACAGCATTTTTACAGCTCTGAGAGAGATGAGAGCTGTGATGGCGGGGCCGTCACCGTGCAGTTTGCTTTTTACTGCCCATTCTAACAGATGAACAGCATCAATCTTTAGCTTGCCATCACCTTACGACTGCACTGCTATCAATGTCTGTGGAGAGGTCTCAGCTTGCATGTAAAAACAACCCACACACTCGTAGTATGTCCTAGGATGAATCGTATGAAAACATGTCCATATCATTTTGGATAATGGCATTCTGATATTATTTTCATGAGAACTAACAAAATTTTCCCCAAAAAATTTCACTTCACCAATACATCTGGATGAGTACTTTTGACTTTTGAGATTCTCATTAGATTCTCATTATTGTATTACAGCCATTTTTATATAAAGCAGTATTTAATAATAATTTAATTAACAATTTTTTTTATATTTAAATGTATTATGTATATTTTAAATCCTAAATTAAATGCAGTTTAATAAAAACTGGCATGCAGTATAAATACTTAAAATGTCACAATAAATAATATTAATATATAACCTCACCGTTATATTGGCCTCGCCGTTATATTGGTCAACCACTACTCATGACAATTTAATCTTTCTTTCTTTTTTTTCTTTATGTATTCATTTA
The DNA here is from genome assembly GCA_032164185.1 of Moxostoma hubbsi. Taxonomy (NCBI): domain Eukaryota; kingdom Metazoa; phylum Chordata; class Actinopteri; order Cypriniformes; family Catostomidae; genus Moxostoma; species Moxostoma hubbsi. The sequence continues at coordinate 35,132,325 of JAVLUX010000034.1, read as the reverse complement.
TTTGCATTACAGTAAGGAAATTTGAGGGCAAATATGCTCAGAAAAATGCACGTAGTTTGAACTATGGTGAATCTTATGAAAAAATGTCACATATCACATTTCTCCAGGATATTAAATGGGACCTGGACATATTTTCATACTATAGTTCCCATTCATTTCAATAGAGATTCTCGTTAGGCTTTTTTATTAGGGCCCAATCGCTGAAAGTGCGGAGACCCTATTGTTCTTCTAAGGATTATTATTTTTATTATTATTATTATTTTCAAGGTTTTCAGTACTTTTGGGGTACATAACATGGGCTATTAGGGCATGGCAAAGTTGGGGGGGGGGGGGTAATGTGTATGTGTGGGGTGGGGGTGGGGTGCTGCGCCCCCAACTAGACCACCTAGAACATGGACCTGTTTGGGGGGGCTCTGTAGCACATTCCTTTTGAGCTACAGTCACTAAACTTTGTACACATGTAGATCTCCTCAAGCCGGACAACTTTTGTGCTGACTGTCATAAGGTCTGCCCAAAAGGAAGTTGGCCATTTTGGATTGTTTGTCAAATGCATGCTCTGAAATTTGATATACTCCTCAGAGGGATTTCATGTTAAAGGTACCAAATGTGGGCAACATCATGCCAAGGCATTGACGATGCTAAATTGTGAAGGGATTTTTGATATATCGATTGGTGTTGCCATGGTGAAGCGATAACATAACATAAAAAATGGAATAAAGAAATGTCTCATATCTTCTGAAAATGAAAAACATCAAAATTGTGCCAAATGTTTGTCCTTGTAGGCTGATCATATTGTGGGTCAAGTCAAATCAAGTAATTTGTATTTGTATAGCGCATTTCACAACACACATCGTTTCAAAGCAGCTTTACAGATGATCAGGCATTAACAGACAATAAATCTGTAATGTCTATAATGTCTATGAGTTATCATTGTGTAATTAGATAAAATACCGTTGTGAATTGTGTTTAAAAATAAGTCATTACATAATAATTGTATTTATAACCCCAGTGAGCAAGCTGAAGGCGACTGTGGCAAGGAATACAAAACTCCATAAGATGTTGGTTAATGGAGAAAAATAACCTTGGGAGAAACCAGGCTCACTGTGGGAGCAAGTTCCCCTCTGGCTAACATCATGAATATAATGCCAATATTACTTATGTATAGTGCAAGTCATGGTTTAAAATGATTAAACTAAGTAAGTGTTAAGTGTTTAAACAGATTTTGTATGAACAGTAATATTAATGACTAATGTATTTGAAGTCCATCCTGGATTAACTGCAGAAGTTCACATAGATGCAATTGTCCTTGTTAAGTGGCTGATGAAGGCTTTTGTTGACAATTGATAGTCTGTATCAATACAGACTAGTTTGATGTATTCCATTTCAAGAGTGTAGTCCATCAATAGGCCGAGGAGATGCAGGCAGAGATCAGTGAGGTGCATTGCAGTTCAACCTGGCTGGTAATTTCGGTGAGGTTCGGTGTGGTCCATCTTAAGTCCAAGGTTCAGACAATGGCATATGAAGTATCCCATGTCTTGTGGTTTGAGTTGACATCAGTTCATCAGTTCATGGCTGGATCCTCTGGAAAATTCTGAAGGGATTCTTGATATCTTAATACTGTTGCCATGGCAATGTATTAAATGTCATCATTCCTTTTGTGCATATTCACATGTTTTGAGGTATTTGGCATGCTTGGATTTAAAAGTGTATTGATAATAAACATATTTCTAAATTTTTATATCAATAAAATATAATAAAATATCAACTGAAATATAAAAAGTCTAAACCCAGTCTGTCTAAATGTCCAACAGAAGGCATCCAAGCTCCATTGTTGAATGATTCCCAAAATAACACTGAGGAGACATATTAAGTATGTGTAACTGCATTCTTCAGTTAATTATATTTCTCATTTCAAGTGTTAAACATCTCCAGTTCTTGGGTTTGATTTTCTGTTTCTGATCTGTGTATGTTTTGATCATCGATCTGTTGCTGGAATGTGTTATTTGGAATTTATGATAAATGTTTGTTCTGGCTGTTATGAGTAATTTAGTGTCAGCAGTTTTTTCTGCAGCTCATGCTCTTTTCCAGGAAATAGAAAGTGAAACATGTCCCCCATCGTGATTGCCTTCTCGGCTGTATTGTTTGTGTATATGTAGAGCATGTGTTTTGTCTTTATCACTCTCTCTCTTAATCGCTCTGAGGTGAGCTGATTGTTAATGTGCAGCGCCGGCACCCAGTGTTTCCTTCCTATATAAACAGAGTGTTTCATGGCTGGGTTATGCGATGCATGTTCGTGAGCTTTGCCATCTTGATCACTGTGATTCTCCTGTAAATTCCCACTGCTGAAGAGGAGAGTTTGTGGTCGTCACTGTCTGAACTTTGGAGGTCGCTGGGTTTATTTTTAATTTTTTTAAATATAGAATGGTCAATAAATGTGTCTGTTTTTCCGCAACTCTCATCTCCCCACATCTTTTATTTCATTTTATTTTTAATGTGTAACACCCATCCACTGAGATATAGTGGCAGGCACAGTATTCAGCTTTGAATACATTTATTAGTTTTAATTCTACTAGAAGCTGATATGACTTGTGTTGAAAGAGTTTGTGTAATCAAATAGTCCAATATATTACCTAATATTCAAAATATATTTTTTTCATTTCAGTGCTGTGTTTGAAATCATGTCTCGTGCCATTCACATGCTTCAGTGCATTTGTTTTTGCACTAAAATTACACGCAGAGCCACAAAAGAGCAAACGTACAGTATGTGTCTTGACTCAAGAAGTTTAACAGTTTAAGTTCTTTTTAACTTGACATGGCGTCTAAAACATGAACAAGCCGTCAAAGACGTTTGTCTAGCACACGTTTACATTGAAATCATTTTTAAAACAGTGCAGACGGACACATAAACACACTCAGTGTGAACAGCCCATCAGTGTAAGACTAGAACTCAAATCAAGTGAGCTTTATTGTCATTCTGCTATATATAGAGCCATACAAGTGAACAAAATATCGTGCCTCACTGGACCACTATGCTACATATATAAACATTTTACACATAGACCTATCTAACTTAATTTACATATACTTTACATTGCCAATACTTTATTATTTGTTACTACACATCTTCACCCTGCATGCTGAGAATGACACAAAATTATGACACACTTATTATTTAGATAACATGAATATTAATGCATCTCATTAGCTTCGAAGTGGAAAAAATTATTAAATGAGCAAATTGTTGGATGATACCGGAACAATTTTTTCTTCCGCTCATCTTGATGCACAGAAATGCTAAAATACACCAGCAGACAGTGCTCACCCTTTCAATCACAGCGGTCCTTCAAAGAGGGAGCAGTGTTCTCAGGTAATGACAGAAAAAAAGCATCTGGAGTTATTCACTCTAAGTAATGACAAACCTAGATGCGACATGTATTATAATGGGCTTGTTTGACAATTTTTACAGGTTTATTGTTAGTTGTTAAAACATTGATAATAATCTTTAGTCCTCGTTAATAAATGATACCCTTATGAAAACGTACCATGGCTTTACTGTAGTAATATTGTATTAGTAACCACGACTGTAGTAACCATGTTTTTTTGTTGTTGTTGTTTTTTTGTTTTTGTTTTTTTGTCAGTAACCAAGGTTTTGATACAATTAACCATTGTTTTACTACATCATTACTGTAGTATCCATATAGTAAATTGGTTTCAATAAAAGTAACCATATAATAATATCTATGATTCATTTTGAGGTTTAAATGAGGCTTATACTAACAAATTTTTTAAGGGTTAAAAAAGCAGCCTAATAATTTTCTGTTTAGGCCCATAAATATATATATATATATATATATATATATATATATATATATATATATATATATATATATATATATGTGTTTTTTTTTTTTTTTATATCGGTTTTGGTATCGATATCGGCGATATTGGCCTAAAAGTACTTATCAGATTGAAATGTAAAAAGTGTTAATGGGATTGAAATGTAAAAAAGTGTTCTTGTGGGTGTGGTCAGTGTGAACATGCAGTTATCTAAACCAATTTATGTCCTCATTTGCCCTACATTAATATAGAGGCTATTTAAACAGTTGTGCATATGAATAACGAATGCAGACTCAAATGTAATATACTTTAAATTTATCATGACAGTGTACAGAGAACAAAATGCAACAGCAGAATTGCAACGGAATTACATGTCTAAATTACTTCTGTGCTCATATAAAAATCTACTTAGACTACCTTAACACCTAATGCCATGAATAACATTTGTTAATTTAAAGGCAGTTTATGGTTAATAAAATGCTAAACAATTTCATTGCAATATACTCTTTAGATCTACATATGTCTTATAATAAATTATTAAATATAGCAAAAATGTTAAATTAATCAGTTATCCAAATTTTTTAAATTATAATTAAAAATTGAGAGATAGATAGATAGATAGATAGATAGATAGATAGATAGATAGATAGATAGATAGATAGATAGATAGAATAATAGTGATTCATGAGACTGTCACCCCCCGCGACCCTGTACACAGGATAAGCGGTTGACGATGGATGGATGGATGGATGGATGGAGACTGTCACCACATTTAGACATTATGCCAAGACATCGAATATGCTTAATATCAAACAGATTTTTAAATATTGAATGGTGTTGCCATGGCAATTAATCAATGGCAGAAATAGGCAAACAGGAAGTGTCTCATATCTTCTGCATGCATTGTGTGATTTAGATAAAAATTCAGTTGTATGTTCTTTCTTGGGGGCTAATCACATGGACGTGGCTATTGTGGGTCATGGTCATAGCGCCACCAACTGGCAGTAGGAAGTGTGGCACTTACAACACACTTTAAAAAAGTTCTCTTACATTTATCCCAAATGCTTAAATTGTTTAAACACTGCTGATGGAAAATTTTGTGAAGTTGTCATCAAACTGGAAAGGTAGCATATATCTATTACTCATTGTATGATTAGGGTCCAATTCTTATTTCTTTTATTTTATTTTGGGATGGAATATATGAAATATGACCTATGAGTGGGTGGTAGAGTGTAAAAATTATTACAAAGAGAAACATTTTGTATTTACACACTTAAGGCAAACTAGTTACCTGGAAATTAATGGAGAGAAAGATTTCACTCCTTTTTTGTAAGTACATATATTGTTTCTTCTGGTTCTTTAATGACAATATAGTATATTACATTATGTTCTGTTTTGTCTTTAATATGTTTTGGACACATTATCTATTTTAATATTTACTGCGATTTATGTTTGCAGTGGTTGGTTGGGCCTTGTCTCTTTGTTGTCTTTGATTCTTCTACTCTGATTTAATGAATCTGCACTTCTTTATCTTCAACTTAGGTGTTTTTATATTGTGATTAGTCAATGAACATGTGGTAGTGATGTGACATACTCTATACAATGTCCTTGATGTGACAAACTATAATATAAATTATAGTTTGTTCTTTGTAATTTACACCCTGATGAAGATTTATGGTAGTCTTTTTAAATGTAGTAGCACAATTATTATAAAGGATTTTTATCCTTATACCATACCCCACATGAGTGCCTTGAATGTCCTTTTCCTTCATGTTCTTAACAAGTTTTGTGAGATTGACCTGTTACACTGAGTAAAGCTTTAAACACAAAATACATTTATTTTATAATATACACTTGCATGCACATAGTCTCTTGAATGCACACTCAAAAGCCTTCTTTCAACCCTTGTTCAAACAGGGCACTCTGCAATCTGCCAAACACCAGCACGAACATACTGACTGGCAGTGAGTGTATGGTTGAATTAAACACCATCTTATTTGCTGGTTGGCGCGAGACACATCTAGTAGTTTAGCCTTTCTGTGTGTACACGACACTCTACACTTAAAAAACAAACACCAGGGAATGGGGACTGAAATTCATAAATAAAAAGTGTTTTGAATTATATATTCCTCACGTCAGTGACAAATTGATTTGGGGAATTGTCATAAATCAAGCCCTGTGTTCTGCTGCCTGCAGAGGAATTGCCTGGTGAGCAGACCTGATTTAAGAGTGGGTTCAGGCTACAGCTTCACGATTCCTTCCCCGGGAAACAACAAAATCTCAGCACTACTTTCACACGTATGCTGACACAGTCTGTTGTGTAGAGAACAATGCACTGACAACTAGCAGTATGTATATTGATTTCATTTATTTATTTTTAAATTGGTTAAATCATACAGTGTCCTTTACACAAAAGTACTCTGGCAGACCATGGTACAGTAATGGCATCAGATGGTGAATGATTACCGTATTTACTGAATGTATCATGGAATCAGTGTTGGGGAGTAATTAGCCAAGTTGCAACAATACTAAATTAACAAAAAATGTTATTAGTTAAAAATATAGCTCAGTTATTTTTAAAATGGAGTAGCTTTTTCACCACTCTTGACCTCCCCCAGGCTGGGCAGAACTCGGTAACACAATTGAATTGAATAACCGAGTCGAATGGTCCTGGCCAGCCAGCATGACGGATTGCGAAATGAGAGCCACGCGTCCAAACTCTGAGCTAGGGGCACTAAGGGGATGGTTATTTTTGACATACCCGGCTGGGCGGAGCAGCGGGATGGAGCAGGTAATCTGGCGTCGGGAGGCAAGGGTGTGTCCCGAGGCCCTGGTGCTGAGAAAAGACTCGAAGCACTTACATTACTCTGCACACCCGGCAGGGGGCGGGTTAGTGACTGAGGAGGAGGTCCCGTGGAGGCTTCCTCTGGACTCGTCCGAACCGGCCGGCCGGGGAAAAGTCGTGGGCCTGAAGGCGAGAATAAAGGGGTCGGGGGGGGGGCGCGGCTGTGAGCCCATTACTTAAAGGACTTTGTGTAGTACAGTGGTGAACAAATACAAATGCAACAATCAGCCATTTAAGCAAACATTAACAACTTATACATAACAAGAAAAAATACAAATAGAAAAGGGTATACTTTGTATATATGGAGGGTATAACCTCCACTCAATGTCTGTAAAAATCTTGGTGTGTAGGTCTAAACACTTGATGAAAAGGTGCAGTGGGTTTGGTGAGACTGGACTGGCCCTGACCTGTAGAAGAATTGTCTGGATTAAACCTATGCATTCCCAGTTTACATCAGACTAATCTGTGGTCCTTTAGCCATAAATCAAGCCCTGTGTGAGCTTCTGTATTTACTGAGTGATTAAAAAGCATCATGAAAAGTGCTAAGCCAAGGCTGACAAAAACCTAATGAGACGGGACTCCATTAAGACCCATTAATGATTTACTCCAGGAGTGTCAAACTCATTTTAGGTCAAGGGCTGGATTGGACAAAACACCACTTTGTGTTGGCTGATTTGTTTTTTGTTTGTCTTTGTTTTTTAAAGCCTGGATGTGCCTATAAAGAGAGCATATAAAACCAACCTAGTCTCTTAGAATGAACTTTACTAGAACAAACTGAGTATTACATTCCACTTTCCACATTTTGCTGCAGTTTCATGGTGAAATTAAAACTAGAGGTGCTACAACATCTGAGCTTTTTACTCACTTTCACACAAATCATGGGTACTATGGCTGTTTGTGACTTTATAAACATTTTTCACACTATTACTCACACTCTGCTATGTTATGATATCGAAACACTTTTACTCTAATATATCATTTGAAAACGCTTGTATTATAGAACCACCTACATTTACACATTTATTCCAATGTGGTTAGCTTGCGCTGCAGCTCGCCCGATAGAGTGTTGGATTTTGGACTCTGAAACCGAGCCTCAAGCCCAGTCAAGGATGCTCAAAATGAGAGTGAAAATGAAGCGAAAGTGTCATACAAGTGACACGAAATGATGTGGTTGCTTCAGTAAATGTGTTTTGCATGTCAAATTTGCTTTTAGAACACTATCGGTTAGATTTAGGTGTTGGTTTAGGTTCAGTTATGTTCACCTCTCATTTATCTTTTAGGACACAATTGAATAGTTTTAGGTTAAAGTTTTAGGTAAGGGAGGTATGCTTTAATCATTAAACATCTATTTAATATTCACCTTAAAATCCTCCTCTGAATACAACATCATTTCACACGCTTTTGGCGGCCCCCCCTGGACCTGTAATAAGGCACAAAATTTTGGTTTGCAAAATTGTTCAGCCATTTTGGCAACCCTTTGGAAATTGTGACTGACTTTCTTAAAAGCAGAAATATCAAACATGCCTGAACCTCCCTGTACTCTCCACAAGCTAATGGTGCTGTGGAGTGCATGAAACATGTTCTGAAGGATTGTGATAAAACGGCAAGCTTGGAAGGTAAGCACTGAAAAGCCTCTGTGAGAGATTTCTTGCTGCATTATCATGCTACACCCCATTCCACCACAAGTGAACTGTTACGTGGCCACAAACTGAGAACAACCCTACATATTCTACCCACTGGGCCCTCTGCTTGTGATGATGCTACAGTGCGAGCTCGAGTCCAGGCCCACCAGTCCCAAGTAAAAACTTACACTGACATCTAACGAGCAGCAAACCCAAAGCTTTGAGGCCAGAGGACAGAGTGCGGGTGAAACTACCCACTCATGTGAAAAAGGGCATGTCAAAATTTAGTTCACCATGTACTGTGCTGGGAAAAAAAGGCACTTACATCCTTGATGATGGGAAAGTTTGGAACGCCACAAAGAATGACGAAGTCATTCGTAGAAGGGTCCTACAGAGGTGCCAAAGCTAGATAAACCACTGGTAGCACAAAGACAGTCTAGAATCAGATACCCTCCAGTCTGGCACAAAGACTACGTGAATGTCACACACGCATACTAATCACAACATCAAGCTATTTGGGTTTTAAATGCTAAACTTTCGATGTTTGAACAGAAAGGCATTTGCACTTTTCTGTTAAATCTGTGATCTATGTATATGTTTAAGATGTGAGGTCCATAACAATTGTTGCTGGAAACAAAAACAAAAACATGCATTTCCTTGTGTTAAGGGTTAAGAAGCTATAATGTGATTGCTTACACTGTTAATATTGGTGGATTTAACATGCTGGAATCAAATGTTCTGTTGGCTTACAATGTTGTTCAGGAAATATATATGTTATGTCGAAACTAGACATTGCATTGGAGGCCATATTATTTTTTTTAAATAAAATAAAAGTAAAATGTTATACGTATGTTCACTTAATCTGCTCCGCCTGCTAGGGGACAGCAGAACGAACGACTCAGACCAGATGCAGTGCATAGCGTATATGGCTGTCACGTGACAAAAGAATGAATGACTCGAATCAAAAGAGTTGAAAGGTGTACTAATAATTTCTGTTTCCTGTAAAGCGCCTATGTAGTTTTCACGTAACAAAAGAACGGAGGTTGCGCAATGCGCATGTGCGGCCAACACAAAATGAATGAATCACTCTCTGAGACTATTCGTTCTTCTGACTCACATAAAAGATTAGTTCAAAATTAACAAATCTTTCATGAACAACCCATCACTACAGTACAGGTGCTGGTCATATAATTAGAATATCATCAAAAAGTTGATTTATTTCAGTAATTCCATTCAAAAAGTGAAACTTCTTTCCACACAGACTGATATATTTCAAGTGTTCATTCCTTTTAATTTTGATGATTATAACTGACAACTAATGAAAACCCCAAAAACAGTATCTCAGAAAATTAGAATATTGTGAAAAAGTTCAATATTGAAGACACCTGAAAATTAGAATATTATGAAAAGGTTCAATATTGAAGACACACTCTAATCAGCTAATTAACTCAAAACACCTGCAAATGCCTTTAAATGGTCTCTCAGTCTAGTTCTGTAGGCTACACAATCATGGGGAAGACTGCTGACTTGACAGCTGTCCAAAAGACGACCATTGACATCTTGCACAAGGAGGGCAAGACACAAAAGGTCATTGCTAAAGCGGCTGGCTGTTCACAGAGCTCTGTGTACAAGCACATTAATAGACAGGCGAAGGGAAGAAAAAGATGTGGTAGAAAAAGTGTACAAGCAATAGGGATAACTGCACCCTGGAGAGGATTGTGAAACAAAACCCATTCAAAAATGTGGGGGAGATTCACAAAGAGTGGACTGCAGCTGGAGTCAGTGCTTCAAGAACCACCACACACAGACGTATGCAAGACATGGGTTTCAGCTGTCGCATTCCTTGTGTCAAGCCACTCTTGAACAAGACACAGCGTCAGAAGCGTCTCGCCTGGGCTAAAGACAAAAAGGACTGGACTGCTGCTGAGTGGTCCAAAGTTATGTTCTCTGATGAAAGTAAATTTTGCATTTCCTTTGGAAATCAAGGTCCCAGAGTCTGGAGGAAGAGAGGAGAGGCACAGAATCCACGTTGCTTGAAGTCCAGTGTAAAGTTACCACAGTCAGTGATGGTTTGGGGTGCCATGTCATCTGCTGGTGTTGGTCCACTGTGTTTTCTGAGGTCCAAGGTCAACGCAGCCGTCTACCATGAAGTTTTAGAGCACTTCATGCAGATTTCATTTTCCAACAGGACTTGGCACCTGCACACAGTGCCAAAGCTACCAGTACCTGGTTTAAGGACCATGGTATCCCTGTTCTTAATTTGCCAGCAAACTCGCCTGATCTTAACCCTATAGAAAATCTATGGGGTATTGTGAAAAGGAAGATGCGATACGCCAGACCCAACAATGCAGAAGAGCTGAAGGCCACTATCAGAGCAACCTGGGCTCTCATAACACCTGAGCAGTGCCACAGACTGATCGACTCCATGCCACACCGCATTGTTGCAGTAATTCAGGCAAAAGGAGCCCCAACTAAATATTGAGTGCTGTACATGCTCATACTTTTCATGTTCATACTTTTCAGTTGGCCAACATTTCTAAAAATCATTTTTTTGTATTGGTCTTAAGTAATATTCTAATTTTTGGAGATACTGAATTTGGGATTTTCATTAGTTGTCAGTTTTAATCATCACAATTAAATGAAATAAACATTTGAAATATATCAGTCTGTGTGTAATGAATGAATATAATATCCAAGTTTCACATTTTGAATGGAATTACTGAAATAAATCAACTTTTTGATGATATTCTAATTATATGACCAGCACCTGTATACCCAAAAGGCAGGGTTGGGAGGGTTATTTTTGAATGTATTCCACTTCAGATTACAGAATACATACTGTAAAATGTAATTTGTAATGTATTCCGTTAGATTACTCAAGGTCAGTAATGAATTTTAAATACTTTGGATTACTTCTTCAGCACTGGTAGTTCCACGTCTGTCTCTCACTTTGACGTTGTGTCGAAGAAGCGACACTAGGGGTCTCTCTTGAGCGCTGAATATGCCTTTTATCTATGAAAAAAGGCCAATGAGAAGTTGGCAGACAGTATTTGCATACCCCGCCCCGGACATACGGCTATAATAGCGGGGAAATACGTCGAGTTCATTCAGAAATTTTCTTTGGAGCCGATGGTCGTGTATGCAGTCAGCTGCGAGTCACACACCTGTTCCTGCCTTTGTTCCCCTGAAGCTCTGCCTGCTGTTGGATATACGGCACAATTCAGAGGCTGTTCTCCTTCTCTGCACGGCAGTGCAGCTTGCCCCTGGGCACTTCGACAGTGCAGAAAGCTTAAAAGAGTTTATTTAAAAGAGTGATTTTCTCTATAAAAGAGTATTTTCCTCTAATAGAGCATTTACACAGCGGCGTTGAAAGTTCTTTTCAGGCCACGTCTTTATAAAGATGCCATTCCGCCCCTGTGTAGTTCCTGGATGCGGTAGAGTGCTCTCCGCTTCAGACGGCCACAGGTATTGTCTCGTGTGTCTGGGCAGCGATCACACCGAGGCAGCACTTGTGTATGGTTTATGCTCTCACTGCGAGGGCAACGTTGTGGTCGCGGCTCGCTTTCCCACGGGATTGAGGACGATGCGGCTGGCGCTGGAGGCGATCTGGGGATGGCAGCGGGTGCAGCTCCGCCAGGTACACTCACTCGGACAACCCGCCCCTCAGCACGCTCGTTGACTCCCGTCCATGCTCGAGGCAACAGTAGCTCGCCTCACGGCCAGCCTGCCTATCCTCTAGAGCTTGAGGTGGATGAGCTTGCCGCTGCATCAGAGAGCGTTTGGCCTCAGCCTTCGGGCCAGCACGCCCAGGCTGAGGCTGATGTGCAGATGATAGACATGTTTTCCCGGGCCGCCGCCAGCGTGGGGCTGGACTGGAACCCTCCGTCCTCCCCACAGCCATCACGGTTGGATGACTGGTTCCTGGGGTCTGTGCGCCGCTCACAGCCTCGCCCCCCCCCGGTCCTGTTTTTCCCGGAGGTGCATGATGAGCTGACGTCTTCGTGGAGAGCACCCCTCTCCACTCGTCACAAAGCCACTTGCTCATCTGCTCTCGCTACCCTCAACAGCGGAGTGGCCCACGGATATACAGTGATTCCCCAGGTGGATAGGGCTGTTGCACTCCACCGGAAACCCTACCACCTGGCGGGGTCACCCTGTGCTCCCTTCTAAGGCCTGTAGGACAACATTGTCATTGACCACCAAAGCCTACAGCGCCACTGGACATGCCACTTCCGCCCTACCCGCCATGGCCCTCCTGCAGGTCTTCCAGGCCAAGGCGCTTAAAGATCTCCACGGGGGTAGCCCTGATCCCGATGTGTTGCAGGAACTGCGCTCAGCGACCAACCTCGCCCTCAGAGCCACGAAGGTCACAGCGCAGTCACTCGGGCAGGCGATGGTCATGCTCATGGTCCAGGAACGTCATCTGTGGCTGAACTCCCCTGTCTCCCAGTTCTCCCAGACTTCGCCCAGCAGTTCTCCACGGTGAAGAAGCCGAGGGTGTCCTCCTGCGGCTAAGAAACACCCTGCTTCGTCTCAACCCAGGCCCAGCTCTCAGCCCCAGCGTCAAGCAAACCACAGGAAGCAGACACCCCCCATCTCACGGACCCCCTCAAGGACCTACAAGGCTCCTAGGTGCACCTGAGACGCTCGTAAGAAGACCACTCCGTCCCCCGTTGGAGGGCCGGGAGGAGAATCTTCTGTTGAATTTATTTCATTTGCCACACCCCTTCGGGACTGCGGTACCCACATTCTCAGTAAAAGAGCTATTTCCTTTGTCTCTGGGTCACCTGGCCCGCAAATGCCGTTCTCACGGCACTCAGGCCACCAGATCTCAACAGTCCCGGCATGCTGGACGCGGACCACCCTGCCTTCAGCCCCACGACTGTTCCCTGGCCGGCCAGTCCTGATGAGTCTAGAGGACACCTCCACTGGACCTCCTCCTCAGTCACTAACCTGCCCCCTGCCAGGTGTGCGGAGCAAGGTAAGTGCTTCGAGTCTTTTCTCAGCACCAGAGCCTTGGGATGCGTCTACGCCTCCCGACGCCGTATTACCTGCTCTGCCCCGCTGCGAAGCCCTGCTGAGTACGTCAAAAATAATCATCCCCTTGGTGCCTCTAGAACGGAGTTTGGATGCGTGGCTTTCACTTCCCAATCCATCTCGCTGGCTGGCCTGGACCATCCAACTCGGTTACGCAATTCAGTTTGCCAGGCTTCCGCCCCCCTTCGCAGGTGTCCACTTTTCCGCAGTACACTGCATGTGGAAATCGCTACTCTCTTACTCAAAGACGCGATAGAACCTGTCCCTCCAACCGAGATGAAGAAGGGTTTCTACAGCCCTTACTTCATCGTACCCAAGAAAGGCAGCGGCTTACGACCAATCTTGAACTTGCGAGTTATCAACGAAGCATTGCACAAGCTCCCGTTCAAAATGCTCACGCAAAAACACATCTTAACTTGCGTCCGGCATCTAGATTGGTTCGCAGCGGTAGACCTGAAGAATGCGTACTTCTACGTCTCAATTCTGCCTGACACTGACCCTTCCTACGGTTCGCATTCGACGGCCAGGCATATCAGTACAAAGTCCTCCCCTTCGGCATGTCTCTGTTCCCTAGCGTCTTCACGAAAATTGCAGAGCCAACCCTTGCCCTGCTCCGAGAAGCCGGAATTCACATACTCAATTACCTTGATGACTGGCTTATCCTGGCCCACTCCCAAGTTTTACTATGCACTCACAGAGACCAGGTGCTCAGGCACCTCAGCTGTTTGGGGCTTCAGGTCAATTGGGAAAAGAGCAAGCTCACCCCGGTTCAGAGCATCTCTTTTCTCGGCATGGAGTTAGACTCACCTACGAGCATGCACAGTTGGTGCTGGACTGCAGCTTTTCCTTCAGGCCAGGCAAAGCGGTCCCCTTAAAACTTTTCCAGAGGCTCCTGGAGCATGTGGCATCCTCCGCGCTGGTCGCGCCGCTGGGGTTGATGCATATGAGACCGCTTCAGCACTGGCTTCAGACTCAGCCCGAGACGGGCATGGCTCTGTGGCACGCACCGTGTGATGGTCACCCCGTCTGCCGCCAAACATTCAAACCCTGGACAGACCTCTGCTTTTTGCGGGCAGGAGTACCTTTGCAGCAGGTGTCCCGACGAGTCTTGGTCACGACCGACGCCTCCAGATTGGGTTGGGGCACCGTGTGCAATGGGCACGAAGTGGTGGGCCATTGGAAAGGGGCCCTGCTGCACTGGCACATCAACTGCCTGGAGTTGCTGACAGTTTTCTTTGCCCTGCAGAGATTTCTCTCGTTAGTTCGAAACAAACATGTCCTGATCATGTCAGTTAGCACCACCACGGTAGCGTACATAATTCGCCAAGGCGGTATACGCTCCTGCCACGTCACGACTCGCCGTCGTCTCCTCCTTTGGAGCCAGCAGCGAATCAAGTCGCTGCGTGCCACTCATCCCCGGCAACCTCAATGTGGTAGCGGATGCACTGTCACAACAACGCTTCACCCCCAGTCGGTCCAGCTGATTTGGGAACAGTTCGGCAAGACCCAGGTAGACCTGTTTGCCTCCCGAGAGACCTCCCACTGCCCGCTCTGGTATGCCCGATCAGAGGCTCCCGTCAGGACAGACGCACTGGCACACAGCTGGCCTGCGGGGCTGCGTAAGTACGCATTTTCCCCAGTGAGCCTTCTTGCACAGCTGCTGCACAAGGTCAGGGAGGACGAGGAACAAATCACCATAGTGGCTCCTTATTGGCCCACCCGGGCCTGGTTCTCGGACCTTGTACTCCTCGCTACAGCCCCTCCCTGGCGAATTCCCCTGAGGAAAGGCCTTCTTTCTCAGGGACGGGGCATGCTCTGGCATCCGCACCCAGACCTTTGGAAACTCCACGTCTGGCCACTGGATGGGATGCGGAAGATCTAGCTGGTCTACCACCTGCCGTTGTAGCCACGATCAACAAAGCCAGAGCCCCTTCTACCAGGCAACTTTACGCCCTGAAGTGGTGCTTGTTCGAGAATTGTTGTTCTTCCCAGGCTGAAGACCCACAGAGGTGCGCAGTTAGGTCAGTGCTCTTATTTCTGCAAGAGAGGCTGGAGGGGAGGCTGTCCCCTTCCACCCTGAAGGTGTATGTCACCGCTATCGCGACCCGCGGCTTCATCATCAGGTTCCTAAGAGGTTCCTAAGAGGCCAAGCCTGTTCCCCTCCTGGGATCTCTCAGTGGTCCTCGCGGGCCTCCAGAGACCCCCCTTCGAGCCACTAGAATCAGTTGGACTCAGGGCCCCTTTTTAAAGACATCCCTGCTGATCGCGATCACGAAGAGGGGCCTGCAAGTGTTCTCTGTTAGCGACACCTGCCTGGAGTTCAGTTCGGCAGACACATAGGTGATACTAAGACCATGAGCGGGCTACATGCCCAAGGTTCCTACCAATCCCTTTAGAGACCAGGTAGTGAACCTGCAAGCGCTCCCTGGGAGGAGGCAGTCCCAGCCCCTTCATTGCTGTGTCCGGTCCGTGCTCTGCATACCTACTTGGACTGCACACAGAGCTTTAGATGCTCTGAGCAGCTCTTTGTCTGCTTTGGTGGACAGCGGAAAGGGAACGCTGTCTCCAAACAGAGGCTTTCCCACTGGGTGGTGGATGCCATTTCATTGGCCTCTCACACCCAGGCCGTGACCCCCCCCCCCCCCTTGCGGGTTCGAACGCACTCAACAAGGAGTGTTGCGTCCTCGTGGGCACTGGCCAGAGGTACCTCCCTACCAGACATATGTAGAGCAGTGGGTTGGGCAACACCTAATACCTTTGCGAGATTTTACAATCTCAGGATTGAGTCAGTATTGTCCCGTGTTTTCTCAGGTCCGAGCCAGTAGAACTCGGTAACATGCTGACGGACTGGCCAGGTGGATTGCTTGCACCAGGAGATCCCAGCTTTCTAGGATTCCTAGCCCTTTGGGTCCGCAGTTCAGTGGAGGAACTCGCCGTCCCAGTCCACTGCGGGTACTTAATCTACCCTGTACTGGAATATGTGCTCCACAGGACAGGACTCCTACATGGACTCCCCCTGTGTGTATTTTCCGCGGTACGTTCCCCTTATGAAGTGGACCCACGTCTCCCTTAGGCAGCCCCAGCTGCCCTCTGGTCGCCATGTTGTAGCAACTCCCCCCTCCTTGAGGCTGGATCTACCACTGCGCTACGTTCCACATGTCGCCTAAAAACCCAGGTGATGTATTCGCCACATTTACCTCCCCCTTTCGGGCAGGTGTGGCCTCCGCAGGGTCTTTTCCCGCTGAAAGAATAGTAATCTGGGTAACATCCCCTTCCCTCAATGCATGTAAGGGCCCCGACCGTTCTTGCTCCATGCGGAGAAACATAGATAAAAAAAGAGGCCCAGCCAGGCTTGGCCCATTCCCAGGTTGGCAAGCGTTGCCTTGTTACCCTGTCTAGGGTAACCAGAAGGATTCCGATGACTTTAATTGGGTATTGGGGAAGGGTACGCGCTGTCTGACACAGCTGGTTGCCTTTGCACGTAAAATACCTGCCTGCTCCTGTGTCAGCAGAACATGTACATGGCTCAGCGCATGGCTTTATTTAAATTGGACCCCAAGTGTTGCTTCTTCGACACAATATTGAAGTGAGTGACATACGGGGTACGTCTAGGTTACGTATGTAACCTCCGTTCCCTGATGGAGGGAACGAGACGTTGTGTCCTCCCGGCCACATCGCTGAGCCGAGCCACTGTTGTGGCTGGACCATTTCCGGCTCCTCAGAAAAATCCTGAATGAACTCAACGTATTTCCCTGCTTTTATACCCGTATGTCCAGGGGCAGGATATGCAAATACTGTCTGCCAACTTCTCATTGGCCTTTTTCATAGATCAGAGGCATATTCGGTATTCAAGAGAGACCCCTAGTGTTGCTTCTTTGACACAAGAGGGAATGGAGGTTACATACATAATCTAGACGATTTTTTCACTTGTTTTGACTATAAAAACTCTGTCAGTACAGTAAGACAAAATACATGTGATAAAAATATATTTTCTGATAAACCTAAATATCTTGTATAGTGTCAGTCAAAATGATCTTGTTTTAAGGAAGATATATTTAGAGGAAAACAATTATTATTATCAAGAATACGATTTTTGCCCTAATATACAAAAAGTAAAATATATTAAAAAGGTAGTTTAGTTTTCTTATTAAATGAAGATAAAATTTCATAATTGCCATTTAAATGCACAAATATTGCAATACATTATAATAAACAGTAATAATTACCTACTGCACATTTATTTTAGTAAAACATCTTTGAATGATGAGCTTCAAATAAACTAATCAAAGTTTTGAATTGGTTCACTGAAATTAGTGCTTTCAATCTAATAAATGTTTAATCATGTACATTAATTACATAATGCTAATTAAAATGAATCGAAAGTAAATTGAAAAATTTAACAGTGTCTCATTTTGGGTCTTTCGTGTCATAAATACATAATTTTCAAGGCCGCTGTGTCAAGTTAAATGAAGTTTGAAACACGACACATCTTGAGATCCCTTCATTCGGAATTGCACTCCATCCAACTGTGTTTGAATGCAAGAAGGCATCCTTATCTTGTGCTTTTGCTAGTGTCAAACGAGCCTGAGTGTGTTTTTGTTGTTTGTACTACTGCGCATTGCATATACAGCTGGAGGTTTGCTTACTGCTCCCTACTGATAAAAGGTGGCACTTCAAGCTTGAATTTCTTCTATGGTAGGAATATTCCATATTGCCATATGGGGACACGATTAATTGCTTTCATTTTTTTAACTTGTAATTTTTTTATATAATTAATCACACTGAATTTATGTGTTAAATCAACAACACTAATTGAAATGAATCAAACTTACAAACTCTACCACCATTAGAAATCAACAACAAATGTCAATGAAAGATCATAAAATTAGTTTGATGACACTGTCAGATTTTTTGGTATAGAACCAAATGACACAAATTAATCAGATAGCCATATAATTGAGCTCTGAGATAAGCCCAGCTGTCTGCCTGGTTCAAGTATCTAGAAAATGAAATATTTTGTTTGGGCTTCAATAATATCAGCTGGTTTTACGGCCCTAATGGCATTTTTATTGACCGGACCCTTAATGGGAGCAGGGCATATTTGATGCTGCCCATTTAAAGAAGATGTGAGTAATAGATGGATCAAACCACACCATAAAGGCTCAGGTGTGTGTGGTGGTGGTGGGGGGCTTTCATTTATCGCCTATGCAGGTGAAGAGAGGTGAGACAAAGTGATTGAAAGCAGAAAAGTAATGAATCATCACAAAAGGAATTGAATAATTAATACACATTACCAGGGTGCGAACTATGGGGAGGAGAGGGGGTTTGGGAGGGTCTGACCCCCCTATTTAAAGGACATAGTTTACCCAAAAATGAAAACTCTGTCATCATTTGCTCACACTGTGTACAAAAAATGCAAAGTCACAGTAGCTGCACTACACACCCCTCCCCACACCACTCCAACCTCCACCCCTCTTCTGGTCATCAGCAAGAAAAAAAGCACAACAAAGAGGCCGTTTCTGGAATGACCTTGGCTGTGACATCATGTGCCAGTAGAAAGAAATGAAGCCATTAGACTGAGACAGCAGTAGGCTATAAATCAAGCTATTTCCAATAAGCTGCCTTAATGGTCATCCATCATGGAGGTGCGTGAGGCAGGGCGAGGCGAGGTCCAACTCGGCAGTAGCCGAGCAGCCCAGGCAGGCCAAAGACATAAACAATAATAATCTCCATCTGATGACCCTGCAGGAAATTTAGGAACAGGCTCCTGCCTTTTGTTTGTCAACGGTGATATTTAGAGGGGGTAAGAAATGGATTCTCGTTATCAGCAATCACACACACACATACAGACACATTGTATAACTGTGGATATATAATAGAAAAAGGGTCAGGAGAATAGAGGACAAAACAAAATGATAGATTTTATTTGATTTAATGCTGATCTAGGAGGGACAGAGACTGTAAAAACAGGCTGAAATCAACAACTATTTACTGTAGTTCCAAACATGCAGCAGGCACTTCATGTTGTGACACGACAATGGTTTATATTTTTCAGTTTGAGAGCTGCCTATAATATGCACTTTCATAGATAAGAAGAAATAATACAGCTCTAAGCTATATGTTTGTGTGCGTATATATATATATATATATATATATATATATATATATATATATATATAGTTTGTGTGTGTGTGTGTGTGTGTGTATGTATAAATAAATATATATAAACATGTTTCTGTGTGTGTGTGTGTGTGTATATATAGCTGTCAAATTTAAAGCATTAATGCAATATTCCTTTTATTGGCACATAAATTATTATTTTTTTTACATATTTTGAATTATGTTGTGTTCATTTTCTGTTGTTCTGGTAGGGTAGGTTTTGTGTTAATAACTGAAAACAGTTAATACTTCTGAATGAATCAAATGTTGTGCACTCATGAGATATTGCGATTAATCGCGATTACAAGAAAACATTCAATTAATCACGATTAAAAAATATATATAGATTGACCGCCCTAATAAATGGTAGCACTTTGTGTTATGCTTTATCTGATTCCATTGTTTACCGCCCTTTCATTCAACACTGTTTGTTCATTCAAAGTGAATCACATCGGCTACTACACATGACCAAGTTAAGCATGCTTACCAAAATGAGTAAGCAAATCAGGAGTTTCTTCCTTCAGTCATGCTATCTGATGGGCTAGATTTCAGTTTTGTGTCAACATGTTCAAGTTCACTTAACTAATGCGTTATTAAGTGCTAAAATGTATATCTGCTGTGTATGCATCGAAGAAGTTAATTTCCATTAAAAATGGAGAAAGAGGGGCTATCGAAACTTCAACAAGGAGGTGACTTTTACAACAGAGTGATGGAGATAGGGGAGAAACGCATGGATTGACGCATGGATTTTGTGTTCAAGTGAAGGTAAATTTATGTATTTAATAAAAATCTGTGTTATTGATACTAGGTTATACCTACTAGGTCATTGTTTCTGGTTAGTCTGAGGCTATGAATTATGGATCTGGCAATCATGTCCTTCTTGTGTTATGCTCTGTCTGTTTTATAGTTCTAATGTTAGGGCGCAGCCGTGTCTACGTTACATTTGCCTTGTGCATTCAGGTAAAGATTGTTGTCTTTGGTGGTCAGATTAGTTAATTGCTGCTGTTCATTCCAGTGTTTCTGAACTGTGGGAAGAGTGACGTGTGAGGCCTACAGTATGATGTTGAAACTAGCAGTATTTTCTTTTTCTTTTTGTTGTATGCTAAAACAAGCTCTTCTGGCACTATGGTTCATTGTATGATTTAATGGACATAAACATGATTGGTTCAATATATGACAATCTTTAATTTGTGTGATATGAGCAATATTACTGTCCTGAATTGAAAACAATTTGGTCATGAAATTCGCCACTGTGACAGAATTGTTTCCACTGACTGGTAGGAAGAAAGGTAACAATTTACAACAATGAGATTTCCACGACATTACACTCACCTGTTTAATGAGTTTTGGGCACAGCGTTTAATAATGTGTATTAAAAATCTTTGATGCTTACCCATTTTTTCAATTGATTTTTCCATTTATTTATCCAAATAAATATATTGTCATTTAGAGCATTTATTTGCAGATAATGACAACTGGTCAAAATAACTAAAAAGATGCAATGTTTTCAGACCTCAAATAATGCAAAGAAAACAAGTTCATATTCATTTATAAACAACACAATATTAATGTTTTAACTTAGGAAGAGTTCAGAAATCAATATTCGGTGGAATAACTCTGATTTTCAATCACAGCTTTCATGTGTCTTTGCATACTTTACACCAGTCTTTCACATTGCTGTTGGGTGATTTTATGTCACTTCTGGCTCAAAAATTCAAGAAGGATTTCATAAGAACCAGGAATGGATTGGCTGCCATACATGTAGAGATACTGATTTAAGAAACATTTGGAGTGGTCTCTTAATTTTTTCCAGAGCTGTATAGACACACACATTAGTCCTGTCAGTCGATTAACATTTTTAATCACGATTAATATATATATATATATATATATATATATATATATATATATATATATAGAGAGAGAGAGAGAGAGAGAGAGAGAGAGAGAGAGAGAGAGAGAGAGATAGATATATATAGATATTTTTTTTGTTTTTGTTAATCATAATTAATTGCAAATTTTGAAAGTGCTTAAATTTGTCACTATATAATCTTCTTATGCCTAAATGCATTTAATTCCATCTTAAGAAAGAAAACAGAAAATATGTTTTCCAAACAAAGCCTTCACAGTATAAAGATAGAATTGCACTAAAATATCACCAATTCAAGTAACGTTCATGATTGGCATCAGGACAGCAACGCCAGCGGTGCTTTGAAATCAACATGAAGAGTGCTTGCAAACAAACACGTCACATTCTGCATTTTGGTGATACGTAGTTAAGATTTTATGTGCTTCTGTGGTAATTAAAATGTGCCTTACACAGGCAGAAAAATACTTGATTTCTATCACAAGTCCCATCTGGGGTTGTTTTGTACATCAAATAGCATCGCAAGCTCCTTTCTTCACCATTTTATCATGGAAGTGCTGCTGTGTGTGTGTGTGTGTGCAGAGATTATTTTATTTATTGAGATAACAACCTCTGTGGTTCTGTCATTGAAGAGAGCGAAATTGTCAACTAGCTTGTTACCATGAAATGTCTATAGGACCACTGCATTGTGCTATTTTATGCTCAGCTTGTAGGCTAACCTTGGTAGGAGGCCTCTGGTGTGTGTGTGTGTGTGTGCGTGCGTGCGTGCGTGCATGCGTGCGTGCGTGCGTGCGTGTGTGTGTGAAGTGTGCATCGGTGTGATGACTCCGGGCAGACACTTTATTAAGGTTCCCCCCCTTCAAACCACTGGTTATTTCGGTGTATGCATAGTAAATGTGTTAATCGCAATTAAGAAATGTTAGCAAACTAAACACGGTAAACTTTTTTAATTAATCGCAAGCATTAACGTGTTAATTCTGACAGCTCTAATATACAGTGATTTCAGAAAGTATTCAGACTCTTTCATTTTTTTTACTACATTTTGTTATATTGTAACCTTATGCTAAAATGCATAAATTATTCCCACATCAATCTACACTCCATACTCCATAATAACAAAGCAAAAAACTAATTTATTTATATATTTTCAAATTTATTAAGAATAAAAACTTAGATATCACATTGACATAAGCATTCAGACCCTTTGCTATGACACTTGAAATTTAGCTCAGGTAAACCTAATTTCTCTGGATCATCTTTGAGATATTTCTACACTTTGATTGGAAACCACCAGTGGAAAATTAAATTGATTGGACTTTATTTGGAAAGGCACACACCTGTCTATATAAGGTCTCACAGCTGAAAATGCATATCAGAGCAAAAACCAAGCCATGATGTCAAAAGAACCGCCAGCAGAGCTCTGAGACAGGATTGTGTCGAAGCACAGATCTGGGGAAGGCTTCAAAACGTTTTGGCTGAATTGAAGGTCCCCAAGAGCACAGTGACCTCCACAATTCTTAAATGGAAGAAGTTTGGAACAACCTGGACTCTTCCTAGAGCTGGACTCCAGGCCAAAGTGAGCAATCGGGGGAGAAGGGTCTTGGTAAGAGTGGTGACCAAGAACCTGATGGTCACTATGGTTGAGCTCCAGAGGTCATGTGTGGAGATGGGAAAAACTTGCAGAAGGACAACCATCACTGTAACACTCCACCGATCTGGGCTTTATGGTAGATTGGCCAGACGGAAGCCTCTCCTCAGTGCAAGACATAAAAAAGCACTTAACTGTGAGAAACAAGATTCTTTGGTCTGATGAAATGAAGATTGAACTGTTTGGCCTCAATTCCAAGCATTATGTCTTGAGAAAACCAGGCATGCACATCACCTGCACAATACTATCCAAATCGTGAAGCATGGTGGTGGTAGCATCATGCTGTGGGGGTGTTTTCAGTGGCAGGGACTGGGGGAAGGGTCAGGGTTGAAGGAAAACTGAATATGCAAAATATAGAGATGTATACAGAGTGTTCAGGACTTCAGACTGGGCCGAAAGTTCACCTTCCAACAGGACTATGACCCTAAGGACACAGCAAAGACAATGCAAGAGTGGCTTAGGGACAACTCTGTGAATGTCCTTGAGTGGTCCAGCCAGAGCCCGGACTTGAATTCAATCAAACATCTTTGGAGAGACCTGAAAATGGCTGTCCACAGACAGTCCCCATCCAACCTGACAGAGCACGAGAGGATCTGCAGAGAAGAATGGCAGAAAATCCCAAAATCCAGGTGTGCAAAGATTGTTGCATCATACCCAAAAAGACTTGAGGCGGTAAGCATTGCCAAAGGTGCTTCAACTAAGTTCTGAGTTAAAGGTCTGAATACTTATGTCAATGTGATATTTCTATATATACGTATATAGATTTGCCAATTTACAAAAATCTGTGTATGAAGTGTTGATTGATGTGAACTTTTTATTTATTTTTTTAATTTAAAGTAGGCTGCAACATAACAAAATGTGAACAAAATGAAGGGGTCTGGATACTTTCTGAATGCACAGTGTGTGTGTGTGTGTGTGTGTGTGTGTGTGTATGTATGTATGTATATATATATATAAACACACACACATACACTAGATGACAACAGATTTTGTTTCTGAAGGAAATTGGTACTTTAATTCACCAAAGTGGCATTCAACTGTTCACTTTTGGCTGCAAGTATATTATATACAACAGTTAGTTCCGGTCCTCAAATCTGATTGGATGAGAGACACTCCATGAGCACTGATGGTCTGACACCATCAGCACACTGACACTTCACTATGTGTGTGTCACTCCGCTTGTGTTTGTTCTGTATTAAACTAAAGTTTAAGAGTAGTGCATATGTGTTAAGAGTTACTGTATAAGTGTCTCTCACATGTATTTTTTATAGATTTTTTTATATTACATATGTTAGCCAGCAGGTGGTGGCAAAAGATAATCTTTGTGTGTAATATGAGCAGACATGAAGTGAATCTGTCAGTCATTGTTTATATACAACAGTGCTCCGTGTTCGCTCGTATTACTACCACACGACAACATCTAAAAAATAGCGTTAAACGGCTTTAAACTAACAACTTCAGCATTGCGGCTCATCGCAGCTGAGAGACACAACAGACAGAATAATTACACAACTCAAGATGCTTACCTCTTACTGGATTTTCCAAATTGGAGATAAAGTACTGTTCAAAATGGCGGAGGACATTGCGGTTTCTAAAGTGAAAGAATGTTGTGCACTGCCTACCGCGAAATAGTGACAATTACCTCCACTTGGACGGCTATTTTTCCACTGAGAAAGCTGAGCTTCAGAAAGCTGACAGCATCTCTGCTTGTGTGTGGCAACATGTGATCACACATGCCCAGTGGCTCTCTCTCTCTCTCTCTCACTTACTCACTCACTCACTCACTCACTCATACACACACACACACACACACACAATCACACATCCATCCTTGTATATCCCAAAAAAATTAAGAAACAGCACAAGGCGTTATATTATTTCTGAAGTGAAATTTTTTAATTACTAGTGGGATCTTAGACGCATCATTTGTTTTGAACCTGCAACGGCCGATTCTGATCTGCCTCGTCATAAAGTAGTTCCATGCACAAATGTGTTTTTATGACCATACTCAGTTTTAAAAAATTTTTTAAATGTACTTGTTCATTGAACTGTTGTATATAAGCAATATCACAATCACAACAGTGCTATATGGCCCTAAATCAGCACTGCTGTGATTACCTGCGGCACTCAAGCCTACGGCCGAATCACAGCAGTGCTGATATAGGGCCATATAGCACTCTTGCTTGTGTGATATTGCTTAAATTTAAATATATACTGTATATATATATATATATATATATATATATATATATATATATATATATATATATATATACACACACACATCACTGAGCACTTTATTAGGAACACCTGTACACCTACTTATGTGAGTATCTAATCAGCCAATCATGTGGCTGATCTCCTGGGATTTTCAAACACAACATTATCTATTTTACTTAGAATGATGCTAAAAAAACAAAAACGATCCAATAAGCGGCAGTTCTGCGGATGGAAATGCCTTGTTGATGAGAGAGGTCAACGGAGAATGGCCAGAATGGTTTGAGCTGACAGAAAGGCTATGGGAATTCAGATAACCACTCTGTACAATTACAGTGAGCTGAATAGCATCTCAGAATGCACAATTTGTCGAACCTTGAGGTGGATGGGCTTCAACAGCAGAAGACCGTGTCAGGTTCCACTTCTGTCAGCCAAGAACAGAAAGCTGAGGCTGCCTCGGGCACAGGCTTACCAAAACTGGACAGTTGAAGATTGGAAAAAACGTAGCCTGGTCTGATGAATCTCGATTTCTGCTGAGGCACACAGATGGTAGGGTCAGAATCTGGCACCAACAGCATGAATCCATGGACCCAAGCTGCCTTTTGTCAACAGTCCAGGCTCGTGGCGGTGTTGTAATGGTGAGGGGAATGTTTTCTTGGCACACTTTGGGCCCGTTAATACCAATCAATCATCACTTGAATGCCAAAAGAATGCTTAAATTAAAAGTATTTAGTAATAGGTAAGAAGTAAGGACAGTTCATTTAATATGCACTGAAATTAAAAAATTTACAATAATTTTTTGTTTCGTGTTTGGGAGACTTAAGTTGTGTCCTAAGTTAATGTCAACATCATCAGATAAAAATAAATAAATAAATAGATATCAAGAACGCTTGTGGAGAGCTATAACTCTGAGGACACCTTAACCACTTCCTGTTTCTTCCTCATGCCATGAGACCTCTCGGGCCAAGGTATGTTTAAAATATTTTTTTTTTTAAATAAAACCTGTAAAATTGACTGCTGTTGTCACAAACATATGGTCAAAACCATATCACTAAAATCGATAGATTTCTGTGGAACTTTAAATAATAAGTCTTAATACAAATAGCTTATTGAGGTAGCAAACAACTGATGACAAACAAGATGGCCCCTGTAAATAATGCTGGTGTTATAAAGAGGAGTGTGAAATTTTGTGAACTCCATCAAATGTCAACACCATCAGGATACCTGTCTGAAGGCAGTGACTCATTGTCTGACAGTGTTCACAAATGCCACTAAAATGTGTTTTTTAAAGTATGATAACCTCCCATGAATTTACTGTTGTATTTAATAGGTTTTTTGATTTTGTATTGTATTAATGGAATCTCATTGTAACAGCCTCTCAAGGACTTGATATGTATTGATTTAGGTAACGGCGAGATAAAATCAATAGCTATCCTGAGCTGAAGAGGAGTTCTTGAAAAGGGAGAGGGATAGATGGAGAAATAGTGTGGAAGATGCTAAAATAAAAAAACATCTATGATTTGGATGATATAAAGAGGGGACAAGAAATGGTTTTGGAAACAAACACAGAGCAAATCAAGAGAGCACAGGAAAAATGCACAGGAAGTTCAGCGAGGTCTTTGTACCTTTGTACCTTGTAATTGTAATTGTGTTGAGAGGACATGACATTGTGAATAGTAAAAGTTTGCTTTTATTCTCCATTCTTCAAACGCACGTGTCTCAGTTCAGGGTCCATAGTGCTCATGCAAAAGATAAGCGCCATTGAATCTGTATACATGCATATATCCTGACTAAATATGGCTATATATATCGTTTGAGTGGTGCTTTTGTTAAAGGGATACTTCACCTCTGGGAAGATGAATGTGTATTTAAAATTGGTCATTTATATAGTATAAATGTGAAATTATTTTTGAATTTGAAGCATTCTAGACTGAGAAAAGGCAGAAAATGTATTTTTTGCACATGTGGCTGAAAGACAACAACTCCCAGAATGCACTTGCTTTGCTGCCCTTACGAGCCCACTCCCAAACCACGCCTACCGGTTACAGGCGGCAGTATCTGAAAATATGATACAACTAGGCTTGCTTTGATACATCGTGACTCTATAAATCGTGAGTTAGTTGATAAATTGACTGACTACGCGGGAAGAACATTATAATTCCGTGTGTCCAAACTCTGTACATGACGTCTTAGTAACAAAAAAGAAAAACAAACAAAATACTCACTTTACACTAAGCCGTCCGTTTGTCCCTGCGGGCTTTGGCTGGCGTTTCCAATTTATCTTCGGGATCCTAAAATAAGTTTCCAGGACTCCCCTGTCCATGTGTGATACAATACTTGGGTGCTCAGTTATACATGCTCATGTTATCGGTGCAGTTTCATCAGCGGATTCAGTGATCTCGTCCAGTATCGCTGAAATTCGCGACAGCAATAGGACACTCTATGTGTTTCCATAGGCGCACAGCGAGAGCACTGACACCACCAGTCCGCCCCAACTCGAGTCTGGCCAGGCTCTTCCTCCTGCCTGCCAAGCAGGTTTTGCTCCCCTGCTACAGCAGCTGCTCCGGCTGCCTCTGTTCATCGCTGTATTGCGGCTCGTACAGGTAGCTGCGAGCATCAGATTCTCGCAACAGATCTTCGAAATCCCCTTCTGCCATTTCAACTTCAAAACTACCTTCCGCCATCGTGATTAACCTACTTGTATACAAACTTTCTACACAGAGCAAGAGCCTGTTTTCTTAGCTTCTACAGAAAGATGGCTGACACTATCTTCACACTCTGTGAGTGAGATCCCGCCCCATATGGGCGTGGTGAAAACATGCGGAATACTGGCTGTAGTTTTAAGCCTCTGGACCAAAAATCCTCTGATGACGCAAAATGACGATTTTTGCGTCATCGGAGGATTTTTTCCAGACTAAAAATAAATAAATCTCTCGTCTCAGGGGGATATGAGGAGGGGGAGCTCGGTAATTAGAAAATACTACTGGTTTTCTACTGATACAAAGCTTAATGCTAAATCCTGAAGTAACCCTTTAAGAAAGTTAGAAGCATGGATCAAAAATTTATTTTACATGGTGTAAAAATTAGAAGGGAGTTGCTTGTTTTCCCCATTGATGCTGTTTTGGGTTTGTGTTTCTTAGGCGAGAGTTTCTATAAGTATGAACTGAATGCCTGTTAAACAAATCTGGTATATTCTGGCAATTTTTGCATTATAAACAACATCCATATGTGCTAACAGATCAGACCAGTCATATTTGTGAATCAACGTCACAAGAAAACTGAATTATGTAATCCAGATGATATGTAATCTGTTACTACCCACCACTGTTTATAAGGCATTTGTAAATGACATCAGTTATTAATGAACCCCTTTATAAATCCTTAACAAAGGGTATGTTAATGTAGGAGGATTGGGCTCAATAATTAAAATCATAATTCAAGAATGACAAAAAACTGTTGAGGAGATGATGATGAGCTAGTTTTTAAAGATGAACTGGACCACTGTCTCTGGCCTGGAGAGCTCTGTGTAAACTCTCTAGAGTTCTAGGGAAAGGTCTTTTTCCAGGATTGCAGCAGGGCCAAACCCCAGGCCTCAAAGCCAAACAGCGCAGGATGTAATCCACAACGCCTTAGCAGACATGTCAACAGGAGTGAAAAAGGCCCACCACACTGACCTTCTGCTGACAGCATCACTGCAATTCATTATGTTTACAAGCTGCAATTACAGTCTGAGCTTTTCACTCACCCTTTTCGTCCTCCTCTTTATTTCCTTCTCTCTCTTAGTTTATCTACTTTTCGCAAACTGGGTAAAATCTGACCAGTGCGGCAGACCAGTGTCAAATAGAGTTAGTCTAATTTTTTAAAACACACCTGAAATATTGCCCTGATCAACAATTATTTGCTTGAAAAAATTAATCTTGCATAGTTAAGGAGACTTTTCAGATGGTCTCAAATGTTTATTCTCAAAATTTTTGTAGAAATAAAAATAGAAACAAATATAACCATAATTGAATAAAGATGTAAAATTCATGTGGATTGTATAGTCCAGATAATTCAGTTTTGAGAGATTTTGGTGGGTAAAGTTTGAGTTCATATTGAAATGTCACATTTAAATCTTGTTGCAATCTCTTCTGAAGCTCTAAAGGAGAGAAATGAGATTACCACGGTTAGTACTGCCAAAAAAATCACAGAGTAGGAAGCTTCAACAAAGCTCTGCATTTGCTCTCCATTCAATATCATTGCTGTCTAGGAGAAACAATATAGATATTATTGAGTGATCATGTGGGAGAGTAGCACACATAATGGCAGATATTTTTTGTTAAAAAGGTGGGAAAATGTAGTCCAGTATTTCCTTCTTCATTTGAGTCTTTTGCATGAAACATACTCTACTCAAGTACACATAAAAAGTTTTGAAAGCTTGGTCAATACATTGCAGGCATGCATTCTGGTTGTACCAACATGATCACACAGGAAACCAACTAGTTGCTTCCAAATGTTCATGTACCCTGAAACTGACCCAATTCTGCCAAATGACTCACAAGCCCCATTCCACATCAGACATTTTTGCATCAATTCAAATATGTTCACATTTCCACTCAGACACTGGTTCTGGTCCTGTGGAAACCCAGAAGTAATCGGCTTCATACAAACAATAGTGAATGTGAATCAGAGGTTGTATTTTCGCTTAAAACTTTATTTTTACTCCACTGATGGTTAGGTTTAGGGTTGGTGTTTGGGTTGGCATGTAGGTTTAGCTTGCCTGTTGACTGTATTACATCATTTACAACTAAAAATACAACTCGCTTTTGGCGCCACTCTGTGGACATTTCACTGAGAAAATCACATGAGACCATACATTCAACAACACTTCCAGCTTCAGCCATTGGCAGCAGTTTTTTAGAATTTCTGTAGGCACAGACTTATTTTAGCAGCAAAACTTTTTACGTACTGTAGCCAAATTCATAGTGTGATCAGTCAGGTTGTACATACTTAATGTGCGTTTTTCCATTACTGTGATGGAAACAAACCTCAATAATTAGGGGGTTAATTACTGGATTCTTCATTCCATGTGAGTGCTCATGCTTATATATATATATAAGCAATATCACATGAGCAAGAGGACGAGTGCCTTAGGTACAGCAGTGTTGATTTAGAGCCATATTGCCCTATTGCAAGTGTGAATTTGCTTATATACAACAGTTCAATGAACAAGTATATTTTTAAAAATTAGGAAAAACCAAGTCCGGCCATAAAAAACGCATTTGTGCATGGAACTACTTTATTGTGTGATGGATCAGAGTCTGCCATTGCTGGTTCAAACAAATGATGCGTCCAAGCCTCCGTTAGTAATTAAAAAATGTCACTTCAGAAATAGTATCATGGTTTGGGCTGTTTCTAACAAGTTATTGGAGAACAGGGACAAAAATGTCTGTGTGTGTGTGTGTGTGTGTGAGAGAGAGAGAGAGAGAGAGATGCTGATGATGCCGTAGTCTGTTAGTCAGCTTTCTGAAGATAATGTCATTTTGATGAAATTCATCCTATATTCTCAGTGGAAAAATACACACAGTGCGTCCTAGTGCTGATGGTGTGTCTCATGTTATGTCTCTCGTCCAATCAGATTCAAAAGCATCACAGTATATATATATATATATATATATATATATATATACACTCACCTAAAGGATTATTAGGAACACCATACTAATACTGTGTTTGACCCCCTTTCGCCTTCAGAACTGCCTTAATTCTACGTGGCATTGATTCAACAAGGTGCTGAAAGCATTCTTTAGAAATGTTGGCCCATATTGATAGGATAGCATCTTGCAGTTGATGGAGATTTGTGGGATGCACATCCAGGGCACGAAGCTCCCGTTCCACCACATCCCAAAGATGGTCTATTGGGTTGAGATCTGATGACTGTGGGGGCCATTTTAGTACAGTGAACTCATTGTCATGTTCAAGAAACCAATTTGAAATGATTCGAGCTTTGTGACATGGTGCATTATCCTGCTGGAAGTAGCCATCAGAGGATGGGTACATGGTGGCCATAAAGGGATGGACATGGTCAGAAACAATGCTCAGGTAGGCCGTGGCATTTAAACAATGCCCAATTGGCACTAAGGGGCCTAAAGTGTGCCAAGAAAACATCCCCCACACCATTACACCACCACCACCAGCCTGCACAGTGGTAACAAGGCATGATGGATCCATGTTCTCATTCTGTTTACACCAAATTCTGACTCTACCATCTGAATGTCTCAACAGAAATCGAGACTCATCAGACCAGGCAACATTTTTCCAGTCTTCAACTGTCCAATTTTGGTGAGCTCTTGCAAATTGTAGCCTCTTTTTCCTATTTGTAGTGGAGATGAGTGGTACCCGGTGGGGTCTTCTGCTGTTGTAGCCCATCCGCCTCAAGGTTGTGCGCATTGTGGCTTCACAAATGCTTTGCTGCATACCTCGGTTGTAACGAGTGGTTATTTCAGTCAAAGTTGCTCTTCTATCAGCTTGAATCAGTCGGCCCATTCTCCTCTGACCTCTAGCATCAACAAGGCATTTTCGCCCACAGGACTGCCGCATACTGGATGTTTTTCCCTTTTCACACCATTCTTTGTAAACCCTAGAAATGGTTGTGCGTGAAAATCCCAGTAACTGAGCAGATTGTGAAATACTCAGACCGGCCCGTCTGGCACCAACAACCATGCCACGCTCAAAAATGCTTAAATCACCTATCTTTCCCATTCTGACATTCAGTTTGGAGTTCAGGAGATTGTCTTGACCAGGACCACACCCCTAAATGCATTGAAGCAACTGCCATGTGATTGGTTGATTAGATAATTGCATTAATGAGAAATTGAACTGGTGTTCCTAATAATCCTTTAGGTGAGTGTATATACACATACATACTGTATATATGTTTCAAAATTACAACATTTATTTCTCTAGAAGTAAAGCTTTTTTAATGAGGAAAAAATAACTGAGTGCACCTTAAAGTACACACCAACCATGAGCTCTGAGGTTGTTCATCATTGGCATATACATATGCTTCTAAAAATAATGTTTAATAGCGCAATTTTAGGTGAAAAATACACTATCCATGATCCTGAAGGAAAACGATCCACCAAACAGAGAATCACAGCAAAAGAGCTCTCCCTACACCTTTAAACTACTTATATATTTGTATCTGAATATTTTGTAATATTTTTTGCATAATATCAAATGTTGTTGTAAAGCTGGTTGGTTTAGTTCATGGATTAGAACTCTTTTATTAAGAATTGTATGTAATCCCTGTTAAAAAATACTGGGGAAAAAAAAATTCTGGAACCAAAGAGGATGAAAAAGTGGATAGGCAATGTTGTGCTCTATTTGCTTCCACCATGTTTCTTTAATTGACACACCCTCATCTTGGAATGTCGAGGGTTAAAGAAATTACAGAGTTAACCATTGGTAATAACGTTGTGGTGCTATTGAAATGCACTCATCTCATAAATATGATCATTGCGACATGTCTTAAAAGCAGTGTTTTGGGCCTTCCTCATCATGGAGCTCTGAGCAAAGTCATTGGAGCCTCTTTATGGACTCTTTGCACTCATAATGGGGTTATGCCTCTCAAACCACCACATGCCCCAGCTTAAACCAACAACATCTGCTGCAGGCTAGTCCTCTCATTCGGCCGAGCACACAAGAGCTTGTTCTTTATGTCTCTGCAAGTAGCACGTGCATTTTGTGATGTGTGTCGTGAGGAGAATATTAGCCCAGCGACCTCTGTTGTATTCACAGTGGCTAATCCCTGCTCTGCTGCGCTCTAATCCCTCACTATTGAGCATTCGCTCTCAACTTCCTCTGGCCCTGTCTGCCCAAGCACCGGTCACTTGTCTCCTGTTATTCACTCTCTCTGGGGAGCTCCACTCCCTCTCTGAGCTGTTATATGGCCATATGTTGTTGTTGTTGTTGTTGTTTAATCCTAGGGCAATTTGATGTGCGTATCCATGACAGTGTCTCGGCCGCCAGCCAGGACTTGTGGCAGAGGTGTGGGTGATTTCCTTTAGTCGAGGGGGAGCTGGGAGGAGAAGCCAGCCCTGACAGTCCTTCACACAGCCTGTGCTGGGTGGGCAGCCGCCCAGACGCGCACACACACACACACACAAACAGACCATCTGAACACAGGCAGCCAGGCATATTAGATTGGGTTACACTTGACATACGCAACTGGGAGCCGGGGAGTTTGCAAATATGGCATGCCGAAGGAAGTGTTGCAAGATGCCTGTGTCAATGCTTATACAAACAAACAATGCCTGCAGAGAGAGAGAGAGAGAGAGAGAGAGAGAGAGATGCGATCTGTGAACAGCTTGCATGCTCTTTCCCTGTCTTTATTAATAAATAAAGGCACTCTTCAGTGTCATTTAAAATGGTTTAAAAGACTTTCAACTGGCATAGAGACTAAGTTCTTTGTTTTCAAAGAACAGCACTGGTCTGTATCACCCACACAATTTATTCACACACATTTATTAATTTGGCGTATTTTTTTATCCAGCGCAACTTACAATGCATTCATGTTATACTGTAGAGAAGACCAAGGCTAGTAGTCACATATTTTACTCCAGCAAATATATTTTTTCAGTGTATTTTTTCTTCTTCTTTTTAAAGTCAATTTCATTATAGGCATATACCTACAGAAAAGTTACTGAATATTTCTACAATTATTGACTGAGCAAAAATTATCTTGATTCTGAGATAAACTTAATTAATAAGGTAATTAAGGCCTTGCCTATAGGCAAGGCTCCGGGACCAGACTGCTTTGCCGCTGAATTTTTTAGATCTTATGCTACAGATGCTCATGCTTTTGTAAGAAGTTTATACAGAATCATTAAAGAATGGAAAGCTTCCCCAACCATGACACAAGCCCGGATCGGTCTGATTCTTAAAAAGGACAAAGATCCAAGTGAGTGTGAGAGTTACCGTCCCAAATCCCTGATTCAGCTAGACGTTAAAATGTTGTCAAAAATTTTGGCTAACCGATTAAGGAAAGTTATGACATCTCTTATACATACAGATCAGGTGGGGTTTATTCGGGGCCATAACTCTTCTGATAACATCAGGCATCTCATCAATATCATGTGGTCAGTGGTGAATGATCAGGCTCCAGTCCCTGCCATCTGACTTGATGCCGAAAGGTGTTTGATATGGTAGAATGGGATTATTTTAGATTTTGGAAATATACGGGTTTGGGGAGACTTTTATTGGATGGATTAAGTTACTTTATAGACACTTGGTACCGGTGGTACAAACAAATGGATTCATTTCAGATTATTTTATCTGGACAGGGGCACCTGGCAGGCTTTTTCCTCGTTATTGTTCTGCCTTGCCCTAGAACCATTAGAAGCTGCGATAAGAAAGGTAGAAGATTTTCCAGCAGTGGTGGCGGGAGGTATGGCACATAACTTTTGCTTTACGCAGATGATATTTTATTATTCGTCTCCGACCCCACTAGATACTAGATACTTCTCAGGATACAGAGTCAATTGGTCTAAATCCAAAGATTTGTCTCTGACAGCATACTGCCCAGAAACGGCTTTTCAGCCGGGCGCTTTCCAGTGGCTCAAACAGGGCATTAAATATTTGGGCATTTTATTCCAAGCAAATTTGAGAGTAAAAAAGATTTATAGATTTTGATCCCTTAATAAAAAGTTTTTTTGAGCGACCTGTGCAGGTGGGCTTCATTACATTTATCTATTATTGGGAATTCCAAAATTCAACTACCTGCTACAATCTCTCCCTGTAGATGTCCCCCTCTCTTATTTCAAGCAATTTGATAGCATAGCGAAGTCCTTCATTTGGAATGGTAAGCGTCCCAGATTGCATTTCAATAAGTTACATAGGCCTGTTTACAAAGGTGGGCTGGGCCTACCCAAGATTGTGTTTTATTATTAGACATTCAGTCTCAGACATTTGGCTCATTGGTCTCTTCCACCTGAGAGAGCCCCTCCCTGGTATTGTATTGAACAGGAATTTCTTGCCCCTATTTTGGCATTGCAAAGCCTTTCTATTAAATGAACCAGAGAACTTAAGTTACACCCGTTATCTTGCATTTGCACTTGGTATGGACAAAAGTGTCCAGAGTGTTTAATTCTTGCATTTTTTGAATTGTTGCCTCGAGCATAAACCCCAAACTATGTATTAATAAGTCCCCTTTCTGCTGGTCAGAGTGCATTGTGAGGGATGTTAATATGCTCGGTGATCTATATGAGAGTGGAGTGTTGTGATCTTTTGAAATGGTTCAGCATCTCTGGATTCCTATATCTCAGTTCTACAGGTATTTACAGCTACACCACCTGCTATGTACTATTTTTGGGAGTAGCATACACCCCCCCCCCCCCCCCCCCCCCCCAAATGTGCAGATATTCTAGAAGTGGTGATTACTGCTTTTGGAAAAGGTCATTAGGCATCAGTGTATTACTCCCTGATAATTCAGAGTCTGGGGGACAGAGCTTCTGGGGGTTGATTCAATATTGTATGTTGTGTTTGTCTCTCTTGTGGATGGAATCAAAAAGAAAATGTAATAACAAAAAAAAAATTAAAAATGAAAGAACAAATTTATTCATATTTTAAATATATTATACATACATAAATAATATTGTTTTAGAAATATGTAAGTAATATACTTAACTACCTCAATTCAAAGTCAACAACTGAAATGTGATTACAAAGATTTTAATTGTAATGTGTTACACTAATTTTTTGACTAACAAGAAATAAGAGAACAGTAATTAATTACTTTGTAATCACATTTCACCCACAATGGCCTAGTCACATTGGGAACTTGTCAGTTTAAATCATTATAGCTTTTTAGCAAAATTGAAAAGTAAAATAATTATGTAACACAAAAAAGTTCATGAAACAGCACAAATGTATAAGCTGACATAGAAAATATTAAACCATAGCTTTGGCCAACAGTTTTTGTAATAAATAAATGGTATAAAATTACAATATATAAAGCATGTGAAAACTTTCCCCAGAAAAATTTGAAAACAATGTATACTAATGTGTTTTTTATTATGCTCTCTTGTTTACCTAAATGTTTTCTCAGAAATATGATATTGGGATTTTAGATTGGAAAATAGAACAAAACTATTCTAATTGAACACAATAATCAACATCCAAAACTAGAGAAATAAGCATTGCAGTCATTGAACTTTTGACTCGAAACATTATAGTTACTGACATATGGCCCTTGTGACAACTTCTCCATGTTACAGCTAGCCCTGGTCTCCCCTACATTTTATCAGTATGCATGTCTTCCCTATTAACTAAGCCCTCCACCATAGTGCCATGTTATACGAGTGTTTTTTTGTTTTTGTTTTTACAGTAGACTCTTAATTGAAAGATAATTGTTCTAATCTTTTATGATCTGTTTAAGATGTTTAGTATGGAAGCACATTTGTTCTTCAGCTGGATGCAAAAGGCATTCGATGTTTGAGTTTACCAGATTGATGCTCATTTCCATCATTTAATGTGTTAGATTACATAATTACACTTCCAACTGCAGAACTGCAGCTGTGGTATTTTCAACTTAATTACATTAGCTAACACATTTCTTAAATTTAAATAATTTTCACAAATAACATATCTTATCTCTAGAGATACAGATGGCAATGATTCAATTACAGGGGGGGGGGGGGGGGGCGAGGAAGAAACAGACATTGCTTCCCCCTTCAGAGCTTTTAGAATAAACCTCTTTGCCCCAGATTTCCCTTATTTTTCCCCCTTTCCATCATCAAACATTAACATTTCGTCTCACGGGATGGTAGCAAGACTGCTGTTTAATCGCTCAAATTTCCGACCTTCACTCTCAAAAACTTTCAAAGAGCGTATAGGTATTGCGTAGAATGCCCTCGTAAATTCCTTTTGTAGTTTCAACCAAGTTCACATAAAAACACTGTTTACCAAGTTGAAAATTAGTCTATTACTGTGATGGCACAGGGCTGCTCCCTCAAGATGGCCACCGTAAATCAATAAACTAGGTGTAATCTTTGGTGTCCAGAAAGCAGGGTGAAATCTGAAGTATAATGCTGCTGGTCATCTATTGTCATTCAGACATAAGCTGCATCAGAACGAGGGGGCTTGTGCGCACCTGATAAGGCAGAGCCCAAAGTGACTCATAAATCAAGTGAAGTGGCTGCTATTCCACTGATTTCACACAAAAGTCCCCTCTAGTCAACACCACACAGGAACAGAGGGACAGTAAGAGAGCAAGCACAAAAATGATAGATCTGCAATTTGGTCTCTTATCGGGCAAGAAGTTTTTCTCCACAAAAGCCTGACCTTCAGTGAATAAACAGCCCATACAGAAAACACACATGGGGCAGAATGTAAATTTAGGGAGCCATTTGAACAAATGCTCCTCCATTGCTGTTTACTAGGTCAAGAAGGACGAAAATGCAAAAGGCAAAGGCCCTATGTAGAAATACAAGAGCTTTCTTGTATAATAAAATCATGCATATTTTGCAGCAAAAGCATCATAGTGTAAGATGCTGTAAGCGACACGTAAAATGTCCTTATTAGCTGACAAATCACACCTGTCTATGTTGCTGCTTTCAAATCAAATTTGTCTCTTTTGTTTCTCTCATTTTCACATTGCAACAAACACAGGAAGCTTTTTAGATCTGATGCAACAGAATAAAGAGCTCGGATATGGATTAGGTGTGAAATGTATGCATTATTGATTTATTGTAGCATTCTTGTGCTGACACACTGTTGGGGAGTAGTAACTTACTAAAACTAGCGACGCTAATTACCTGACTACATTTTTCAGAAGCACGATAGTAGCTCAATAGTTTTTTTTACAATAGTTTAATGATTTTCCAGTAAAAAGCTACATTTTCCAACAAGTAGCGCTGTAGCGAGAGACTGCAATGACAAGTTGTACTCAAATAATACTTCAACAATTGAATTGGTGAGGACACCAAAATGAACTTGAAGCTATATCTTCGCAACGCTTTGGCGTATTGAACCGAATTTTGGTATATGTCATCACAAGCATGACTTGAGGGTTCCTGCACAGTTTTGGCACAGCGCCACCAACTAGTCAAAATGTATGAAAAATATATATTTTTGCTTATAACTTCTGAATAGTTGGCTTAAACTCATGACACTGGAGTTGTGTATGTTTCGGCAAGCTTAATTTATTCTTCGTCAACAGAACACAAAATGTACAAACTAAACGTTTCGGTTATGTATGTAACCTCCGTTTCCTGATGGAGGGAACGAGACGTCGAAGAAGCGACACTAGGGGTCTCTCTTGAGCGCCGAATATGCCTCTGGTCTATGAAAAAAGGCCAATGAGAAGTTGGCGGACAGTATTTGCATACCCCGCCCTGGACATATGGGTATAAAAGCAGGGAAATACGTCAAATACATTCAGGATTTTTCTGAGGAGCCAGAAATGGTCCGACCACTGCAGTGGCTCAGCTCAGCAACGTGGCCGGGAAGAGGTTACATACATAACTGAGACGTTCCCCGTCTGTCGCTCACTTCGACGTTGTGTCGAAGAAGCGACACTAGGGGTCCACTTCAAATCACGCCATGCGCCGAGCCATATACGCGTACTGCTGACACAGGAGTGGGCAGGTATTTCACATTCACAAGCGACTAACTGTGTCAGACTGCACGTACCCTTCCCCAATGCCCCAGAAAAGTCGTCGGAATCCTTCTGTTTACCCTAGAGGGGAACAAGGCGATGCTCGCCAACCTGGGAACCGGCCAAGCCTGGCTGGGCCTCTTTTCTCTCTATGTTTCTCGGCATAAAGCAAGAACAGCGGGGCCCTTACATGCATCGAGGGAAGGGGGTCTTACCCAGTTTCGTATTCTTTCAGGGGGAAAAGACCCTGCGGAGGCCACACCTTCCCAAAATGGGAGGTAACTGTGGCGAATACATCACATGGATTCTTTGGGGGGAGTTGCTACAGCATAGCGACTGGAGAGCAGTAAAAACTGCCTAAGGGAGACACTGGTCCACTTCGTGAGGGGACCGTACCATGGAAAATACACACAGGGGTAGGAGTCCCGATCTGTGTTTGCACCTATTCCAGTACAGGGTAGATTAGAGTACCCATAGTAGACTGGGTCGGCAAGTTCCTCCGCTGAACTGTGGACCCAAAAGGGTTAGGGAGGAACCGACCAGGGACCCAGGTGGGTGGGATCTCCTGGGAAAGAAAGCGCACAGCTTTTCCTCGGCTGAGAGAAGGGGCACCAGGTGCAAGCGATTCACCTGGCCAGCTCGTCAGTGTGTAACCGAGTTCTACTGGCTCGGACCTGAGAAATCATGGGACGAAACTGACTCAACCCTGAGGTTGTAAAATCTCGCAAAGGTATTAGGTGTTGCCCAACCTCTACATATGTCTGCTAGGGAGGTGCCTCTAGCCAGTGCCCACGAGGACGCAATACTCCTTGTTGAGTGCGCTCGGACCCGCAAGGGGGGGGGGCACGGGC
Organism: Moxostoma hubbsi; assembly: GCA_032164185.1. Lineage (NCBI taxonomy): Eukaryota > Metazoa > Chordata > Actinopteri > Cypriniformes > Catostomidae > Moxostoma > Moxostoma hubbsi. The sequence continues at coordinate 35,092,606 of JAVLUX010000034.1, read as the reverse complement.
TGGGTGCGTTGGCCAGTGAAATGGCATCCACCACCCAGTGGGAAAGCCTCTGTTTGGAGACAGCATTCCACTTCCGCTGTCCCCCAAAGCAGACAAAGAGCTGCTCAGAGCACCTAAAGCTCTGTGTGTGGTCCAAATAGGTATGCAAAGCACGTACCGGACACAGCAATGAAGGGGCTGGGTCTGCCTCCTTCCGGGGCAGCGCTTGCAGGTCCACTACCTGGTCTCTGAAGGGAGTGGTAGGGACCTTGGGTATTGCCGGTTGTGGTCTTAGGATCACATATGTGTCTGCCAGACCGAACTCCAGGCAAGTGTGGCTAACAGAGAAAGCTTTCAGGTCCCCGACCCTCTTGATGGAAGTGAATGTGATCAGCAGGGCCGTTTTCAGAGAGAGGGCCCTGAGCCAACTGATTCTAGCAGCTCGAAGGGGGGTCTCTGGAGGCCTGTGAGGACCTACTGAGAGATCCCAGGAGGGGAACAGGCTTGGCCAGGAGGGGTTCAACCTCCGGGCGCCTCCTTAGGAACCTGATGATTAGGTCGTGCTTACCCAAGGATTTGCCGTCTACTGGTGGGCCACGATAGCGGCAACATACACCTTCAGCCTCTCTTGCAGAAATAAGAGCACTGACCTAACTGCGCACCTCTGTGGGTCTTCAGTACGGGAAGAACACCAATTCGCAAACAAGCACCATTTCAGGGTGTAAAGTTGCCTGGTAGAAGGAGCTCTGGCTTGGTTGATCGTGGCTACGACCGTGGGTGGTAGAGCAACTAGATCTTCCGCGTCCCATCCAGGGGCTAGACGTGGAGGTTCCAAAGGTCTGGGTGCGGATTCCAGAGTGTGCTCCGTCCCTGAGAAAGAAGGTCTTTCCTCAGGGGAATTCACCAGGGAGGGGCTGTTGCGAGGAGCACGAGATTCGAGAACCAGGCCTGGGTGGGCCAATAAGGAACCACAAGGGTGACTTGTTCCTCGTCCTCCCTGACCTTGCACAGCACCTGTGCAAGAAGGCTCACTGGGGGAAATGTGTAGTTGCGCAGCCCCGCAGGCCAGCTCTGTGCCAGTGCATCTGCCCAGAGGGGAGCCTCCTTGATAGGGCATACCAGAGCGGGCAGTGGGAGGTCTCTCAGGAGGCAGAGAGGTCTACCTGGGCCTTGCCGAACCGTTCCCAAATCAGCTGGACCGACTGGGGGTGAAGCCTCCACTCTCCACTGTGCAAGCATTGTCGTGACAGCGCATCCGCTACCACATTGAGGTTGCCGGGGATGTGAGTGGTGCGCAGCGACGGGCGAGTTGTGACATGTGGCGTGAGCATACGCCGCCTTGGTGATTTATGTACGCTACCGCAGTGGTGCTGTCTGACCTGATCAGGAAATGTTTGTCTCGAACTAACTCGCCCGTTACACACGGCACCCCAACCCATTCTGGAGGTGTCGGTCGTCGGTACTCCTGCCCGTAGAAAACAGAGGTCTGTCCAGGGTTTGAGTGTTTGGCGGCAGGCGGTGGTGATCGTCACACGGTGCGTGCCGGGGCACCATGCTCATCTCGGGACTCAAGTCTGAAGCCAGTTCTGAAGTGGTCTCATATGCATTAACCCCAGCGGTGCGACTGCCGCGGAGGATGCCATATGCCCCAGGAGCCTCTGGAAAAGTTTTAAGTTGACCGCTTTGCCCAGCCTGAAGGTGGTGAGGCATTCCAGCACTGACTGTGCTTGCTCGTAGGTGAGACGTGCTGACATTGAGACTGAGTCTAACTTCATGCCGAGAAAAGAGATGCTCTGGACTGGGGTGAGCTTGCTCTTTTCCCAGTTGACCTGAAGCCCTAAACGGCTGAGGTGCCTGAGCACCTGGTCTCTGTGAGCGCATAGTAACTCTCGTGAGTGGGCCAGGATGAGCCAGTCGTCGAGGTAATTGAGTATGTGGATGCCGGCTTCTCAGAGCGGGACAAGGGCTGCCTCTGCGACTTTCGTGAAGACGCGACGTGACAGAGACATGCCAAAGGGGAGGACTTTTTACTGATATGCCTGGCCAACGAACGCGAACCGTAAGAAGGGTCGGTGAGGAGGCAGAATTGAGACTTGGAAGTACGCGTCCTTCAGGTCTACCGCTGCGAACCAATCTAGATGCCGAACGCAGGCTAGAATGTGTTTCTGTGTGAGCATTTTGAACTGGAGTTTGTGCAAAGCTTGATTGAAAACTTGCAAGTCCAAGATCGGTCGTAAGCCGCTGCCTTTCTTGGGTACGATGAAGTAAGGGCTGTAGAGACCCTTCTTCATCTCAATTGGAGGGACAGGCTCTATCACGTCTTTGAGTAAGAGAGTAGTGATTTCCGCGTGCAGTGATTTGGCATGTTCGCGGTGTACTGCGGAGAAGCAGGCACCCTTGAAGGGGGGCAGAGGCCTGGCAAACTGAATTGCATAACTGAGTCGGATGGTCCGGGCCAGCCAGTGAGACGGGTTGGGAAGTGAGAGCCATGTGTCCAAATTCTGTGCTAGAGGCACCAAGGTGACGATTGTTTTTGACATACCCGGCGGGATTTCAGGTAAAGTGGCATCGGGAGGTGAGAAAAGACTCAAATCACTTACCTTGCTCCGCACACCCGGCAGGGGGCTGGTTAGCTACTGAGGAGGAGGTCCAACGTAGGTGTCCTCTAGACTCATCGGAACTGGCCGGCCGGGGAACATTCGTGGGGCTGAAGGCGGGTGGTCCACGTCCAGCGTGCTGGTACTGTTGAAATATGGCGGTAGAGTGCTGTGAGAACGGCATTTGCGGGCCAGGTGACCCAAATTCAACAAAAAATTCTCCTCCCGGCCCTCCACTGGGGGACGGAGTGGTCTTAGCATCTCCGGAGCTAACGTCTTGGTCCCTGGTTCGAGCATCTCAGGAGCTCCTGGGAGCCTTACGGGTCCTCGAGGGGGTCCATGAGACGGGGGGCGTCTGCTTCCTGTGGTGTGCTCTACGCTGGGGGTTAGAGCTGGGCCCGGGTTGAAGCGGAGCAGGGTGTTTCATAGCCGCAGGAGGACACCCTCGGTGAGCAGACGGGGCATGGCCCATGGCGGCAGGTTTGCGGCAGGGCAGGATGTGAAAAGTCCTCCGTCTGCTTCACCATTGAGGACTGCTGGGCGGAGTCATCAATGGCGCCGCCGAATGGATGGAGCTGGGAGACGGGGCAGTTGGAGAAGGTGTGCCTTGTCTACCTCCCACATTTCGACCAGGTCTGGTTCATAGATTGCGTTCGAGTGCCGGCACTTCTGACCTTCTTGGCCAGGTTAGTGAGAGCGGAGGAGTGAGGAAGCCGCGGCTTACTGAACTCGTCATGCACAACCAGGAAGAAAGGAAACCGGGGTTGCGGCTGTGAGCGGCGAACATGCCCGCGGGACCAATCAAGTAGCCGAGGGGGGGGGGTTACCGGTCCAGCCTCGTGCTCGCAGTAGCCCGGGAAAGTATAGCGGACCTCTGTGCATCAGGCTCAGACTGGGCGAGCAGACCCGAAGGTGGCAGCCCAGGCGAGTCATCAGCATCAGACGCCGCTGTAACGCTCTCCGATGCAGAGGTGATGTCATCCAATTCTGAAGCAAGCAAGCGTGCCGGGGAGGCGGGTGGTTCGAGGGGGTTTACCCGGCGAAACGCAACCCCTCATTATCCCCAAATCACCTTCATCACCCACGCCGCCTGCCCCAATCCCGTAGGAAGGAGGCGAGGCGTGGGGGGGGGCAGCTGAAGTGGCTTTCTCTCATGACAAAAGTAAGTCGCAACCGCAATGCTGGAACGGCCATGTTCTCGCACTGAGAACATGAACCATTGGAGAGAAATCACTCATCCCGAGCTCAGACGGAAGCAAGCAAGTGTGCTGGGGAGGTGGGTGCTTCGAGGGGGTTTACCTGGCGAAGCCGTCATTATCCCCTTCATCGCCCTCGGTGCCTGCCCCACCAGGCACGCGAGGCAGCTTTTATGACCATGAGAGGTGGGGAGAAATCACCGCATCCAGAAATTAATATATATATATAAAGACACGTCCTGAAAAGGACGTTCAACGCAGCTGTGTATTGCTCTTTTAAAAGAAATATCACTCTTTTAATATGCTCTTGCACTGTCGAAGCACCCAGGGGCAAATTGCACTGCCGTGCAAGGAAGGAGAAAGCCGCTACGGTGCGCTGTAAATCCAACAGCAGAGAGCGTCAGAGGAACAGGAACGGGCGTGTGACTCGCAGCTCGCTGCAGTACAACCATCTGCTCCGAAGAAAATTTCTGAATGTATTCGACGTATTTCCCCACTTTTATACCCGTATGTCCGGGGTGGGGTATGCAAATACTGTCTGCCAACTTCTCATTGGCCTTTTTTCATAGACCAGAGGCATATTCGGCGCTCAAGACAGATCCCTAGTGTCGCTTCTTCGACACGACATCGAAGTGAACGACAGACAGGGAACTGCACTGTCAAAATTCACAATTACAACTTATGATCAATTTTAGATTTGCTTCAACCACAATTATTTGATTGACATGCCACCAACTCTGGACTTAAAGAGACCTTAAAATTTTAAGGATTAAGATTGCTAGTTTCCAACTGGTAATTCCAACATTGTGGTAGTGTTGAGGTGCACTAATCTCGTAAATGTGATTATTCCGATATGTCTTGAACACTAATTTTGGAGGAGTTAGCAAAATGGTAAAGTTGGCTAAATAGCTGAAACCGCTTACACAGAAAAAATATTAACGAGCTCATATGCTAAATACTGCAGTAGACCCCTTGCCAAAAAAATCACGTAATGAGTGCTAACATATGTAATCCTATCTGTTGATGTGCATATGCTCTGAACTGTGTCTGTTGACGGTCACATTCCCAGAGGGATTAGCTCTATGTGTTATAGCTCAAAGATGGTAATTTCAACCCAAAATGTCTCTTTTTTTTTTTTTGCATCATACTGGATCAAGCTCCATTTAATAGGCATTTAAATACATAGGACATTCATGGACATGTAAAAGGCCTTCCTTCATAGAGTGGGTTGAATGAGAATACAGCATGGTGTTGTAAGATAAAGGGTAGTGTACAATACAAATACAATATGCTTCAGCATTTTGCTGCTTGAATTTGGGGCACGGTATGGATGTTTCAGTATGGATGTTTCAGCACTTTTATATGGGATGTTAGCTGTCTTTATTAGGACCAAAAATATGGGGCAATATGCATCTTAATTTCAGCCATCATTAGGGATGTACCGGCTAATATGGGACAGTTAGCACTTTAGTGTGTTACCAGACCACTACACTAATGACCGGCTGAATGTACATTATTGCTTACTTTATGATCGCTTCACTGTATAGTTTATTTTTTTCTCAAACTGATTTCCAACATAAAGTAGCTTTTATACTAGTACTTTCATTTTTCTCATATCTTATGTGTTCTCACATAATAAAATAATGTGCTGACTATACATTATCCTTAACAGATATCAAAGTACTATGATATTGCATGTTAATTGTTGTTGTTGAATTATTTCATAAGGGGATAAAATGAACATACATACCAAAATGTAATATGGTTATACAATGATTTTTGGACATGATCCATAGTGATACCATGTTATATATATAAACGTGTACCATGATAATTCCATGATATTCTTTTTAGTACCGTTAAGTACCATAAAGAAATCATTAATTCCCTATAGTGTACAGTATATTAGCTACCATGCTGTTACCATCTTTACTGATGAATTCTTTACTATACAAGGTTTTATTGGCAACATGATCACACGGGAAGTCGACATGTTGCTACCAAATGTTCCAGTACCTTGACATTGAAAATCCTGTTGTTTTTACAAAAAAAAAAAAAAAAAAAAAAAAAAAAAAAAAAAAAAACTGGCAGCTGTGGTTGCCAGAATAATTACGTAAAAAATACATTAAAAATGTAAACAACTTTACAGAACAACCTGTAAATGTTACAGTTGAAAACAGTTGTAATTTACATGACCACACTGGCACTGTAAAAAAAAAAAATTCTGTTAAATTTACAATAATACATCACGGTGAGTTTGCCCTAGTACAGAGCACCTGTGACTTGTAGTGGGTCTGGCCGCGAATTGCTCCACTGAATTCGCCGGCCAGAAGGCTATTGAGGAGAACATCCAGGGAGAGCTGCTTTGTGGCTAACCTGGGATAGAAGGCGCACTGGATCAACTTTGTGAAGGGCGCTGTATGCAAGCGGAAAACCTGGTCGGTTGTGCCGCTAAGGAGGTGCCATGGGCCAGTGCCCACGAGGATGCCACACTTCTGGTAGAATGTGCTCGAACCCGCAAGGGGGCGGGCACAACCTGGGAGTGATAAGCTAAGAGAATAGCATCAATGACCCTAACCTCTGTTTGGAGACGGTGTTCCCTTTCCGCCGTCCACCGAAGCAGACAAAGAGCTGCTCAGAACATCTAGAGCTCTGCGTGTGGTCCAAATAGATATGCAAAGCACGTACTGAACACAGCAACGAAAGGGCTGGGTTTGCCTCCTCCTGGGGCAGCTTGCTTGCAGGCTCACAACCTGGTCCCTGAAGGGGGTCGTAGGAACCTTGGGCACGTAGCCCGGTTGCGGCCTCAGGATAACGTGAGAATGTGCCGGACCAAACTCCAGGCAGGTGTCACTGATAGAGAACTCATCCAGGTCCCCAACCCTCTTGATGGAGGCTAACACGATCAGAAGGGCCGGAGATTCAGGGAGAGGGCATTGAGCTCAACTGAATCAAACGGCTCGAAGGGGGGCCACTGAAGGCCCAAGAGGACCACAGAGAGATCCCAGGAGGGGAACAGGCTAGGCCGGGGAGTGTTCAGTCTCCGGGTGCCTTTTAGGAACCTGATAATCAACTCATGCTTACCTAGGTACTTACCATCTACCGCGTCGTGGTGGGTTGCGATAGCAGCCACATACACCTTCAAAGTGGAAGGGGACAGCCTCCCCTCCAGCCTCTCCTGCTGGAATGAAAGCACTGACCGAACTGCGCACCACTGTGGGTTTTCGGCTTGAGAAGAACTCCAATTTGCGAACAAGTGCCACTTTAGGATGTAAAGTTGCCTGGTGGAGGGAACTCTGGCTTGGTTGATCATGTCTATGACTGCAGGTGGTAGATCCACTAGATCTTCTGAATCCCATGCAGGGGCCAGACGTGGAGGTTCAAGAGGTCTGGATGCGGGTGCCAGAGGGTGCCCCGTCCCCAAAAAAGAAGGTCCTTCCTCAGGGGAATTTTCCAGGAGGTGCTGTCACGAGGAGCGTAAGATCCGAGAACCAGGCCCGGGTGGGCCAGGAAGGGGCCACCAGGATGACATGTTTCTCGTCCTCTCTGATCTTGCACAGCACCAGCGCAAGAAGGCTCACTGGGGGAAATACGCACTTGCGCAGCCCCCAGGGCAAGCTGTATGCCATCGCATTCGTCCTGAGAGGAGCTCCTGTCAGGGAGTACCAGAGCGGGCATTGGGAGTTGTCTTGGGAGGCAAAGAGATCTATCTGTGCCTTGCCGAATTGGTCCCAAATCAGTTGGACCACCTGGGGTGGAGCCACCACTCTCAGCTGGGTGAAGCCTGCCACGACAGCGCATCCGCCGTTGTGTTGCGGTTGCCAGGGATGTGAGTGGCGCGCAGCAACATGAGTCGCGGCTGACTCCAGAGGAGATGGCAGGCGAGTTGTGACATATGACGAGAGCACACAACGCCATGGAGATTTATGTATGCTACCGTCGCAGTGCTGTCTGAACTGATCAAGACGTGCTTGTCCCGGATTAGTGGGATAAACCTCCGTGGGGCAAGAGATACAGCCAACAACTCTAGGCAGTTGATGTGCCAACATTTCCGGGGTCTTTTCCAGAGGCCAGCAGCAGTGCGCCCGTTGCACACGGCGGCCCAAACCTGTCAAGAGGTGTCTGTGTTCACCACGACACGTCTGGACACCTGCTGCGAGGGGACTCCGGTCCGCAGAAGGCAGAGGTCTGTCCAAGGGTTGAAAGTCTGATGGCAAGAAGGGGTGATTGTCACACGGTATGTGCCGTGGCAACATGCCCATCTCGGGACTCGAGACTGTAGCCAGTGATGAAGCAGTCTCATATGCATCATCGAGTGGCGCAGCAGCGGCTGAGGATGCCATAAGACCCAGGATCCTCTGAAATTGTTTTAGAGGAACCGCTGTGCCGGGCTCAAAGAGAGCGAGGCATCTAAGCACTGACTGAGCGCGCTCGTATGTGAGACACGCTGTCATTGAGACCGAGTCCAACTCCATGCTGAGAAAAGAGATGCTCTGAGCCGGGGCGAACTTGCTCTTTTCCAGTTGACCTGAAGCCCTAGACGGCTGAGGTGCCTGAGCACCTGGTCCCTGTGAGTGCACAGTAACTCTAGAGAGTGAACCAGGATGAGCCAGTCATCGAGGTAGTTGAGTATGCAGATGCCCACTTCCTTAGCGGGGCAAGAGCTGCCACTGCGATCTTCGTGAAGACGCGAGGGGGCGGGTACCTTGTACTGATATGCCTGGCCGTCGAATGTGAACCGTAAGAAGGGTCGTGTCGAGGCAGAATGGAGACGTGGAAGTACATGTCCTTAAGGTCAACCAATGTAGCTGTCGAACGCAGGTAAGATTCTGTTTCAGCGTGAGCATTTTGAACGGGAGTCTGTGTAAGGCCCAGTTGAGGTCTCGCAGGTTGCAACCCGCAGCTTTTTTTTGATACGATGAAGTAAGGGCTGTAGAAACCCTTCTCCATCTCGGCTCGAGGGACGGGCTCTATCGCATTCTTGAGGAGCAGGGTTGTGACCTCTGCTCGTAAGGCACTGGCTTTGTCGCCACGCATGGAAGTGGAGTGAACACTGCTGAAACAAGGCAGGAGCCGGGTGAACTGAATCGCGTAGCGGCACCCGGCATGGGTATGTTTAGAGACTGAGGAAGAGGTCCTAGAGAGGCATCTTCAGAACTCATCAGCGCTGGCCTGCCAGGGCTGAGCAGTTGTGGGGCCAGAGATGAGGAAACTGCGTCCGGGGACACGGGACTGTAGAGTTTTGGGGCCGGGATGCCGTGAGAACGGCACACACTGGCTGGATGACCCAGGGAGTGAGGAAATCGCTCTTTATTGAGAATGTGGGTGCCGCAGCCCGAAGGCGGTGCTGCAAATGAAACAAGGATTCTCCTCCTGGCCCTTCACCGGGGGACAGAGTGGTCTTGGTACCAGCTCCGGAGTGAACGTCTGACTGCCTGGGTCGCCCGTCTTAGGAGTGCTTCGGATCTTTCCTAGTCCTGGAAGGGGTCCTGGAGACGGGGGGCATACGCCTCCTGCGAGGTGCTCGATACTGGGGCTGAGATCTGGGCGGAGCTAAAGGCGGAGCTACCTGTTGTTTAGCTGCAGGGGGTATGCCCTTGCTGAGCAGGCGGGGCGCGCTGGTTTGGTGGCGCCACGGCAAGATGTGCCATCTACTTCTTCACCGCCGATAACTGCGGGGCGAAGTCGTCGACGGTGTCGCCAAAGAGGCCAAGCTGGGAGACGGGGGCGTTGAGAAAGTGTGCCTTGTCAACGTCGTGCATCTCGACCATGTTCAGCCAGAGGTGACGCTCCTGGACAACGAGGGTCCATGATTGGGGCATGGAAATTCTGTCTGCCAACTTGACATTGGCCTTTTCTCAGGTTCAGAGGTACGTTTGGACCCCTTGTGTCACTTCATTCGACACAACGTCGAGTGAGTGACAGAAGGGGAACTATTCCCATAACATATAATGAAATATGATGGTTCATGCAAGGAATTGTGGGAACACCCGATTATTGTTTTTACTGTAATTTTGACAATAATTTACTGTAAAAAATACATATCTTCTCTTGTTAAACAATGTGCATTTTTATCATTAATTATACTGGAAAATCTTACTTTTTACATCTAAATATTTTCAATTTTACAACATTTTATTGCAAAAACTACAGTGTTGTCTTTTAAAATATATTAAACATTTTACTGTATTTTGTACAGTTAATACTTGTTAATAAATTAATGTTTTATTTTTTCTGTTAAAAAAAATTACATAATTTTTTTTTACAGTGTAGGTTATGGATCAGCACTATACAGATATTTCATTTTCCTTTTAATATTACTTTTTACTGCATTGATGGATTAGGGTTGGAGTTTGAGTTAAGCTGTATGGTTAATAAAGTATGCATTCATGTTGACTCTATTACATAATTTACAAATAAAAACAACTCACTTTTGTCACTACTCTGGACATTTCACGTGGAAACTGGAGCTCACATGTGCCCATTCATTCTACAACACTTCCAGTACCAGCCATTGGGGGCAGTGCTTAGAATTTTGTTAGACCGATTTTAGATGAAGAACTTTCATCCTACTATCGTCGAATTCACAGCAAGATCAGTCTGGTATTGAGAGGAAATCAATGTAGAGTTGAATAATTTGTCATTCTACAGGCAAATAAAACGCAGTCTTTAATGATGCAATTGCCTGATCGCAGAGCTTGAACCAATCTAAAGGATGTTAGTTTACAGACTGTTGGAGAGCATTTTAAAAGGCACTGTTACCCCAGTCTGTAGCTAGAGATGTGAGGTTCCACTATGCCAGCCTTTTCTCATGAAGCTTGCTACAGATTGGAAACTTCTGGCACACTGATGATCACACACATATTACTTACAACGCAAAAGCAGTCCAGACATCTGACATAGATTACAATCTATGTCTAAAACAGTCAGTGGCAATAAATGGTTTCCAACATCCCCCTCAAAAGATCATCATTGGGCAAACAAGGAAGAACACAGTGAGGGAATGCAAACTTTAAGCCAAGTTATCAATCTGTCATTAAATGCCCAAAATGGCATTTGCATATCTTATGTGCCAGCAATGAAATTTTAATAAGTGTCAGCTACACACATTAAAGTAGACACTGTGGAAATCTACCGGGGTCAGAGGCAACACAATATTCCAAAGGCCGTATGCTGTTACATTGCATCAGCATGAGTAGTTCAACAAATGTGTTAATTGCCGGGGTCCTTTCATGCAATGCCAAGTGTTTCAGAGTTGAAAGCATGCAGATCATCTTTTATATAAAAACTGTCCTTCTATAACACTTATTACATCATGTCTACAGCATCTGTCATCAAAGGTTTGGCTCTCTATGTGACAGACCTACTCCTACGGCTCATTGGTTTCATGTTCATTACCAGGTTTTCTAACCAGAGATGAACAAAGGAAACCAAAGATTGTCAATCTTTAAAGTTTTGTGACATTCTAGTGCCGTTCCCCTTGGCTTAATTTCAAAGCATGCCTTGCTTTAATTTGAAAGACTTCAAAAAAAAATTTTTCATAACATCAGTCAGCAGCTTTTCAGGGAGCACTTCTGAATGTAGTTGAATCTGCACCCAATAGGATGGGGGAATCAATCTTTAAGTTTCAATACTTTTAATTTTGGATTGAGGATGATCCTTGGATAAAAAAATTGTATCCTTATTTTTTTTTTTATGCACGCATACATGCATGTTCACACATGCACGATACTACTGGATGTTCTCGCGTAAACATGCAAATGCATATGGGTCAAGCCCGCATGAGCTTCTCTCATTAATGCACATAGGAGAGCTGGGAATAGGTAAAGAGAGGTTTCAGAGAATAAAGACTGCATTATTGTTTTGTTTCTCACTCAAAGTGATTGCATCGCTTCAGAAGACATAAATTAAACCACTTGAGTTATATGGATTACTTTTATGTAGCTGTTAGAGCTTTTCTCTGTCGGTTCAATGCTCTGATACTTGCTTGAACCGTCGGATCCTGCTGGAAGCGATGACAGTCGGGGAGTGGAGCTTACACCCGCCAAGGGTGGGACCTAAACTAGTGATAATGGGAAGAAGGGGGGTGAAAACAATGGAAGTAAGCAAACAATGACAAACACCTGTTTTGGACCCCATGACATATATGTATAGAAAAAATACCTCACATATCCTTCAAAATATCTTCATCTCTATTGCACAGAAGAAATAAAGCCATTCGAGTTTATGATGGCATGAGTGTGAATACATTAAATTATAAGAATTATAATTTTTGGGTGAAACATTGCTTTAGCTGTTATTTTTTTTATTAAAACTAAAAGAGTTTCCCTTTTTATCCTCAGAAATCACAAAAATGTTTCTGAAATTTTGGTATCTGTATCTGTATTGGCGATATTGGCCTTGATAGTACTTGTTATTGGATCAAAAAGAAAATACTGTATGTGGTATCGCCTATTCCTTGAACCCAGCGTTTTGTCTTGGAATTTTCCTTACTTGTTGCGTTTGTATTCCTGAGCTGCAACAGACAGCAGTGCAGAAGCTAGATGAAATGTTGACAAAAAGGAATCATAGCTCTTATGTCTTCCCTTTTCCTTTGAAGAAATTCTTTCCCAATCTCCTCCCTGGAAATAGGGAATTAGTTGAAACATGAAGACAATTACAAGTGAGCCTGGCGTAAAGACCATGGGGACTAGGAAAATAAACCAATCACAGGCCTCCAGAATCAATCTGGTTTACTTTAAAAAAAAAAAAAAGAAAAAAAAAAAAAAAGAAAGCCCTCTGAACTCATGCCAGCTACTTTAAGCCACATAATTTCTCCTGCACAGCCTCATGTTTTCACCTTTAAAATGTTGGACAATAAGTGAGACCGTTCCTGTCTCCCGCGCTTTGTCTTTTGTTCGGCACAGCAAGGTCGACTGAACATCGCACCTTAAAAGTAACATTAGAAATATCTAATTGTGCAGAGGTATGCAGGTCAGCCTTTTGAAGTTGCTTGTTTTTTTAGCACTTAAGTCTATGGGAAAGACTGCGTGGGCCAGCTTGTCTTTCGGCTTTTTTCACCATGAACCCTTTTACAGCTTTTCTCATTACAGCATTTGAAAAACAGTGTCTGAGGAGCAGTGATGCATGAATGAATTATTTAGATGGAGCAGAGGATAGGCCTGACAGTGTGTGCAGAGTTTTAGTGTGGTGCAAGTGAGTCCTCTGAGGCACATCTGAGGGGCCGAAAGCCATAATGTAAACCCACTTTTATACTGCTGAGGAAGGAGGGGGACTCCAGCTGTAAGCTTTATTTAGTAAAACAGACAGTATGTAAAGATGGCCGAAGTCTGCAGGCTTTCAGGGTGTAGACACGCTGCATTTCAAGTGTTTACAATGGACAAAGTTGCTTGGATCAGAATAGCAGGATATTGTGAAAAGAAAAAGATTTTGTTGCAGTGTCCTTGTTTAAATGTTTGAAACTCTAGCCATGGAGAACATCTGAACAATTAGTGGCCTGTTGTCTCAGACAATATCACTGAATCATTCATCATGGCATACTTAGCTTGACGTTAGTGAGTGCCTGTCATGGTAGTGAGCCCACACGTTCTCCCAGGGCAAACACGCATCAATCGCTAGAAGTGGATGACAAGATTCTTGCTAATCTTGTTATTGCTACATCTCTGCAGTGCTATAATAGTTCTTAAAGGGATAGTATACACAAAAATTAGAATTCTTTCATTATTTACTCATCATCTTGTCATTTCAAACCTCTATGCTAGAATCTTTATGCAGTTTATTTCCAATTCAATGACAATTTTCATGCCAGAACAAAGCACAAGTGGCCTCTGGTGGGAGTTATTGTGCTATGCGTGGGTGTATGCATGCAGACTGTGGGTTTATTGTATGTTAATGAAGTGATGCAAAGCACAATTTGCTGTTTTCGTGACATTTGAGAAGCACTTCTAATCTCGGTGCAAAGTCTAATATCAGTTCCTGCATTTGCAGTTAAGGGATTCCACCATTAATTCACATAAAAAATCTATTGATTATTTTTAATGGTAGACATGATTTGTGCCACAGTAGATCAATATGGTTAATAATAATCATAATAATACATTTATTTTGTATAGTGCCTTTCCAAAGCTCAAAGACGCGGTACAGAAATTAAACATAAAAACATTAAATTGAAATAAAATTTGCTCTTGACCCAGTCCATTAGCGTTTTGTGCAAGCGATTTCACCAACCCTCTTGCTGCAAGACTTTGCACGAAAATTTGAAAACTTAATTGCCATACCCACTGACTTTGTGCATATGACATATCACCACCCTATAGTATAGTGTTATAAAGCCCTGGAATAGGTATAGTGCTCTAAAAAATAATGTGACAGGTTTTATGCTTAAAACAAGAAAAATGATACGCCTGGCCGTCGAATGCGAACCATAGAAAGGGTTGACGTTGAGGCAAGATTGAGACGTGGGAATATACGTCCTTCAGGTCTACCTCTGTGAACCAATCTAGATGCTGGACACGAAGTTAGGATGTGTCTTTGCGTGAACATATTGAACGGGAGTTTGTGCAAGGCCCGGTTGAAAACTGCAAGTCCAAGATCGGTTGTAAGCCGCCGCCTTTCTTGGGTACGATGAAGTAAAGGCTGTAGGGACCCTTCTTCATCTCGGCTGGAGGGACAGGCTCTATCGTGTCTTTGCCGTGCACTGCGGTAAAGCGGACGCCCACGAAGGGGGTCGGAGGCCTGGCAAACTGAATTGCGTAACCGAGTCGAATGGTCCTGGTCAGCCAGCATGATGGATTGGGAAGTGAAAGCCACGCATCCAAGCTCCGTGCTAGGGGCACTAAGGGGACGATTACTTTTGACGTTCGCAGCGGGGCGGAGCACGTAATGTGGCGTTGGGAAGCATAAGTGCGTCCCGAGACTCTGGTGCTGAGAGAAGTCTCGAAGCACATACCTTGCTCCGCACACCCGGTAGGGGGCAGGTTAGTGACTGAGGAGCAGGTCCAGTGGAGGCATCCTCTAGACTCGTCAGAACCGGCCGGCTGGGGGACAACATCATGGGGATGGAGGCGAGAGGTCTGCGTCCAATGTGCCGGGACTGTTGAGGTGTGGCAGCAGAGTGCCGTGAGAACAGCATTTGCGGGCCAGGAGAACCAGAGAAAGAGGAAATTATTATTGAAAAAATGCAGAAAATACCTTTAACTGAAGGTTCTCTTCCCGGCCGTCTCAGGACCGCTTGGGAGCCTTCCGGGTCCTCAAAGGGGTTCGTGAGGCGGGGGGCGTGTGCTTCCTGCGGGGCGTTCGACGCAGGGGCTGAAAGCTGGGCCCGGGTTGAGGCAGAGCTGCGTGTTTTTTGAAAGCCACATGAGGACGCCCTCGGCGAGCAGACGGAGCGTGGCCCTTGCTGGCAGTGGGGCATGATGTAAGAGATGGCCTCCATCTGCTTCTTCACTGCTGAGGACTGCTGGGCAGATTTTGAAGTGCCTTGGCCTGGTGGGTTGCAGGAGGGACCATGGCATGCAAGGTGGAAACGGTCTGTCCGGTTGGGGAGCACCGGGCGATCCCGCAAGTGGCGCCATTCTCTTGGATCGCAACTGCTCTGTCCACCTGGGGGACCGCCGGTTACCCGGGACCACTCCACCGTCGAGGGTAGTGAGAGTGGAGGAGCGAGGAAGCCGGTTTCGGGCAGTAAAAGGTTCCCTTTACGGCTTACTCAACACCTCATGCACATCTGGGAAGAAAGGAACCGGGGGGCAGGCCCGAGGAACCAATCTAGTAGCTGTGAGGGGGGACGGAGGTCTCCAATCCATTGCGGCGGCCCAGGAAAGCATAGCAGACATCTGTGCATCAGCCTCAGACTGGGCAAGCAGACCCGAAGGTGGCGGCCCAGGCGAGTCATCAGCATCAGACGCCGCTGTGACACTCTCCGATGCAGCGGCGATGTCGTCATCCAATTCCGGGGGCTCAAGGGAGAATGTCGGCTGGTCGCACACTGAAAAGGACGTTCAACGCTAGCTGTGTATTGCTCTTATAGAGAAATAAACTCTTTCAGGAAACCGTTCTCTTTTAAAAGCACTGTCGATGCGCCCAGGAGCAAAGCTGCACTGCTGTGCAGAGAAGGAGAAAGCCGCTGATATGCACCATAGATCCAACAGCATACACTCTGAGAGATGAGAGGAACGGTTTTTGTTTAGAATTTAGAATTGTTTATTGTTAAGAGGAAAAAACCCCTTGAGATGTGACATCTCGATTTCGAGGGGACCTCAAGAAAAACATACATCATATACAAACATGCATATATACCTACTAACAAAACAAAGACAAAAGCTCTCCAACACACCAAAACCACCCATATCTTCCCCAATCCAACCATTAGATATTAGGCAATAAACAATTGAGGTCATTCATATAGACAATTGAGAAAAAAAAAGATATATATATATATATATATATATATATATATACACACTCACCTAAAGAATTATTAGGAACACCTGTTCAATTTCTCATTAATGCAATTATCAATCAACCAAATCACATGGCAGTTGCTTCAATGCATTTAGGGGTGTGGTCCTGGTCAAGACAATCTCCTGAACTCCAAAAAGAATGTCAGAATGGGAAAGAAAGGTGATTTAAGCAATTTTGAGCGTGGCATGGTTGTTAGTGCCAGACGGGCCGGTCTGAGTATTTCACAATCTGCTCAGTTACTGGGATTTTCACGCACAACCATTTCTAGGGTTTAAAAAGAATGGTGTGAAAGGGGAAAAACATCCAGTATGTGGCAGTCCTGTGGGTGAAAAATGCCTTGTTGATGCTAGAGGTCAGAGGAGAATGGGCCGACTGATTCAAGCTGATAGAAGAGCAACTTTGACTGAAATAACCACTCGTTACAACCGAGGTATGCAGCAAAGCATTTGTGAAGCCACAACACGCACAACCTTGAGGCGGATGGGCTACAACAGCAGAAGACCCCACCGGGTACCACTCATCTCCACTACAAATAGGAAAAAGAGGCTACAATTTGCAAGAGCTCACCAAAATTGGACAGTTGAAGACTGGAAAAATGTTGCCTGGTCTGATGAGTCTCGATTTCTGTTGAGACATTCAGAAGGTAGGGTCAGAATTTGGCGTAAACAGAATGAGAACATGGATCCATCATGCCTTGTTACCACTGTGCAGGCTGGTGGTGGTGGTGTAATGGTGTGGGGGATGTTTTCTTGGCACACTTTAGGCCCCTTAGTGCCAATTGGGCATCGTTTAAATGCCACGGCCTACCTGAGCATTGTTTCTGACCATGTCCATCCCTTTATGGCCACCATGTACCCATCCTCTGATGGCTACTTCCAGCAGGATAATGCACCATGTCACAAAGCTCGAATAATTTCAAATTGGTTTCTTGAACATGACAATGAGTTCACTGTACTAAAATGGCCCCCACAGTCACCAGATCTCAACCCAATAGAGCATCTTTGGGATGTGGTGGAACGGGAGCTTCGTGCCCTGGATGTGCATCCCACAAATCTCCATCAACTGCAAGATGCTATCCTATCAATATGGGCCAACATTTCTAAAGAATGCTTTCAGCACCTTGTTGAATCAATGCCACGTAGAATTAAGGCAGTTCTGAAGGCAAAAGGGGGTCAAACACAGTATTAGTATGGTGTTCCTAATAATCCTTTAGGTGAGTGTATATCTCAAGCATTTAGAAAACAGTTACAGCTTGTATGCAAATAATTAAGACGAGACATCTTAAACTGGTGAAAAGAGGAGATCGATCTAAAAGACTTGGGTAAACCATTCCAATCAGAAGGGGCTTTAAATTTAAAGGCTCTGCTCCCACATTCTTTGGATATATTTGGTACAGAAAAGAAAATATGGTCAGTGTCTCTTAGGCTGTAGGATGTGTGATATGGAATCTAGTATTGTTTCAGATAGGATGGATAGTTTGAGAAAATGCATTTGTGAACAAACTGCAACCAGTGATACTGTCGTCTGCCATTTAGTGAAAGAAGATTCAGTGACTGATACATTTGACAGTGATGAGTTCTAAATGGGCACCTCAAAACAAACCTGTAGATACTATTATAGATCACATTCAAAGGTTTAAGATTGGTTACGGCTGTGTTCTGATAAACAACATCAGCATAATCAATTATAGGCAATAATAATTGAGTAATAATTTTTAATCTAATCTGTTTTGTAAAGCAATTAATTGAGCGGTATAACATTCTTAAGCTACAGTTTATGTTTTTTACAATAGAATCAATATGACGTCTGAAAGTAAGTTGGGAGTCTAGCCAAAGGCCCAGATATTTAAACACCTCAACATTCTTTAAAAGTGTACCATCCAGAAATTTAACCTCCAAAGAATTATTTTGCTTATGGAGTACAGATCTGGTTGCAAAAAGCATGCTATAAGACTTCTTTTTATTCAATAAAAGCAAATTAGAAGAGAACCATGTTTGAATAAGATTGAAATCAAGTTGAAGTGAGGTTTGAATCTTAGATATATCGTGTTTAGATGTATACATAACTGTGTCATCTGCATATAGAGTCCAAGCATATTTGTGGGAGATCATTTATAAAATGGAAAACAAAAGGGGGCCTAGGGAAGAACCCTGAGGGACACCCGTTTCCATTATTCTAGGCTGAGAGAGAACAGCATTAAGAGACACACTTTGACGTCGGTAATGAAGATATGAATTAAACCAGAGAACAGCTGATTTGGAAAGGCCAATAGCATATAGTTTGTCCAGAAGAATATAATGATTGACCATTTCAAACGCCTTAGTGAGATCAATAAAAATTGCACCAGTAGACTTGTTATTATCTTGTGCAGAAAATGTAATGTAAGGGCTGTTGTTGTAGAGTGATAAGGTCTAAATCCAGATTGATTTGGAGTCAAGAGGGAAAATTCATTAATATAATTTGACAGTTGCCTAAAAATAAGCTTTTTAAATATCTTAGCTACATTACTGATTATAGAAATTGGCCTATAACTGTTGACATCAAGTGAGTCACCACCTTTGTATAGTGGTATTACTAGAACTAGAACATGAGAAGAAAGTTTATTAACGTCCAAACCATCAGGACCAGCACCATTAGAAGATTTTATTTCTGAAATTGCCTGTTGAACATCAGAGGGATGAATTGTTGAAAAGGAGAAAGAGATATTGTTCAAAGTATTTGATATTGTAGAATAAGAGAGCTCAGATGACTGAGAACAACAAATAGAAGAAAAGTGTTGGTTAAGGGCATTGGCCATTAAGATAGGGTCAGTGATAATATTATTGTTCACTCTAAGTTTGGATGGATGACTTGTATTGGTTTTGTTAATTAAGGAGTTAAGTCTCTTCCAAAATTGCTTAGGGTTTTTGGTATCTGATAAAGAGTGCTGATAGTAGTTTGCTTTTGCATTCCTTGTTTTAGTTGTACAGGCATTTCTCAATTTCTTATATTCAGACCAAAGCACTTTCCTTTGTCATTCGGTATCTTACCCAGGCTTTATCTCGTAGTTTAAATAAATGTATTAAATCACCGTCAATCCAAGGTAAATGACTTGTGAATCGCAGCTCCCTGCTCACACAACCATTCGGCTCCAAAGAAAATTTCTGAATGAAACAGATGCATTTCCCTCCCTTTATACCCGTATGTCCGGGGGCGGGACAAGCAAATTCTGTCTGCCAATTTCTCATTAGCCTTTTCTCATAGTTCAGAGATGCGAAAGGCTCTCAAAAGAGACCCCTAGTTTCGCTTCTTCAACACAACGTCGAAGTGAGCGACAGTCAGGGAACTCCATGCACAGCATAAGACTTTTAATGATCTTTTGATATCTTCAAAAATTTTACATGTACACTGTGATTGCATTAGCCTGTAAAGGTGGAATTATGCTAATGTAATTTAAAAATGGTTTGACAAGCATATGGTGGTTAGTTTTCTAATCTAGTATGTTATTTTCTTGCCTTCCCCCGTAAAGTGCTGGAATATAGCTTGAAAACTACTGATGATATTTATTCTGTTGTTGTATAAGATCAAAAGACGCTTCTTATGATTTAAGATAAACAATAATTTTGTAGCTGTAGTCCGCAAATGTGTCTTGATTCCACAGCTCATATAGCTGAGGGTTGGCACAGCGTGGCTCTGGGTCTATTTAAAACTGACGAGGTAACAGTCAGTGTGGTGGCACCTGTGTGCCAGGATTCAAGCGCTCCCAACACTCTGACAGTCTCTCTGTCTGGTAGGCACGGCCCTACCATATGACAAACACAGGTTGGGGCAGGGCAGCTGAAACTGTGCCAGGCAACCTAAAGACAAGCGCCAATGAACAGAATGGATCCTCCACTGACAGCTCTTATGTATAGCTCCTTGTTGTTTTATTTCTTGACCTTTTCTGCAAACAAACAAAAACTGTGTGAATTATTCTTATCAAATCATCAATATTTGCTAAAATATTGTCTTAATGTGTAGGTCAAAACAGAGCTATGAACAGTATGAACATGTACCAAATGGGCTGTTTTAGTTTCTGTACCTTTAAATGCAAAGGAGCTGATGTTCCCCAAACCCCTTTCTGGAAGTGGGCTGTGCCTTTCCTGCTGGTGCCATGGATACCCCGGCGACAATAATGAAGGAGAACTTAAACCATTAAAAAATGATAAATAACATGGAGAACATGAACACGAGGCTTAAATGCAATGCCTATACACACAGCCAAGTGCTAACAGGTAAACGTGTGGTAAGTAAATTCAGACCTTACCTCAGTCTTGCACTGACGATGGAGAACACAAGATTGATTTTGGGGAAATTAAGTGCTCTATGACCATCAACTTACTTTTTAAGATTTATTAACAAAGGAAAAAATGTGGAATGCAGTTACCTCGGCTGTTGGTGCAGATGGTATGTTAATACATATATTGGATTTGGGTCTTGTTTGAGTGGAAGACATCTCCCCTAGTTTTTCTGCAAGAGGCACAAGCCTGTTCAACAACCAGGGAGTATGGCCAGCCACGCAGCGCCTTGATCCCTACTCAGGGAACCAGGGTTACATATGTAACCGAGACATTCCTTTTCATAGTTCACTACAATACTGTGTCAGTAGCTAGCACAACGAGAACAGTATACCATGATGCCTTTAGCTTCCAACTGTACCAGCCCATGTGGCAACCATATAGCTGCTCACAAGCGGAATATATGTACCGAATTAGAAGTCCAACTCTGTTCCAGCAGACAGAACATAGGAATCATGTAATCAATGGGAGTTAAACCTTGACAAGATTATAAAATCTAATGTTGTTGAGCATTCATGTGTAATGATCGGTGAACTTGTTACAATGGTGTTTGGAGGGCAAACAGAAGAGAGGTGAAACGTTTGAACAATCTGGCTGCATTTATTGAGTGGGGGCTCGTCCACCACTTCACAATATACACATCAGGTATGCTTAGGGTGGCCAGAAGACCACAGTTCTCTGAACAGTGCTGAACCAATCTTAAAGAACTTGCATGGATATGAAAGTTCAAGGGGGGGAGTGTCTATTCGTCACCGAAAGGGACGCAGAAAGCAATTAGCATCTCTTCTCCCGCAAAAATGGCCGTGCATCAATGAAACAGTCCAGACGAGATCCAAAACCAAGCCATCTCTCGATGGAATACGGGGGAAAATGCAGCGCCAGTGAAGCACCCTATGCGTCGGCTCTCCATCACTGTATTAGGAAATTTGCTCATTTCAGGCCTCTTAGCTCCCCAGGCTGGGGCACCAGTCCACGCAGGAGCACTTCCGCCACGAGACAGTGCTCCAAAACAGAAGAGAGTCTGAGGGACCGGGGCCAGGTCACTCACATTGCAACCTCTTTCAGAATGACACAATAGTAGAGAATAGGAAAAAAACAGGGCCTACCTTCTTCATCTTTCTTGTGACAAATGCTCCAATACAGGCTCTAAGAAAACGTATCCTTGCTATAACATGAGTCGCTGGAACAACACAAAAGAGCCCATGATGCAGCTCTTTAGTGGATGTCTATTAAGCGGCATGAGCCAATAAATTGGCATAATATAACAGGGCTTCAGACCATAGTGACCCCATTGTGTCAGCTAATAATGCAGCATCGAAGAGAACTATTAAAGGGAACAGATTGTTTTATTAACTATTTGTTATCATGCCTCTCCCTTGTTTCCAAGAATTACTTTTTTGAATGATGTCATTGTGCAAGCACTCTATTATGACATGCATCAAATATCACTTGACATGCTTCACTGTTTCTTGATAATATCATTTAAATAACTCAGCAGGTCTGTTGCAACATGCACAATTGGCACAGATCCATATAAAACATGTAGTGTTGCTAAATAAGAAAAACAACTACAACACTGTAATGTTAGTGAAGCATGATTTGTATTTAAAAATATGCACTGAAAGCAGCAACAATAATTCATCACTCAATTAATTTCAGGAATCAATGACCACATTTACACTATCAACCTATTCTAAACATTCTCACCCAAATATGGCACAGATTGGATCTTCTTGCATGCAGCAAAATAAGTATACTGTAGGGTTTATTTCCTTCTTATTTAGGCCACATTCAACTGTGGTCTGAAATCTAATATGTATCTGATATCTAGTCATCTCACTTAGATCTAAACATGCCTATCCCATTATCCTCTTAATTTAGGAATTTGTATGCAGCTGTTAGCAGTGATTTGAAATCATTAATGGGCACTTAAGATAAGTGAGTGCAGGGGAATTCCTATATTTGGTGGAAAAGAGTGATAGTGATTGATATTATATGTACTTATTTAGTCTAGTAGTTAATTCCATTTATTAATTTTCAAATGCTAAAGTCCCTTGCATCTGCATGTCAATTTACCTTATATTCTTAATCATTATCATAAAGTCAGTTAATTTAGTAATAAGCTTTTTTGAGCTATATATATATATATATATATATATATATATATATATATATGAGTTATGAGCTATATATACAGTACTGTGCAAACGTTTTAGGCACTTGTGAAAAATGTTGCATAGTGAGTTTTTTATTTTTAAATAATGTCATAAATAGTTTTCATTTATCAATTAATGTCATACAAAGTTCAAGAAACATGTGTGAAACACCTGGATACCATTTTTTTGTTTTGTTTTTTCAGCAGATAGGATGTGCCAAGCTTCTTTGAGAATTCTTGGAGAAATACATTTCTTCTATCTGTTTAGGCTGTCTCAACTGCTTCTGTCTCTTCATGTAATCCCAGATTGACTCTATGTTAGGTGAGGGGTTCTGTGGGGGCCATGCCATCTGTTGCAGGGTTCCCTGTTCTTCTATTATATTGTCTTCAATTCTATTTGCAAGAAAAAAAAATTTGTGAAACATCTTATGTGCCTAAGACTTTTGCACAGTTCTCTATATACATACAGCACTGGGGCAGCAAGTTGTCCTGTAAATTTCAAGACTGCTCAGACAACTGTGCAATGGTTATGGCTCTCTCGTTTCATTAATTTCTCTTTTATTTTAATTGATCTTTATTTCCCCTGATTATGAGCATAATTAAACACCAGAATGAATTCCTGGTCCGTACCATCTGCCTGGACTGCCAGGCTTCCAGAAGGGCATATGGATGCAAGGATGCTGGGCTTGTATGATTACCATCACCATCACCTGCTTTCCAAAGAATTCTCTTGACATGCACTTCACCTACAAGGTCATCTTTAGGACAATATTAACTATGAATTAGACTGGCTTACTCAGTGTTGTTTAACATTAAATGTTAAGAAAACTGCTTGTATGTATTTTAAAATTAAAAGGAAGGAGGAGAACCTTCCAGATATATTAGTTTGCGGTCAAAATGTACAAATTGTGCCAGATTTTAAATATCTTGGAGTTATCTTAGACAGGCATTTAACATTTGAAAAGCATATTAAAAAAATAGTCTGTGCAGTGACACCTCAACTTAGAAATGTAAAATTTATACGGGGTCAACTTTCATTGGAAGCTGCAAGAATTTATCTGTATTCTTTGATTTTTTTCTCATTTTCCTTATTGTATTACTTCGTGGTCACAATCAGGAAAATCTACTCTTAGACCTTTTATATATTATATATATATTATATATTTTATATAAACGTGTTCTAAAAGTATTTGACAAGAAACATAATAGTTATCATCATTGTCTTGTGAACCAAAAGCACAATTTTTTTTACTTTTGACAATTTTATTCTGTTTTACAACTGTTGTTTAATGTATAAAATTGTTAATGATCTTGCACCCCCCACCCCTAAAAGTATTTGTTTCTTTGCATAGAGAAAATATAAGACAAACAAGAGCTTCATCAAGAGGTGACTGTGAAGCACATTTTAGAGTAACTGAGTTTGGTCAATCAGCTTTTTCTGTAAGAGTGTTAACAACTGGAATAATTTACCAATCAATATTAGACAGTGTCATACTTTTGCACAGTTCAAGCTGCATTTGAAAATGTGGTTAAAGGGGAGTCAGGTCTGTAATCATTGAATACTTCTATGTTTTGTCAAGGTTTTACAATTTTGAGGGATTGATTGTGTAACATTGTGTAATGTTTTGTAGGATGTATATTGAGATATATTTGGTATTAATTAAGATTGCTGTTTTTACTGTTAAGTGATGGACAATATGTCGTATATTTTCCATCTGTGGGGAGATTTTATTGTATGTAATGTGATTTGGTACTTTCCTGCCCAGGGACTGCAGATGAAATTTAGCTTTGTAGCTAATTCTGGGACAGTTTTTTACTGTCCATTGTCCCTGTTAAATAAATAAAATAAATAAAAAAACAAAAAACAAAATGGCAAATAAGCTCAAAAAATACATTACAGTATTAAAACAAGTCAAATTATTTGGTGTGAAGACATAACACATGTCACGAACGCCGGTGAGGACGCTCCCTCGACCGATCACCAGAGATCCGCTTCACCTGAGTTCTAACACTCACAGATCGCCAACAGCTGTTGCCCATCATCTTCCCTCTATTTAAGCCTCACTTCCCCGTGCCCTCACTGCGAAGTCTTGTTTGCCCCGGCTGCATCACCGAGCGATTACCTACCTGAATCTAGTCTTTACCGAAGCCAACCTTAGTCCGAACACGATCATCCTTCTGTCCGCTGCCTGCCTCGGCCTCTCGCCCGTCTGACCACGAACCAAGCTGCCAGTCCCGACCAAACGCCTGCCCGACCACGAACTCTTTGACAAGCTAAGTCCCCTGCCTTTCTTCTTTAATAAAAAGCCGCAGATGGATCCTGATTTGTCCGCGTCTTCATTACAGAAGACTTCGTCACTAACCGATCCAGCGGTAACTTCACGTATGTCCGAGGAACTCACTGCCCAGGCAAACCTTCTGGCTACACACCAACATCAGCTCAGCCGCCTCACCGCGCTGATGGAGGAACTCATGAGAACCGTCCAGGAGCTACGTCAGCCCGCATCACAGCCTGCGCCCTCCGCGCCCACAGCCAGCCCGGCGATCGCCGCCCCACCCATTCTCGGCGCCGCCGCCGCCCCTCGATTGGCGCTACCAGAAAAGTTCGACGGCGATCCTACCCAGTGCCGGGGGTTCGTCATGCAGTGCTCCATCTTCTTGTCTCAGCAGCCAGCCCTCTACCCCACTGATGACAGCAAAACCCACTTTGTTTGCTCCTTGCTCACCGGGAGGGCGCGCGAGTGGGCAACTGCTGTCTGGACCAATCAGGGCCTAAGCCAAACCCCCTTCGACACCTTCCTGCGGTGCTTCAAGGAGGTTTTCGACCACCCCGAGGGCGGCAGAAGCGCCGGCGAACAACTACTGGCACTCCGCCAAGGAAACCGCACAGCGGCAGATTACGCACTAACCTTCCGAACCCTAGCTACCCAGACCGACTGGGTGGAGAGTACGCTCAAGCTGCTCTTCCGCCAGGGGCTGAGGGACGAGCTACAGTCAGAGCTAGCCTGCCGTGATGAGGGCGCGTCTCTCAACCAGTTCATTACCCTGGCCATTCGTGTTGATAACCTCCTCCGTTCCAGGCGACCAGCCCATTGGTCTGGCCCCTCCCTTCCAGCACAGCCACCCCACGAAACCAGCGAACCCATGCAGATGGGCCGGGCGCACCTGACCCAAGAGGAGCGCCAGCGCCGCCTCGCCAACCACCTCTGCCTCTACTGCGGCCAGGTGGGCCACCTGAGAGCCAACTGCCCCACGCGTCCAGCCCAGTCGCGACAGCAAGGGGTGAGTTTGTTTATCTCCTCCACTCCATCAACCAAGCTTCTAGAGGTACCTGCTAGGCTCTCATACCTGACCCTCAGCGTCGACACCAGGGCGCTGTTGGACTCGGGAGCGGCAGGGAATTTCATCGATGAAGTTTTTGCTCAACAACATTCAATCCCCTTAACTCTTTGTACTCCTCCTTTAACAGTGGCTGCGCTAGATGGACGGCCGCTGTGCACCGGCCAAGTCCGCCACTCCACCACTGACATCTCCCTGCAGGTGGGGGCTCTGCACACCGAACACACCCGTTTCTATATCATTCACTCCCCTCATAACCCAGTCATCCTCGGTCTACCCTGGTTACGCACCCACAACCCTCAGATCTCCTGGCGGGACAACCAGATCACACAGTGGGGCTCGGACTTCTCCTCCAGATGCCTTAAGCCCGTTAACCCGACCACTCTGGGAGCCACTAGCGTCCTGGAAGGGCCAGTCGATTCCCTAGGCATTCCACCTGAATACGCCGACCTCAGGGAAGCTTTCAGCAAATCTAAGGCTCAGCAGTTGCCGCCCCATCGCCCTACCGACTGTGCCATCGAGCTCCTTCCCGGCACCTCTCCACCTAAGGGTAGGATTTTCCCCCTGTCTCAGCCCGAATCAGACGCTATGGAGCGCTACATCAAGGAAGAACTCGCCAAGGGTTTCATTCGTCCTTCCACCTCACCAGCCGCCGCCGGGTTCTTCTTCATGGGCAAGAAGGACGGCTCCCTACGCCCGTGTATTTATTACCGTGGTTTAAACGATGTTACGGTCAAGTACCGTTACCCACTACCCCTGGTCCCTGCTTCACTATAACAACTCCGAACTGCCAAGATTTACACCAAGCTCGACCTGCGCAACGCTTATAACCTCATTCGCATCCGGGAGGGGGACGAGTGGAAGACAGCCTTCTCGACCACCAGCGGCCACTATGAATACTGCGTCATGCCCTTCGGCCTGTCCAACAACCCCTCTGTCTTTCAATCTTTCGTGAACGACCTCTTCAGGGACATGCTCAACCGGTGCCTCACTGTCTACATCGACGACATACTCATCTACTCCAACACTCGGGAGGAGCACGTCGCCCATGTCCGTGAGGTCCTTAAACGGCTAATCAGTCACCAGTTATACGCCAAAGCAGAGAAGTGTGAGTTTCACCTAACCTCCGTCTCCTTCCTAGGGTATGTCATCAGCCCTGAAGGGGTTGTGATGGACGAGGGTAAGGTACGCGCCGTCCTGAACTGGCCACAACCCAACACAGTCAAAGAACTCCAACGCTTCCTGGGTTTTGCCAACTTCTACCGAAGGTTCATCCGAAACTACAGCTCGGTCGCCGCGCCCCTCACCACCATGGTAAAAACAACCCAGTCCAAACTCCACTGGTCCACCAATGCCCTCCAGGCCTTCGGCCACCTGAAAGAGCGCTTTACCTCAGCCCCGATTCTTCATCACCCCGACCCGAACATCCCTTTTGTGGTAGAGGTTGACGCTTCAAACACAGGCATCGGCGCCATCCTCTCCCAGCGCCAGGGAAGCCCTCCTAAGTTGTTCCCGTGTGCCTTCTATTCCCGAAGACTCACTCCGGCTGAGAGCAACTACGATGTGGGTAACCGCGAACTATTGGCGATGAAGGCGGCCTTTGAAGAGTGGAGACACTGGCTGGAGGGAGCGAAACACCCCTTCCTAGTCCTCACTGACCACAGAAACCTGGAATACCTACGTTCAGCTAAACGACTCAACCCCAGACAAGCCAGATGGGCACTATTTTTCACCCGCTTTAATTTCACCATCTCATACCGACCCGGATCTAAGAACACCAAGGCCGACTCCCTCTCCCGACAGTACGACCCTACACCCCAGAACTCGGCTCCCGAACCCATCATTCCGTCCAAGCTTCTCCTCGCTCCAGTCCAGTGGGGCATTATGTCTGAGATCACTCAAGCCCACGTGGCGAATCCGCCTCCAACCAACTGTCCACCCAACCGTACATTCGTGCCACCGGCCCTGCGGGAGAAAGTGCTGCACTGGGTCCACTCCTCCTTTAGCTCTGGCCATCCGGGCGTCGCCTCCATGGTCCAACTGCTGCGGAACCAGTTCTGGTGGGAGACATTACGGGCCGACGCAATCTCCTACATACGCGACTGCCCCACCTGCAACACAGCTAAATCTCCCAGACAAGCCCCAGCAGGCCTCCTTCAGCCCCTGCCCATACCTCGTCGGCCATGGTCTCACATTGCCATCGACTTCATAACCGATCTACCAGTCTCCCAGGGGAACACTACCATCCTCACGGTCGTAGACAGGTTCTCAAAGGGATGCCGCCTGATTCCGCTTCCCAAGCTCCCTACCGCCCTCGAAACCGCGGAGCTCCTGCTTCAGAATGTCTTCTGCTTTTACGGCCTCCCCGAGGACATCGTCTCTGACCGAGGACCCCAGTTCACCTCCAGGCTCTGGGCAGCCTTCTTCCGTCTCCTAAACATCAACGTCAGCCTCACCTCCGGTTACCATCCCCAGTCTAACGGCCAATCGGAACGACTCAACCAGGAGATCATCAAGTTTCTGCGCGTATACTGTCAAGGGAACCAACCAGACTGGAGTCGCTACCTCCCCTGGGCCGAATACGCGCAGAACTCCATCCTCAAACCCTCCACGAACCTCACTCCGTTCCAATGCGTGCTTGGGTACCAGCCTCCTCTATTCCCCTGGTTAGGAGAACCCTCCGAAGTTCCCGCGGTCGACAGCTGGTTACGTCGCAGCGAGGCCGTATGGAACCAGGCCCACGTCCACCTTCAGCGAGCCACGAGAAGAATGACGGAACAAGCGAACCGTCACCGTCGCCCCTGCCCCAACTACGCTCCAGGACAGTGGGTATGGCTCTCTACACGTGACCTCAGCCTCCGCCTCCGCCTGCCCTGCAAGAAACTCAGCCCCAGGTACGTGGGTCCCTTCAAAATCATTAAACAGATCAACCCGGTTACTTTTCGTCTCCATCTACCCACTAACTATCGTATTTCTCCTACCTTTCATGCATCTCTCCTGAAACCAGCCGGTGCCCCACGGTCCGAGGAGGAGCAAACGAACTCCGCCCCTCCGGGGTAGACCCCGACGCCGTCTGCATCCTCGCTTCAGGAGCCGCTCGCAGGAGGGGGGCTCTGTCACGAACGCCGGTGAGGACGCTCCCTCGACCGATCACCAGAGATCCGCTTCACCTGAGTTCTAACACTCACAGATCGCCAACAGCTGTTGCCCATCATCTTCCCTCTATTTAAGCCTCGCTTCCCCGTGCCCTCACTGTGAAGTCTTGTTTGCCCCAGCTGCATCACCGAGCGATTACCTACCTGAATCTAGTCTTTACCGAAGCCAACCTTAGTCCGAACACGATCATCCTTCTGTCCGCTGCCTGCCTCGACCTCTCGCCCGTCTGACCACGAACCAAGCTGCCAGTCCCGACCAAACGCCTGCCCGACAACGAACTCTTTGCCAAGCTAAGTCCCCTGCCTTTCTTCTTTAATAAAAAGCCGCAGATGGATCCTGATTTGTCCGCGTCTTCATTACAACACACTTTATTGTCACTGTATACAATATAAATGCATTTAGTGTGGCAACTCACAGAAAGCATTAGTACAAATATTACACAAAGAATAAAGATAAATATATTAAGAAGGATAAAATAACTAAAAATATATTGGCAGATTAAAAAAAATATAATATATAACTTGCTTTCTGGATGTGGTGTTACATTTTTTAAAAGTATAATGAAAAGACACACACAAAAAAATATATATGTATACACTGCCAACAAAAAGTTTGGAATAATGTACAGATTTTGCTCTTATGGAAACAAAAAATAGTGGCATTCAACTGATCACAATGTATAGTCAGGACATTAATAAAGTGAAAAATTACTGTTTTTTTTTTTTTGCCCACTCAAACCTTTTTGTTTTTTTGTTTTTCTGTTTCAAAAGTGTCTTTTTCTTTGCAAATCTTCCCATAAGGTCTTGCACCCCTGAGTCTTCTCTTTACTGATGTATGTGAAACTGGTGTTTAGCAGGTACAATTCAATGAAGCTGTCAGCTGAGGACATGTGAGGTGTCTATTTCTTAAACTAGAGACTCTGAAGTACTTATCCTCTTGTTTAGTTGTACACATGGTCTTCCACATCTCCTTCTGTCCTTGTTAGGGCCAGTTGTCCTTTGTCTTTGAAGACTGTAATGTACACTTTTGTATGAAATTTTCAGGTTTATTTTGGCAATCTCAAGCATTGTGCAGACTTCATTCCTCAAAACAATGATTGATTGACGAGATTCTAGAGAAAGTTGTTTCTTTTTTGCCATTTGTTTCCTAATATTGACCTTAAGATTTGCCAGTCTATTGCATACTGTGGCAACTCAAAAACAAACACAACAACAATGTTAAGTTTAATTTAACAAACCAAATAGCTTTCAGCTGTATTTTATATAATAGCAAGTGATTTTCTAATATCAAATTAGCAATTTAGCATGATTACTCAAGGATAAGGTGTCGGAGTGATGGCTGCTGGAAATGGGGCCTGTCTAGATTTGATAAAAAATTACTTTTTTCAAATAGTGATGGTGCTGTTTTTACATCAGTAATGGGACGGTGGCAGATACAGCTCTGTGGAAGAAGTTGCGCTTTAGTCTGTTCCCAGCTAACAATTTTATGTTCTAAGAACGTTTTCCTAACGTTAGTATTTGGTTGTGGGAACATGAAAATGTCCAGTTTTCTTAACATTAGTAGAACGTTTTTTAAGGTTAATAACGTTATAAGGATGTTCCATTAACGTTTTATATAATTTTTTTCCCCCCAAACCTTTAAATAATGTTAGCCAAAGTTGTTGGAACGTTCCCTGTTAGGTGGGTTTGTATTGGACTTGATTGCGCTGTACCTCATCCCCGATGGTAATTGTGTCCCTGGGGTGGTGGGACACAATCCTTAATGATGTTGCTAGCCTTTTTGTGTAGTCGACCAGCATATACAGTGTCCAGGTTTGGGAGCTCAGATCCTATGATCCGCTGATCTATTTTAACTTTGCGCAACAGGTCTCTGCAGTTTTCTGCAGCTAGCATTCCACACTGTGGTATAGAGGCTGAGGATGCTCTCTAATGGTGCTCTGGTAAAAGTTCTCCAGGAGATGTGTGGGTAGTCTGGCCTGCTTGATTTTTCTCAGTAAGAACAGCCTTTGTTGTGCTTTCTTCACCAGATGGGAGGTGTTGACGGACCATGTGAGATCTTTTGTTAAATATACTCCAAGGTACTTCATAATGACAGGGGTTAAAGCAACTGGGCGGTAGTCGTTGAAACATTTCACTGCAGACTTTTTGGGCACAGGGACAATTGTGGAAGTTTTAAGACAGGTGGGGACAGTGGCGAGTTGTAGTGAAAGGTTAATAATGCAGTAAACACCCCCACTAGCTGGTCAGCACATGCCCTCATTGTGTGGCCTGAGAGTTTAAGTAATGAAAAACACTGCAAAAAATTATTTTCTTAATCAGTAATTTTCTTGATCTTTCTTTCTTAATTTTTCTTAATAAATATATGCAAACTTTCTTAAAATAATAAAAAAAAATGTATTAGATAAACAAAAAAGATTCATTTGTGTGATATACTTTAATTAAGTTACTTTTCCTACCTTATTGGCAATTTAGTTTTTCTTGTTTAAAGTATAGACCTCACTAAATTTTGCTAGATTTATGCTTAAAACAATAAAACAATCAACAATTTTCCAGTCGGGTAAGTAATTACACCACCCACCAATAAGAAGGTAACCAGGCCTTGATAGTAGCGGAGACATGGCATGTTCACCTATTTGTTGAGATGACTTTGAGACCTGTGAAAGTAATTAGGAAATGTGAGTAGGTCTAATTATAGACACCCCTTGCCACTCGGGATGTCTGTTCATAAAATTTTCTCATTAAAGTGTCAGATTATGTTCTCTAATGCCAAGCTATTCCTTTGCCAAATTCTCTGCTTTTGTGTTTCTGCTAACTCATTTTGATTAGCTAGGATTTTTTTAATGAGCCAGCAATATGACATTAAGCCTATTCAAAGCTAAAAAGTAGAAATTTCCCATTAGAATGGAGAAACAGTGCTATCAACTTTTGACCTCCGCAGATGTATTAAGTTGAGTTAGTCATTCGAGTAGCTGAGACTTGGACTAGGTAACTCTCATTGAAGTCCCTACTTACTCAAGCTAACATTACAACCATATGGCTACTGCCAAGACTGAGTGCTTAGTGCAATTTCACAGGAAAACACTCAAAGTGTAGTGCTTTTCTTTCTCAAAGCAAGGATGTAACCAAGTTTTCAAGATTGGGGGGACCAAATGTAAAAGTTTAAAGCAGATAAAGTGTGTATGTTTTCTCCCCATGTTAAAATACTTTCTCCTATCCCACCTTGATATGCAGATACTGCTATAAGTAAGCCATTTGTAGGTTAATTGCCCAAAAATAAAAACACTGACTCTGTGGCGCTATCAAAATATTGATCTGTTTATTTGAGCACTTAGGCAAACCTAGTGAAGCAACAATGGCTCATCCAATTGCCTGAGTTTGGGTGGTACTATCTATTTTACTGACCAATGCCAAGCAGTATTTATTGTTTGAATTATATATATTTTTCCAGAACGTTTGGTAATGGTATTGACACAGAAGTTACACACTTGCGCCTTGTCTCAAAGCTTTGGCCACAAAAAGATAATTAATAAATAATGTTGAAGCCAATAATGAACACTCGTGCAACACTCTAGATAAAATCTGAAAATTGGAGCCATTAAAACATCTATTTTACATTTTGATTTTGTGGCTTTATAGCCCCACATTAAATGTATTTTCTAATATATTATATATCTTGATTTTTATTGTTCTCGCTCAATACACCTCAAATCGAGTTATGAACTTGATCAATCGCCACGTCAATGCTGTGACTGTTTTATGACTGGGCAAGGTCAGGGATTTTACTGACCTGATAACCCTTGATGAAAATAGCCTTGCTTGAGAACTGGAGCAGGAATAGGGAGTAGAAGTTGAAAAGTTCAACCAACTCTTTCCTCACTGCTGCATCTGTCATTTCTGCGGCTCATAAATGAGAACCGACATGGACTAATTTCTTCCGGTGGTATCTCAAACACTTCCTTTACCAATCGCATCTGGAGAGAAGAGCATAAAGCTGGGCTTAGACAGACGGAAAGCTGGAAGAGAAGCAGAGGAAAAACAACGAGAGGGTGATGGATGGTGCGAGAGACTGGCGCAAGGCTCTCTGAGATTCCCCCCACACTCATACCATCTGCATTGGTAGGCACATTCCTGATCCTCAGAAGCACTTTTGCAAACGTGTATCTTATTTAAAAACAAACAGTTTATCCAGGCCATTTCCATGCTGACATTGCATTGTTCCATGCATACTGTACAATATTTAAGTTATTGCTATTCCTTTCAGTGCAAGCACGCCTCCTTTCAAATAAAATTAGACTTATTATCAATTGCACTATAAACACAAAAGATGGCACTATTTGCCCCATGCAATTAATATGACATCATTACTGCCTGCAGAAAGCAGGTGGCAAACAGAACTTTTTTCAAAGAGTTTGTGTAAATTTTCTAGTGATCATGGCAGCTGAAATTTAAAAAATGATGGTAAAAAGCAAAAAAATCTGATATATCTAGATGCACTGTGCATTCAGGGGCACTTTCAGCATGGATCACAGTGGTGGAGCAATGCTGTACCATTCCAATAAAGTGTGACAGATCGTAGTAGTTTTCTGCATACTCGACAACCAAGCACTAAGAAATGCCTGCCAGATGGTTAAATATGCTGTTCAAATTATGTTCAGCACCATTTTTTGTGTGTGTGTGTGTGTGTG
The DNA here is from genome assembly GCA_032164185.1 of Moxostoma hubbsi. Lineage (NCBI taxonomy): Eukaryota > Metazoa > Chordata > Actinopteri > Cypriniformes > Catostomidae > Moxostoma > Moxostoma hubbsi. The sequence continues at coordinate 35,058,722 of JAVLUX010000034.1, read as the reverse complement.
TGTGGAGGGTCATTTTTGCTGTTACTTGATTTTCATAATTCCTAAAGTGAAACAATGCAGACAGCATGCTCAAACAAACAAAACTGTCAGTAAGAAAGATATGGGGTCGAAAATCTGATAGGCCATACAATAAAGCACCTAACTGAGTGGCAAATAACAGAATCATTGTAATTTTGGGGTATTTTGGAGTGTTTTCTATTTCAGAAGTCTGTGGTTCGGATCCACTAAACAGTTGCACTACTTTTGAGTGTTGGGTGCCTACACAATAGAGAAAGCTCTGATAAAGCATTTTATGGACATAATATATTTATTTTAATATATCTTGATTTTTATTGTTCCGCTCAGTACGCCTCAAATCGAGTTATGAACTTGATCAATCGCCACATCAATGCTGTGACTGTTTTATGATTGGGCAAGGTCAGGGATTTTACTGACCCGATAACCCTTGATAAAATTGGCCTTGCTTGAGAACTGGAGGATGAATAAGGAGTAGAAGTTGGAGAGTTCAACCAATTCTTTCCTCTCTGCTGCATCTGCCAGTTCTGCGGCTCATAAATGAGAACCGACATGGACTAATTTCTTCCGGTGGTATCTCAAACACTTCCGTTACCAATCGCATCTGGAGAGAAGAGCATAAAGCTGGGCTTAGACAGATGGAAAGTTGGATGAGAAGCAGAGAAAAAACAAGGAGAGGGTGATGGATGGTGCAAGAGACTGGCGCAATGCTCTCTGAGATCCCCCCACACTCATACCATCTGTATTGGGTAGACACATTCCTGATCCTCTGAAAGAGGTGAGGAGCAATTTCCTGGTATGCACACTGAGCAGATAGGAGAAAAACTCCTTGGGAACATAACATTTTGCAAATGTGCATCTTATTCATTAACAAACAGCAATCCAGTTTATCCAGGCCTTACCTACACTGATATTGCACTGCACCATAAGAATCAGAATGAGCTTTTTTGCCAAGTATGCATATACATAAAAGTACAAAAGGAATTTGTCTCAGTGACAGTAGCTTACAGTGCACAAACAATACAGCAATAAGATAATAATAATAATAACAAATCTAATAAAAAGTGATTAGAAAATATATGTAAGTATATATAGAAATACACAAAAAGACAAATATATATATCCATATGTACAAAAACAAATACAAATCTGTTATATACAGAGGCAAGGGAATGTATGACAGAAGAGGTAGGGTATGTTGGATAAATATAATTAGACTAATATGTGTATTGCACATAATTATTGCTCAGTGGGGCAGTTTTGACTGTTCATGAGATGGATAGCCTGAGGGAAAAAAACTGTTCCTGTGCCTGACAGTTCTGGTGATCAGTGCTCTGTACCGCCTGCCAGAAGGCAACAGTTCAATAAGGTAATGGGCTGGGTGAGTGGGGTCCAGAGCAATTTTTTCCAGGCATTTTTCTCACTCTGGAAGTGTACGGTTCTTGAAGGGAGGGCAGGGGGCAACCAATAATCCACTCAGCAGGGAACTGTCATTGGCACTGTATCAGCTGCACCTGTGGCAGTTTGAAATTCCTCAGCTGGTGAAGGAATTACAACCTCTGCTGCACCTTTTCCACAATGGAGTCAATGTGGGACTTCCACTTCAATTCCAGTGAGATGGTACTGCCCAGGAACCTGAATGACTCCACTGCTGCCACAGTGCTGTTTAGAATGGTGAGCAGGGTCAATGTTGGGGTATTTCTCCTAAAGTCCACTATCATCTGTACTGTTTTGAATGTGTTCAGATCCGGGTTGTTTTGACTGTACCAGTGAGCCAGTTGTTCAACCTCCCTTGTGTATACAGATTCATCGTCATCTTGGATGAGGCCGATGACACCAGTGCTGATTGTTCATGTGCTGGAAGTGAATTTCCCCTGTCTCACTAGCTACTGCCTGTCTGTCAGAAAGCTGGTGATCCACTGGCAGATAGATGTGGGAACAGAGAGTTGGTGTAATTTAGTCCAGAGAATAGCTGGGATGATGGTTTTGAAAGCTGAACTGAAGTCCACGAAAGGGATCCTTGTATATGTCCCTGGTCTGTCCAGATTTTGCAGGTTATGATACAATCCCATGTTGACTGCATCATTCATAGACCTGTTTGCTCGATAAGAAAATTGAAAGGGATCTAGAAAGGGTCCAATGATATACTTTAGGTGGGCCAACATCAGTCTCTCAAATGACTTCATGAACACAGAGTGATAGGTCAGTAATCATTAAGTCCTGTGATTTTGGGTTTCATTGGGACAGGAATGATGGTGCAGCAGGGAACTTCACACAGCTCCAGTGATCTGTTGATGATCTGTGTTGAAGATGGGGGCCACCTGGTCAGCACAGGATTTTAGACAAGTGGGTGAAACGTTATCTGGGCCCTGTGCTTTCCTTGTCTTTTGTTTCCAGAAGATGCGGCACACCCCCTCTTCACAGATCTTAAGTCCAGATTGAGTAGGAGGAGGGGCGTTGCAGGAGGTTTATGTTTGTTTGAAGTGAAGGTCAGAGCAGGTGTGGGGTGTGAGACTGGGCCTTCAAATCTACAGTAAAACACATTACATTTACATTTATGCATTTGGCTGACGCTTTTATCCAAAGCGACTTACAGTGCACTTATTACAGGGACAATCCCCCTGGAGCAACCTGGAGTTAAGTGCCTTGCTCAAGGACACAATGGTGGTGGCTGTGGGGATCGAACCAACAACCTTCTGATTAACAGTTATGTGCTTTAGCCCAATATGCCACCACCACACCAACAAGTCATCAGCCATTTGTTGGTTCCCTAGTGTTGGGGGATGGTGTCTTGAAGTTAGTAAAGTCTTTCAGGCCTCTCCACACTGATGCAGGGTCATTAGCTGAAACATGTTATTTGCCTTATCAGAATAGCTTCTTTTACCAACATTGATTTCCTTATTCGGTGTATTCCTGGTCTGAATGTACAAGATTTTATCCCCACTTCTGTAAGCATCCTCTTTGGCCTGATGAAGCTGCCTGAGTTTTGCTGTAACCATGCTTTGCCATTGTTGTATGATAAATAAGTTCTAGTAGGAAGTTCTAGTAGGAATGCATACAGAAATGTATAGATGATGTCACAGTATCTGCGAGCTCATCCAGATATGTGTCTGCAGCCTCAAATACACTTCAGTCAGTGAAATCAAAGCAGGCTTGTTGTTTCAGCTCTGCTTTCTTGGTCCATCTCTTGACAGACTTTAATACAGGTTTAGCTGATTTTAGTTTTTAGTTTGGAAGAAGATTAACCAGACAGTGATGAAAGAGTGCCAAAGCTGCTCTAGGGACAGAGTGATATGCATTCTTTATTGTTGTGTAGCAGTGATCCAGTGTATTTCTGTCTCTGGTGTGGCATGTAATGTGCTGTCTGTATTTTGGCAGTTCACGGTGAGGTTGGCTTTGTTAAAATCACTTAGAATAATAATAACTGAGCCCAGGTATTGTTGCTCAGTGTCTGTGATCTGATCAGCCAGCTGTTGCAGTGCTGCATTCATGCATGAATGTGGAGGAATATAAACACTCACCAGAATAAATGAGAAAAACTCTTGCAGTGCTTACCAGTTGATAAAAAGCACTTCCAAATTAGGACAGCACATTGTCTTCAACATTGTTACATCTGTACACCAACTTTCATTGATGTAAAAACATGTTCCACTGCATCTCGTTTTCCCTGTTAACTCCGCAATGCAATCCGTAATGAACAGCTGAAAGTCTGGCAGATGTTATGCTCTGTCCGGAATGACTTCACTCCAGGTTTCTGTGGAGCACAAGGCAGCAGAGTTTAAAAAACACTTGTGTCCGAATAGTCCAAAACTGGGAAAAAAAATTGTCTGGCATGTGCTGCCGAATGTTTAGCAGTTTGCCATTGGTAAATCTGATTGGAAACAATTACTAAAAACAGGACAAACAAACAAAAACAACAAAACAATTGGAGAGCTCCACATCAAGGCTACCATCTCCGAATTTGGAATGCCCAATTAACACTACTTAGTGGGTCCATGTGGTGGTGCTGTTACTCACCTCAATATGGGTGGTGGAGGACAAGTCTCAGTTTCCTCCACTTCTGAGACCATAAATCTGCACATCTTATCACGTGGCTTGTTGTGCATGACACCGTGGAGACTCTGCATGTGGATGCTCATGCTACACTCCACGATCCATGCACAAATGGAAGCTTTAGCATAAGTTCTGCCAGGAAGACTCAATTGTTACGTCACTCATTACCTTCTCATCTATCCAATCGCGTTCTAACACTTGCAGTATAAAAGATGGGTACTTACACATGTCTGAGTTCACAGATGCTGACGCTTTCGTTCTCCTCCACCCTCCCCACCACCAAGATGATCCTTTCCTTCCTACACACCACCACCAGGATGGTCCCTTCCCATACCTCACTGGGGGTCGGCTGCGCCCCTGCCTTCATCGCCAGGCAGGAAATGCAGAGTCCGGACCCCCAGATTGCGAGCTACGGATGGGGCCTACGCCAAAGAACTTTTATCTTTATATTGTTTGCCGAGCTGTAAATAAATGGTTAATTGTTCAGTATTATTCTCCCGAGTCTTTCTGGTAGAACTTACCACACACCGTATTGAGAGCAAGAACCACGTGCCTCCTCTCAAATAAAATTTGGATTATTATCAATTGCACCCTAATCACAAAAGACAGCACTATATTCCCAGTGCAATTAATATGACATCATTACTGCCTGCAGAAAGCAGGTGGCAAACAGTACTTTGTTCAAAGAGTTTTCTAGTGATCATGGCAGCTAGTTTAACAAATGATAGTAAAAAGAAAAAAATCTGATATATCTAGATGCACTCTGCAGTTGGAAGCACTTTCGGCACGGATCACAGTGGTGAAGCAATGCTGTACCGTTCCTATAAAGGGTGACAGATGTGCATCCTTGACAACCAAGCACTAAGAATTGGCCTGCCAGATGGGCAGTTGTGCTGTTCAATTTGTGTACAGAACCGATTTTTTAGGATGCTGCATTTTCTCTGTTACTTTATTTGCATAATTAATTTAGTGAAATAATGTAGAATGCATGCTCAAACAAACAAAACTGTCAGTAGGCACAATTCGTTCTCAGTGAATTCCCCTCACAGAGACATAATTTTAACTTCGTCATACACAGCTATTACTATATATAACATCAAAACTCCTTGCTGTATACTGTTGAACAAAACAATCACACATTAATTTAATTAAGGTCATTGGGAAATGAAGACCACAAGCCAACTCAGTCAGAGGTTCACAGTAAACCGATTGAAATGGTTTTCTGACTGCTAGAAGTCTGACATTCTCCAGACCTTTGACTTCCTTCATCACATAATTAGGAAAATTGCTTTTTGCAGAACAGGATTAGTAATGGTTCTGTTTTTCCCATCCTTTGACAAGAGTAAACTACAATAAGATGTTACCTCTGCACTTACCATCACTAACTCCAAACCATCAACAAATCCAGCCCATCATGGTTCTTACATATAATGGTCTGAATGAGCTCAGCCATTGTCTGCAAGTCTTTGATCAACGAATGATCCTTGTGGTGAGTTCCAAGACAGTAGACACACTTGTGGAGATGGTGATGTGGCCCATTTGAAAATAACATATGCAACTTTCATCTAACAAGCCTGACACCAACTAAAGCACACCCCCAACCCCCCCCCCCATCTAACATCTCCCCCCTTACAAAATTAAATTGGAAACAGATGGAATGGACCCGCAATGCTTGTCCTGTCAGATTGTCATGCCACATTTCGAGTGATTTCACTTTGGTTCTGGAAGAGAGGGGGAAATAAGGAGATTGGCAAGGGAGGCTGAGGAGAGAAATGTGGAAGCCACTTCTACCAAGGCATCAGTCACTATGATCACACAGCTGGCACTGGTCTACAGAGAGTTTACATACCACCTTATGGAAGAAGCAGCCAGCATTCCACCATCAGTATGGAAGATTCTTCGTCATTTCCATCCTCCTACTTCAAAATTTCCAGTCAGTTTAAATATCTGTTTAGTTTTGTGGTTGCACCCTTGAGGTTTATGCCATTGCATTGGAGACTACTGGTGCAAACTGCCCAAAATTGAGAATAATTGGGCATTTTGACAAGTCTCAGAATGTTCTCTGGGGATGTCACGATTTTTACATTATCCTTCGCACTGTCTGAACTGTCACTGTCAGATCTGATTTTGGAAAAAGCTCTCTGGAAACAGCAGTCCCAGAACGCTGAGTCTCATCTGCCATTATGCTTACCTATTCCTGCATGCCCACCATCTACTCTGCTCTCTGATGTGTCACGGCTGCATGCTTTCAGAGGTTCAATCCCAAACAAGGTCAGCAGGGTCACAGAGAGAGGAGGTCTAGAATGTACAGGCTGATGTGATGTGTGCTTTTCCATGACTGTGTAGTTGACAGGTGAAGTTCGAAATGTGGAGTGAGAGAGACCAGTACACCACCAGTAACCTCCTTTAGACCTGACCCCTGCCCCAGCCTTCCCAAAAGGCTGTATAGGGGTCATGATAGCTAAACCGAGGAGATGTTCCCATGCAGGGATGTGAATATGTCTGCGATGATGAATATGTCTGAGATGATGATGGATAGCATCTGCATGGATGTAGGCATCTAGTGCAACTTTGACAATCAAAACTACTTAAAGGAATAGCTCACTCAAAATGAAAATCTTGTCATACAACTCCATTTGTTCTTGCATGTCATGTGACTGATCATGATGCATTTTTAAACAAAAATGAGATTTGAGAGCTACAACCGAGGGGAAGGTTATCAGGTGCATTTATGGTACATTTTTGTCCTTTTGGAGATTGGCAGTATAAATGACTATCCACTTTCATGGCATGTAGAACAGAAACTCCTATATTGTGTCTAAAGGCCTATTACACCCAGACCGAATTTTCATTGTGAATGTTCATTGCAAACTAGCTTTTAAATAAGAACAGTAAACTTCTATGGGGCTCTTCACACCGGGTCCGACAAATTGTTAACCGACAACCCAAAGTGTTGTTTTTTTTTTTTATTGAGAGCAGTCCGATTTGTTTTCTTTTCGGACAGCAAAGAAGATTGACCTACCAATCAGAGAAGTGTTTTTAGTTATATGTCCCAAGCTGCTGCACCTACAAAATCCAGCATGTCGGCTGCGCCAACGCACCAAATTTTACTAGCAAACCAATATAAAACACCTGAAGAAGAACAACTAGGATTTTTTTCACAAATGCCAAAGCGGAAACAAAAATGTGGAGAGGAATGAGTTATTATGGAAAGAAATTGCAGAAAAAGAAGAATCAATGGTGGTTTTTTTTACGTATTTTATTTAGTAGTCTTGCGATTCTAAAAGTGTTAGCAGGCTTTTTGTTTCATTAACTTCTGTGTGTTGTGTAGTGTTGTACTTGATTACCTAGTTTACTGGAATAAAACTGCTTTTAAGCACCACTTTTTGTTCAGGAGGGAATCTGATTTTCATAAAGTCAACAACTGTCAATGGCTTGGTGTGAATAGATCATTTGTTGGTGATTCGACTCTCAAATTCTTATCGGATTTTGTGTGAATAGGCCTTAAGATTTATTTTTGTGTTTAAAATAGTAATAATAATAATAAAATGGGTTTGGACAACATGATTGTGAATGATCTTTATCACAAAATTCAGAAATACATTTCTGAATGGGAAACTAACTGAATGACAGCCAGTTGGATTTCCATGGAATTAACTGGAAAATGTGAAGCTCAGTAATAAAGGAAAGAAGAAACAGATTTTGTTAATGGTATTTTCTAGAAAAAAATACATCAGGAAAACATTGTCCACCATAGAAAATAAAGCTAACAATTTGCTGTAAACAAGCATCAAGTGTGATAACATCTCTTCCTTAAATGTTAACAGGTATTGAGTCCCCTGACATTCCAGGGCTTGGTCTTGAGTGCTTTCACCTAATGACGAAGGTCTCATGCTATGCCAGAGAACCATACTGGAAGTTTGATTTCAGTCTGTAATGTTATTTCCTCGGGTGCAATTAACCCCCTAATAATTGGCAGAATCATTAACATATCATTAACACATAAGCTTGGACTTACATTTGAAGCATTTAATGAGGCTATCATTCAACATTAATAGATTTGTTATCATTAGTAATGACTTTGGTATGATTTGCCATTCCCTTAGGTCGAAGTAGTGCGAAAGTCACTTTGCATAATGTAGGTATCAGACTGAGCCGACGTGAACAAGAGGTCCTCTGGCTGTCCCTGTGCAGATAATGAATGGTTTCCTTCCAGGGAGCAAGCTTGGGCTTGGAGATGAGGCCAAGAGCTAGTGATGGCACACACATCACTGCAGATCCAGGGATCCGACGGCCTGGCTACATCCTCACAAAACACCTGTCTATCCCACAGCAGGGCCAGCAAACCCCCATTCATGCCTTAGTCCTTCAACCACATCCATCAGGCCTCTGTTGAAGATTCGGCCATGGGCCAAATCTGCTGGCAGGCCCGTTGCTCCGCTTTCCCGGCCCTTAGTACTGCTGCTCTCCACGCCAGAGCTTTTAATGGCACTCAAGGGAAACTCAGAAAGATATGGGGCTGAAAATCTGATGGGCCATACAATAAAGCACCTAACTGAGCATCAAAAAACAGAATCAATGTAATTTTGGGGGTATTTTGGAGTGTTTTCTATTTCAGAAGTCTGAAGGGTGAATTCATTAAACAGTTGCGCAACTTTTGAGTGTTGTATTTGAGTCCAGAAACCTGCATCTTAGTATGCTTACACACTAGAGAAAGCTCTAAAGAAGCGTTTGATGGACATTAATTCACAATATTTATTTTGAGGGTGTGGAAAGAGCCACGTCAGTTTGAATTCAAACAGGAAAACACTGAATAAGCTGAACATAAACTGAAATTATCTTAACTTTTGGATACATGATAAGTGTCATTTTCACAAACTCTTGCATCTTCTATCTACATCTGTGTGACACCATCACCAATGAAATCCATGGTTTCACACCATTCATTCTGTACAGTCCCAGTAAAGTAAACCATTACGTGGTATTCTCTTGCATCCTCCATAACCGGTCTGCCAGAAGTAGCATAATAGCTCTCAGTGCAAATATTTTGCTGTTACCTGATTCACTTTGTTGAATCAGGTGCTAAAACAACACAACATTTGCAAATAACTGATCAGTGGGCCCAATTATTTCTTAGCGTATTCACTCCTGAAAGTGTTTCGTGACTACAACACATGGAAAAATATTCTGCCCCTTCATTGAAACAAAGTACTTAATTCCAGCATGTATTACATGCTGACACCCACTCTACTCCCATGTTCAGGTTGGCCACATCTAAACCACTTTAAACCAAGAGAGGCTTAAAGTAAATTCTTTACGGAGGTAATTTCCCAACAATGGTATAAAAAAACCAAGCATGATTAGCCTAACCCCTGGATTAGGGCACCCAATTAATCCAACAAAATGTCGGCCTTCTCATTCAAGTGGACGATGATTGATTGAAAAGAAGGATTTGTTGTACCATGGCTGGAATTGGTTTGTGTTTCAGTGCCAAAGGCAGAGCAATCCTTTGATTAGGGTCTGAGAAGACCTCATGTATCACGAATGAATGCACAGAGACATTTCTGAAAGCCAGGCCCTGTCATTTTTCTTTCCCCTCTGATGTGAAAAACAGGTAGGTGTTTTTTTCCCCCTCGCCTTCCCCCGTCTTTGACGGCACTGTGATGGATTATATCGCAGTGCTTAGAAACACATTGTTTTCTTTAGCACAGCAGGGTATTCTATTTGATGGGTCTCCCCATGAAATATTATGCATATCTATCACTGGCTAGATGCCACTGCTATGCATTTCCAAAAGGGAGCATTTGTAGGAGATTGCAGATTTGCTTTGCTCTCAGCAGTGCACAAATGAATACAAGGTGGAACCTGGGCTGCTGATGTTAAATGGCGCTAGCGGTGGGATGAGCGATCGGAAAGTTCATACTTGCAGGGACTCTGGAGGAAGAAAGGAGCTCAGGCCATTCGCCATATTTGTTGTATAGGCCACACATACTTCAGGACTTGAGATTCATGTTCACTGACAAAAATAGTTACAGGTCACAACATCCAAGCCTGTGCTGAGAACGCAAAACCAACACATTCTTTATATAAATGCATTGCATATTCTGGAAGAGACATGTCTGCCATTGATACTGTGGTGGTTGCCATTCCAACAGAGGATTTTTTTTACATTTGACATAATGTGACATACATGTAAATATTTAAACATATACAGCAAATAACAGAAAATTAGCAATGTGTTAATCAGAATTAATCATTTACACTCACTGAACACTTTATTAGGAACACATGTTCGATTATCTAATCAGTCAATCGTTTAGCAGCAGTGCAATGCATAAAATCACGCATATACAGGTCAGGAGTTTCAGTTAATTTTCACATCAACCATCAGAATGTGGAAAAAAATGTGATCTCAGTGATTTTGAATGTGACATGATAGTAGGTGCCAGACAGGCTGGTTTGAGTAATTCTGTAACTGCTGATCTTTTGGGATTTCCATGCACAACAGTCTCAGATTGGTGGCAAAAACAAAAAACATCCAGTGAGCAGCAGTTCTGTGGATGGAAACATCTTGTTGATGAAAGAGTTCAACAGAGAATGGCCAGACTGGTTTGAGCTGTCAGAAAGAGTACGGTATCTCAGATAATCACTCTGTACAATTGTAGTGAGCAGAATAGCATCTCATTATGCGCAACACGTCGACCCTTGAGGCAAATGGCCTACAACAAAAGACCACGTCAGGCATTTTATTAGGACCATAGTGTTCTTAATAAAGTGCTAAGTATGCATATATCTCTCAATTAATATAATTATAAACAGAACATATTTTTCTCAACACAAAATAGTTAAAAGTGAGTAATTTCTGTGCTACTAGTGTAATCAAACATAACTGCAAAAATAATGACTGTTTTGCAATTGGTTTCCAAAACACATCCCACATTTGCCGTTGGTCAGGCAAACACACAGTCCCACCTCATTGGTTAATCCAGTGTTGATCAATGGGCTGTGGTGATGTGTTTTTTTTATTTATTTTATTGTTATTATTTAATGTACATTTATAACATTAAACTTTGTATTATAATACCCTGGCAGTTAATGGCATTGTCGCAATGGGGTTTCAAATACAGCTGCTGAGGGAGTGACAGGAAGTTTGCCATCATCCACCACTCTCTATTTTTTCCTGTTATGGCACGTCATGGAAACGTAACAGTGGATTTTTTCTTTTTCTTTTGACATTGGAGCAAATGGTAAGGCAAAAATAATATTTGATTTGGTCTCCCATTCACCACTATAGGAGTTTACCCTGCAATAGTTTACCTCTACATTCCAAACCCAAAAATGCGAAAGGGTCCATTGTTTATCCATATGCGCAACATTTTGTTTGTTTGTTTGCAACAAAAACAAGATATCCCCAGATTGTCATGACAACAGCAAAGATTAAGGTGCATCTGATGCAGCATTTATTTTACACATTACTTTTTATTTGTGTTTTGCTAAAATTTTAAGCAAATTTAATCTGTTTTACCAAAAAGTCAGTTGTTTTTTATTATTGTGATTCTGCTCTAGGCAAAGCAGCAATCTTGGAGAGATATTGATTGTAGGATTTGTTATGTCTTACTTTTATGGCTGCCAAATCTTTTTAAAAACAAAGCATGCAAGCCACTGTGAATGAGCTTCTCCAATACAGTAGTGCTCATGGACATTTTGGGTTGTTTCTCTCCAAAACCCATTGTATTCCTTCAGATGATGACGCACAATCATTAGGTTGGGGTGGTGTGGAATGTTTTCATTTTCATGGCCAAAAATTGTTGAGGGGGGGTGGGGGGTTTCGTTTTCATTGTTGATGGGTTTTCGAGCAGGGGCATCGCCAAACTGGATCATGCAGCCTTAAAGCCCAGGGACCCCCAGGGCAGTCAAGGGCCCCTGGGCACTGTCCCCATTGGCCCGGTCAGTAATCCATCCCTGCTTGTGGGTCCTTTTTTAAGCTTTAAAGTGAGGCACTGCCATTGATTGAAAAGATGGCCTCTGATGTACATGATTTTCTTGAAGTTGGTACATTTTAATCCAGGCAAAGTGTTGCTATTTGAAGAAGCTTTAATATAAAGATAGTTTTTATTTGTTTTTGGTCTATACATTCTTCTTTTTGTGTTATCTGTTCAGAAAACCTATTCTAAAATGTGATAAAGTACAGCTAATAATGAATGAGTAGGAGTGTTCAAACTTTTGGCTGGTAGTGTATCATAATGAAATGCAAGTAAGTTTTCAAAACAATACTTAACTGCAAAGCTAACCAAGACATTTGTGCTCTGTCAGGGTTTGAAAAATACATTTAGGCCTGACACCCACTCCTCTGTGCGCCTGGCTGGAGCCAGCTTGCAGTCACAGGGGATGTACTCCTCTCTGGCCGCCTTGCTCCATGAAAGAGAGCCTTGTAGGGCTGGGATCTTTCCAGCCCTTGGGAGAGCTCTGCCTGAGCAGGACGCAAGATGGCTGCTGCAGAGGGCAGGGAATGACTGAAAGCCTATAAGATCCTTTCAACATTTGAGAAATATCTCAAACGTTTTCGTTCTCGTAGATAAAACGTAGATTGTGCTTAGAAACACCATTTTGCTAAACTTTGGTGAACCCAGGCAGCCCTGCAGTCAATTAGCATTAGCGCAAATGTTGTGAGGGAATGTTTATGTGTTTTGTTACATAGGAAACCACGGCCGTTGAGGGCCGACAAGGGTGCTTTCTGGCACAATCATCAAATGGAAGATTACCAAGGAGGGATTATCAAAGTAAATCCCCCTTTTATGATCTAAAAGAGTGAGTAAATAATACTTGGCTGCTTGTTTGGTGCTGTTGACAGCTCTTATGCCATAGCACTTTGTGGGCACCTCGTGTGAGTCAAATTAAACTGTTTGAAAGGGTTTTTCCATTGCATTTCCTTCTCTTTATGTATCTCTGGAGAAGCTGAACACATACACACTCATTCTGATATGTTTAACATATATTTAACTTGGGAATTAAGGTATTTAAAAACAGTAAAGCATCAGGCCTGCAATGATGAACGTGTGCTGTATGTCAAAACAAATTGGAAATTATCTGCAATGCAAACGAGACAAGCGATCCAGTAAGAGCAGAGCTTTTTGTTGACTGGATATTCAGACTGTAACCTTTCAATGCCCCCAGGAACATATGTGTGACTATTTGCAAACAGTACATTTGCAAATCATGTAGGGTGAACCTAGAGAAAAAGAAAAAACTACTGCTCAGATGATTCTTGTTTTCAGGAGATTTGTTGTGTTTAATTTAATTATTAAATTATCTCAGATGTTTCTCCTATAATTTCTTTGGAAAAAGAAAGAAATGAGACAAACAACATAATGTAATATAACAGAGCTATAAAATTCATGTGGATAACAAGATAATTTTGACTTTGATGAGAAATGTTTGCGATCATATTGAAATCTCTTACTTTTGATTACGTATATTATGCGTTACATCAACTGAACCAGATGTTGTCAGTTAGAACTGATATAATTTTTGAGGGATTGAAAAAGAATTATGAAAAATTATTATTATTATTTTAACTGCTCTGTGTCTGGGAGGCCATATTGAAAAGCATATTTCTGTTTTGGTTCCAGTATGTGTGTGTGTGTGATTATGGGCCTGCTGTTCCTGTATGAACAGCAGACAAGGGAGCTGAACTTCTGACCCGTCCCTGAGGCGGGGGCCCAGAGGCTTTTGCACAATCACAGAGCCCATCTACTCCAGCTATACATACAAACGGCCCAACAACTCACACACAAAACACTGACTACAAATACAGTCTCACTGCACAGATATCACCATTTACAGTGAATATATATAAATTGATAACAGCAAAATTAAAACATTATAATAATTATATTATTTAAAAAAAAAAAATGCCCACAGACTAAGAAATATATAACAATAAAAAAGCAATTTTTTTTGTCTTTTGATCTAATATCACATTATTTTGTGTTACAGTGCAAATAACAATATTAACAAACAGATATGCATACTATAAACAAAATATTGTTTGCAATACATAAACTTTGGTCTGTTTTATTTTTGATCATTAGATATTTTCTAGTAGATAATTTTGTGTGTGTGTGTGTGTGTGTGTGTGTGTGTGTGTGTGTGTGTGTGTGTGTGAGTGAGTGAGTGAGTGTGTGTGTGTGTGTGTGTGTGTGTGTGTGTGTGTGTGAAAGAGAGAGAGAGAGAGAGAGAGAGAGAGAGAGACAGACAGACAGACAGACAGACAGACAAATATTGATAGAAAGTAAGATTGTAAAGCTATAAAATTACCATGGATAGCATAGCTCAGGTAATTTGGACTGATGAGAATTGTTTGCATTAATATTTAAATATTTGACATATATATATATATATATATATATATATATATACAAATATTTTACATTTTAGCCTCCTTTTTTAGTCAATTATCTAATTTTGAATTAATGGCATTTGGTCTGTGAGAACTATTATTATTTAATTTGCTGCACACAAATTATTGGAACAAAATAGAAATAAATAGTACGCTAAAATTATAGCAAAAAAATCAAAACTATTTTTAGACATTTTTAATATAAAAAAAAATATGTCTCAAAATATATATAATTTAGGCAAAATAAAAATAGCTGGTTGCTTAAACTGACTGTGTCCCATATTCCAAAAAAAATTGTCTGTTGCTGTGAATGAATATGAATTTTCCAGTCACTATCCACATCACTTTCTCAGTGCTGAATCCTTATTCTCACTTCACAAACACAGACTCTCATGGATAGAGGGGGAAAGCATGGGGAAAGATAGAAAGACAGAGAGTGGGAATGAGTGAGGTCGGGAAGGTTGGGTTGAGCAGAATATGGTTCCCAGAGTGTCAGCACCCCCTGCTGGTTTGGTTACACCCTGGGATGAAACTTCTGACCCTCCTACTCACCAATCTGCCCTGGGCAACCCTACAGCACAGGCCCTTCCAGCATACTGCTTTAAAAGTGAGTGTGTGTGTGTCCACTGTCTGTTTACTCCAGCCTGAGAACATAGTGAATAGAGTTGTAGTCACTGTGGCCAACAGCTATGTCCACACATAACCTTTCCATGCAATGGATTTGGGATGTAAAATCTAAAATGTGTGAGCTGCAGAGTTTGTGAGCAGGATGAATGTGTTTATGCTTTTGTAAGGTACTCTCTCTTTTTTTTTTCTTTTTTTTTTACTGAAATCATACTTTCGTGAATTTGTAAATCGTAAAAACTGAAATGCCACAAATGTTGTAGATTTAGATTAACCTGTATTGAACCCAGAATATTCCTTTATGGAACTGGAATCATGATTTTTTACTGAAATCTGCACCAAAATCATTAAATTCCCTACAATTCCAATCCCTTCTCATATGAGAGGAGAGGACAGGGGAACATGACGACCCCAGATGGAGCAGCGGAGCTGCTCTGTTGTTTCATTATCAGCGAGGTTCACGTACGGCAGAGGCGCTATCATTATCCATCAGCCTTAATGAGACAATGCCACTGCTGTAAAGGTCAGGCAATTATTGTGTGCGAGACTTTCCATGAGAGGCAGCTAAAATGGGGAGATAAAGCCAAACACACATGCACACACTCGCACACCTACGCACACACGCTCACGGTGGAAGTGCAGCCATGACAGTCTTCAGGCAATCAGCACAGCACCTCTCAGACACACAGACCTTTTGGTTTTCAGGAGCAAGTAATGCCACTTTTCTTGGCTCTCCAATTCAATTACATTTAATGAATGTTACATTAACATAAAAGGTGGATCTATACAAACATGTGAGGCAGAAGGGGGAAAAAATAAGGCCAGTATTAAACAGGTCGGATCTTCTTTTTTAATTGATGTTCAAAGGTATGTGGATAGTACAAAGTTTTTTCAACATCATGATTTTTAGGATATGGGTTTCTAATGGCTATTACCGATATCTACAGCAGGGTTGGCCAATGACCGATATACTATCGTTCTTTCTATTTGGCAAAACACAAACAAAGATTTTAGAAGAATATTTAAGCTCTGTTGTTCCATACAATGCAAGTGAATGGTGACCAGATATTTGCAGCAACAAAAATCAAATAAAGAAAACAGAAAAGTAATTCATTCAGTGACTTCAGTGTCTAAATCAATGACTTCAGAAACTATATGATAGGTGTGGGTGAGAAACAGTCCCTTTTGTACTCTAAATATCCACTTTCAGAGAAAGTGGATCTTTTTAGAAGCTGTAACTGATAATTTCTCTGATGCAAGCATTTATGGGTGTTCCTTCAAATTCAGACCATTTCAAGTCCCCAGGGTTGATTTTCATCAAAACAGATTTTAACTTGTTTTCTTTTTTTAATTTGAAAGTCACATTAAAACTGAATTGGAAACTTTTTACCAGGTTTTCATCAATTAGTTTTGGTAATTTTCAAATGCTTTTAAAATATAAATTTGACTGTTTTAGCCTTGTCCCAGACTTTTGATATTAAGCTATATACATTTAATCTTAAAATGTAGGAATACTGTGTCCAAATTACCACACTTGTATTGCTGCAATTGAACCTGCAGGAATATTATGTCCAAATTACCAAACTTGTACTGCATTACTGAAACTGCAGGAATATTTTGTCCAAATGACCACACTTATACTGCAGTACTGGAAACTGCAGGAATGTTTTGTCTAAATGACCACACTTGTACTGCAGTACTGGAAACTGCAGGAATGTTTTGTCTAAATGACCACACTTGTACTGCAGTAATGGAAACTGCAGGAATACTGCGTCCAAATGACCACACTTGTACTGCATTACTGAAAACTGCAGGAATATTTTGTCCAAATGACCGCATTTGTACTGCATTACTGAAAACTGCAGGAATATTTTGTCCAAATGACCGCACTTGTACTGCATTACTGAAAACTGCAGGAATATTTTGTCCAAATGACCGCACTTGTACTGCATTACTGAAAACTGCAGGAATATTTTGTCCAAATGACCGCACTTGTACTGCAGTAATAGAAACTGCAGGAATTCTGTGTCCAAATGACTGCACTTGTACTGTATTACTGAAAACTAAAGGAATATTTTGTCCAAATTACCGCACTTGTACTGCATTACTGAAAACTGCAGGAATATTTTGTCCAAATTACAGCACTTGTACTGCATTACTGAAAACTGCAGGAATATTTTGTCCAAATTACAGCACTTGTACTGCATTACTGAAAACTGCAGGAATATTTCGTCCAAATTACCGCACTTGTACTGCATTACTGAAAACTGCAGGAATATTTCGTCCAAATTACCGCACTTGTACTGCATTACTGAACTGCAGGAATATTTTGTCCAAATTACTGCACTTGTACTGCATTACTGAAAACTGCAGGAATATTTCGTCCAAATTACAGCACTTGTACTGCATTACTGAAAACTGCAGGAATATTTTGTCCAAATTACAGCACTTGTACTGCATTACTGAAAACTGCAGGAATATTTTGTCCAAATTACAGCACTTGTACTGCATTACTGAAAACTGCAGGAATATTTCGTCCAAATTACCGCACTTGTACTGCATTACTGAAAACTGCAGGAATATTTCGTCCAAATTACCGCACTTGTACTGCATTACTGAACTGCAGGAATATTTCGTCCAAATTACCGCACTTGTACTGCATTACTGAACTGCAGGAATATTTTGTCCAAATAACCGCACTTGTACTGCATTACTGAAAACTGCAGGAATATTTTGTCCAAATTACTGCACTTGTACTGCATTACTGAAAACTGCAAGAATATATTATCCAAATTACCGCACTTGTACTGCATTACTGAAAACTGCAGGAAAATTTTGTCCAAATTACCGCACTTGTACTGCATTACTGAAAACTGCAGGAATATTTTGTCCAAATTACTGCACTTGTACTGCATTACTGAAAACTGCAGGAATATTTTGTCCAAATGACCGCACTTGTACCACATTACTGAAAACTGCAGGAATATTTTGTCCAAATTACCGCACTTGTACTGCATTACTGAAAACTGCAGGAATATTTTGTCCAAATGACCACACTTGTACTGCAGAACTGGAAACTGCAGGAATATCATGTCCAAATGACCACACTTGTACTGCAGTACTGGAAACTGCAGGAATATTTTGTCCAAATATTTTGTCAAAATATATTTGCATTGCCTATATTTGAAAATATATTTTCACAAAATACACAGAACATAGTTTGTGGACAGATACCATATGGAACAAGTTTAACTGAATTAATGTTATTCTCCACTAGCATTCATGAACCCAACACATTGACTAGTGGCAGAACTAACTGACTAGTCAACTAAACTGTACATCCCCTTTTACATATATTACAAGTATTGCATGTGACTGCCTACGTAAGAAGCAAATTTCCAGGTTCATAGGATGACCAAACTCACTCTTCCACCGTGAATTAATTGTCATATAAAGGCATGCATTTTCTTTTACATACATCATCCTAAGAAACAATGACCTTCCATATAGGAATTTGTTTGCTTTTAGCGCTAACACTGCCCACATAATGATACTCTATGCAACGAGGCACCAAGGAAATGCTGGCTGCATCAGTCCAACATCAGTTCGTGTGAATGCAGCTTTAATTTGCTGCATCTGGGTTTATTTTGTACAAAAATCAATACCATTAAGAGATTATTTCTCCATCACTTTGATCAACGACTCTGAAATGCTGCTGTGTGTTTGTTTGTTTGTGCTGTGTGCATCTGTGTAAGGTACCACCTGTTACTTCGCAAAGGTTCCGTCCTTCTGCAACAAGTGATTAGATCTCGCACAGAGTTGAATAGAATGGCAGAATCTAATGTAAAATTGGTAATTATGTTAATTGAGTAAAACATTATGCATTAAACTTTGTAAATTAATCCAATGCAATAATTTCCTTGGCCCTAGTTTAGACACTTTAGAACTGCAGCTTTGCTCAGTGTTAAAACTGTATTTGCAATTACAGCTCCATATACACTCACCTAAAGGATTATTAGGAACACCATACTAATACTGTGTTTGACCCCCTTTCGCCTTCAGAACTGCCTTAATTCTACGTGGCATTGATTCAACAAGGTGCCGAAAGCATTCTTTAGAAATGTTGGCCCATATTGATAGGATAGCATCTTGCAGTTGATGGAGATTTGTGGGATGCACATCCAGGGCACGAAGCTCCCGTTCCACCACATCCCAAAGATGCTCTATTGGGTTGAGATCTGGTGACTGTGGGGGCCATTTTAGTACAGTGAACTCATTGTCATGTTCAAGAAACCAATTTGAAATGATTCAAGCTTTGTGACATGGTGCATTATCCTGCTGGAAGTAGCCATCAGAGGATGGGTACATGGTGGCCATAAAGGGATGGACATGGTCAGAAACAATGCTCAGGTAGACCGTGGCATTTAAACGATGCCCAATTGGCACTAAGGGGCCTAAAGTGTGCCAAGAAAACATCCCCCACACCATTACACCACCACCACCAGCCTGCACAGTGGTAACAAGGCATGATGGATCCATGTTCTCATTCTGTTTACGCCAAATTCTGACTCTACCATCTGAATGTCTCAACAGAAATCGAGACTCATCAGACCAGGCAATATTTTTCCAGTCTTCAACTGTCCAATTTTGGTGAGCTCTTGCAAATTGTAGCCTCTTTTTCCTATTTGTAGTGGAGATGAGTGGTACCTGGTGGGGTCTTCTGCTGTTGTAGCCCATCCGCCTCAAGGTTGTGCGTGTTGTGGCTTCACAAATGCTTTGCTGCATACCTCGGTTGTAACGAGTGGTTATTTCAGTCAAAGTTGCTCTTCTATCAGCTTGAATCAGTCGGCCCATTCTCCTCTGACCTCTAGCATCAACAAGGCATTTTCGCCCACAGGACTGCCGCATACTGGATGTTTTTCCCTTTTCACACCATTCTTTGTAAACCCTAGAAATGGTTGTGTGTGAAAATCCCAGTAACTGAGCAGATTGTGAAATACTCAGACCGGCCCGTCTGGCACCAACAACCATGCCACGCTCAAAATTGCTTAAATCACATTTCTTTCCCATTCTGACATTCAGTTTGGAGTTCAGGAGATTGTCTTGACCAGGACCACACCCCTAAATGCATTGAAGCAACTGCCATGTGATTGGTTGATTAGATAATTGCATTAATGAGAAATTGAACAGGTGTTCCTAATAATCCTTTAGGTGAGTGTATACTGCAGTGCAGTTTTTTAACTGCAAGTGATCTGCAGGTGAACTATACAAACTACAGCTCTACTGCATTGATGTGAAATTGTACTACACTGAACTGCTATTATTTTGCAATTTAGCAAAAAGTGGCACTGCACTTTACTTATGGTACTCTATTACTTATGGGTCATTGACAAATTACACCCAAAATTAAAATGAAAAAACTTTTTAAAGGTTAAAAACACTTATTTCATATTTTCAGAAATGTAATCTTTGTCCAGTTTGGTTTTATCAATTCTTTAAAAACCTTTATAGCATTTTCTAAAAAAAAAAAAAAAAAAGAGTGTGATATTGCTCATACAACAGTTCAATGAACAAGTACATTTTAAAAAATTAGGAAAAACTGAATACGGTCATAAAAACTCATTTGTGCATGGGACTACTTTATTACGCTACAGACCAAAATCTGCCATTGCTGGTTCAAAACAAATTATTTTTGTTACTTACAGCTTTCTGAAGGTCAGCTATCTCAGTGGAATATAGACATCCAAGCAGGGTATTCCTCTCTATTTCGGGTTAGCCAGTGCGCAAATGTCATTCACTATAGACAGCGATGTCCTCTGCCATTTTCAACAGTTTGTTTTCAATGTGGAATCTCACAGAGCGCTGCTCAATGTAAACAATGACTAATGGATTCACTTTATGTTACCAACTGGCTCATATTACACACAAAAATGATCCTTTGCCACCACCTGCTGGCTAACATATGTAATTTAAAAAATAAAGACAGTAACTCCTAACACATATGCACTATGCTTACACTTTAGTTTAGAATGGCAGCAACACAAGCGGAGTGATATACACTGTGAAGCCTCTGAGTGCTATATATATATATATATATATATATATTATTTAATATTATTAGAATTTTAGGGTTACACCAAATGAAAAAATATGTGCCTTTACATAACCATGTCAAAATTAATATCATATATTTTTTAAATATATTCCTTTATACATCCGTTGACTGCTGGGTGTTCCAATTTCACCCATTCATTTTAATAGAAGTGGCCCATCTATTCTAAAATTGTGACAGGGCTGCCATAGGCGGGAATCGAACCCTGGTCTGTGGTGCTCAAGTGTATGGTGTTCTACCACTGAGCTAAAAGACACAAGGGTCACTGAACTAAAGAGACACAAGGGTAAAAATAACAAATAAACTGGGAGAGCCGAGCTTTGCCAAAAACAAAGAGACACGAAGGTCAAAAAGGTACAACAAGGATTAGACTTAACTAGAGAGCTGGTAACAGGAGGAACACGGTACAAAGGCTCAAGACTGAACACATGGGTGAGAAACAAGCAGGCTTATATAGGTCTATGTACAGGTGAAGGGAATGAGGGTTGATGAGCAGATGATTAAACCGGGTTAGGGGCGTTGGTGTCCCTAACCCGGTGTAAACTCTGTGATGAGAGACGGATCGAAGACATCTCGAGCGGGGACCCAGGTCCGCTCTTCTGGGCCATAACCCTCCCAGTCCACCAGATATTGGGTCTTCCCCCGGACCTGGCGATAATCCAGCAGTCTACGGATGGTGTACGCTGGTTGGCCATCAATGATACAAGGTGCTGGGGCGGGCTTCCTAATTGGAGACAGAGTGGAGCAAACAACAGGTTTTTACCGTGACACATGAAAAGTGGGGTGAACCCTCATGGGGTAGACAGAGACGATAGGAGACAGGGTTGATCTTCTTGAGGATCTTGAATGGGCCAATGTAGTGTGGCGCCAGCTTTCAGGACTCCACCTGCAGAGGAAGATCTTGGGTAGATAGCCATACTCTTTGCCCAGGGCGAAGCATGGGTCCCACCATCTGGCATCGGTTAGCCTGCCTCTGTTGTTGTCGGGAGGCTCTCAGTAACGCAGCGCATGCTCTCTGCCAGGAGCGTCGGCACCGGTGGACCAGTTGTGTGGCAGCAGGAACTTCAACCTCTGACTCCTGTCCGGGAAACGGGGGGGACTGTACAGACATTCAAAGGGGGACATGCCTATGGAGGAATGGAAGAGGTTGTTGTGAGCAAACTCAGCCCAGATTAATGGAGGACTCCAATTAGTGTGGTTGTCAGAGACCAGGCATCTAAGTTTCCTTTCAATGTCCTGGTTGACCCTCTCTGTCTGGCCATTGGACTGGCGGTGGAAGCCGGAAGACAGACTGATGGAAGACCCGATGAGCCGACCAAACGCCTTCCAGAACTGCGATGTGAACTGTGGGCCTCGGTCGGAAACCATATCCTGCGGGAACCCGTGGATCATAAACACGTGCCTCAAAAGCAGATCTGCTGTTTGGTTTGCTGTGGGGAGCATGGGCAAAGGTAAGAGGCGACAAGTCTTTGAGAATCTGTCCACCACCAACAGAATTACTGTATTACCTTGGGACTGTGGTAAGCCTGTGATGAAGTCCAAAGAAATGTGGGACCAAGGGCATCTCGTGATGTGCAGTAGGTGCAGCAGGCCTTTAGGGCGGGTCTTGGGTTCCTTGTTCTGGGAACAGATGGGGCAAGCCGCGATGAAGGCCCAGACATCGCTCTGCAGTTTGGGCCACCAGAACTTCCTCTGGACAAGCTTGCAAGTCCTGGTAGTTCCCGGGTGTCCAGAAGGAAGGGCGGCATGAGCCCACTGCAAAACCTTAGAACGGATACGGTTAGGGACAAAGAGGCACCCAGGAGGGCCATTACCTGGTCCTGGTTGCTGTAATTGAGCTCTCTTGACGGCCGTCTCGATATCCCACTGGATGGGAGCCACCACCCTGGAGGTGGGAAGAATGGGTTCTGTACAGGACTCCCCCTCTGGTGGCTCAAACTGTCTCGAGAGAGTATCAGGCTTGACATTCTTGGAACCTGGGCAATAGGAGAGAGTGAAATTGAACCGATTAAAAAAAGAGGGACCAACTTTGCATCCTGAATGTAGGTGAGATTCCTGTGGTCCATCCATATGAGGAAAGGGTTCTTGGCCCCCTCCAGCCAATGCCTCCACTCCTCCAAAGTCATCTTAATGTCCAGCAGCTCCCTGTTCCCAATATCGTAGTTCCTCTGCGTTGGGGTAAGCTGATGTGAGAAGAATGCACACGGGTGAAGCTTGTTATCCCTCTTTCCCTTCTGAGACAGGACATCTCCTACTCCCACGTCTGAGGCATCCATCTCCAAAACAAAGGGTATCTCTGGATCATGGAGGGTAAGGATGGGGACAGATGTGAAAAGTCGCTTTAACCTGTTGAAGGCTTGTTCTACTCTGCTGGTCCACGTAAACTGTCCGGTAGATCTCTTGGTGAGTGATGAAAGAGGCTTTGCAATGGAACTGAAGTTTCTGATGAATCTTCTATAAAAATTGGAGAAGCCAAGAAAGCACTGTACCTGCTTGACAGAAGTTGGACGGGGCCAATCCAAGACTGCCTGAATCTTGCCAGGATTCATTTGGAGGCAGCCCTTGGATACGCAGAAGTGAGCAAAGAGACTGTTGGGACGTGAAACTCACTCTTCTCCAACTTCACAAAGAGTCTATGCTTAAGTAACTGCTCGAACCTGCCGAACATGCAGAACGTGTTCTTGGGTATTGTGGGAGAAGATGAGGATGTCGTCCGGATAGACAAACACGAATCTGTAATGCATCTCTCTGAGGGCCTCATTAATAAAGGCCTGGAAGACGGCTGTGGCATTCACCAGGCCGAATGGCATTACCTGGTATTCATAGTGGCCTGTTGGGGTGTTGAAAGTACTCATCTCCCTCACGGATTCTAACCAGGTGATAAGCATTCCGGAGGTCCAGTTTGGTGAAGATGGTGGCACCCTGTAGGATCTCAAAGGCCTTGCACATGAGGGGGTACCGGTTCTTGACAGTAGTCCGGTTTAGACCTCGGTAGTCAATGCAGGGTCGAAGACTGTCATCCTTCTTTTCCACAAAGAAAAAAACGGCTCCTGCAGGTAAGGTGGAGGGGCGAATGAATCCACTGTCCAGAGATTCCTTGAAGTACTTGTCCATGGCCAACCTTTCAGGGCCAGAGAGAGAGTAGAGCCTACCACGAGGTGGACAAGTGCTAAGAAGCAGATCAATAGCACAGTCATAAGGTCTATGAGGGGGCAGCAAGGGAGCTCTATCCTTACTGAAGACTTCGTGGAGATCTGCATACTCCGGGGGTACTCGGGATAACTCGGGGAGGTGGGTTACAGACTTGAGATTCTTTCTGATGAATCTTCTATAAAAGGTGGAGAAGCCAATAAAGCACTGTACCTGCTTGACAGAAGTTGGACGGGGCCAATCCAAGACTGCCCGAATCTTGCCAGCATCCATTTGGAGGCAGCCCTTGGATATGCAGAAGTGAAGATAGAGACTGTTGGGACGTGAAACTCACTCTTCTCCAACTTCACAAAGAGTATATGCTTAAGTAACTGCTCGAACCTGCCGCACATGCAGAACGTGTTCTTGGGTGTTGTGGGAGAAGATGAGGATGTCGTCCGGATAGATAAACACGAATCTGTAAAGCATCTCTCTGAGGGCCTCATTAATAAAGGCCTGGAAGACAGATGGGGCATTCACCAGGCCGAATGGCATTACCTGGTATTCATAGTGTCCATGGCCAACCTTTCAGGGCCAGAGAGAGAGTAGAGCCTACCACGAGGTGGGCAGGTGCTAAGAAGCAGATCAATAGCACAGTCATAAGGTCTATGAGGGGGCAGCGAGGCAGCTCTATCCTTACTGAAGACTTCGTGGAGATCTGCATACTCCGGGGGTACTCGGGATAACTCGGGGAGGTGGGTTACAGACTTGAGATTCTCCGGCTCCATCTTGAGAGGAGCCAAGACTTCAGCGGACAGGGTCTCGGGAGCAGAGGTACAACTCCGCCTGGAGAATTCTGGCGAAGGTTCTGGGAATGCACTTAGTAGATTTGGGACACAGCAGAAGGCGGAATCAGAGACACGGCAGTTGGTTCCCCATGTTCTAACAACCCCTCGGGACCAGTCAATGTGAGGGTTGTGGGTGGTCAGCCATGGGAAGCCGAGAATAAGAGGAAGCCTAGGAGGATCAACAGGAACTGTATCTGTTCTTGGTGTTGTCCCACCCTTAGCTGGAGAGGTGGGGTACATTGATTAACCGGTCCAGAACCTATGGGGCTGCCATCCACTGCCGTAATACTTAGAGGTCTTTGTAGGGTAACAGACTGAATAGAGAGGCTCCTGGCCAACTTAAAATCCATAAAGCTCCTGGCGGCCCCAGAGTCTACAAAGGCACAAACCTGATGATGCTGACTGCCATGAGTAAGGGTGGTGTGGAAGGTCAAACCAGCGGTCGCCGAGCAGGGGATAGTTCCTATTCTCGTCCTTGCTCCCCTCCTCCTGGATGAGAGTTGGCTTTTCCCGACAGCTCGGGGCATGCGGAACGAAAATGGGCTGACCTGCCACAATAGAGACAGCATCTTTCCCTCATCCGTTGGTTGCACTTTGCTTGTGATATGCGGGTTCTACCCAGTTGCATGGGTTCCTCGGGGTCGCTAGGGGACAAAGGTAGTTTAATGGGGTTCGCAGACTCCAGCAATCTGACCTCCTGCTGTCGCTCCTGCTGGCATTCTCGAAGGTGATGGTCAACCCGGATGGCCAAGTCAATGAGGGATTCAAGATCAGGAGCGGGATCTCGGAAAGCCAGCTCGTCCTTAAGCTCAGGAGACAAGGCATGGTGAAAGGTGGCTCTCAGGGCTCGTTGGTTCCATCCACTCTCCGTGGCAAGGGTGCGAAACTCGATGGCAAATTCTGCTACACTCTGGGTACCGTGCGAGGTGAAGCAGGCAACGATCCACATCTCCCTTACTAGCTGGGTGAAGGAAAACTCTCCTCATCTCAGAAATGAAGTCTTGACAATTGGTAGTGAGTGGAGATCGCTGGTCCCATAAGGCTGAGCCCCAGTCCAAAGCCTTGCCTGTGAGAAGGGTTATGATGTAAGCCACCTTACTACTCTTGGCGGGAAAGCTGCTGAGTGATGAAACCTCTACCATCGAAGGGTAGTCTGGGCTCAGAAGGTAAAGAAGGCATAGGTCTTGTTGAAGCATCAGGAGAAAGATCTCGGGATGAAGTGGCTTGTGACTGGCAACTCAGAAGGTGAAGGATCTCTAACAGAGCCTGGTCATGCCTCTGAATATTCACGGCTTGGTCTGAGAGGGCTGACAGAATCCGTTCAAGGTTATAATAAATATATATAATAAATAATCTTTTAATTGTAGAGGATAGCAAAGTACAAATAAAATAGGAAAGCCGAGCTTCCATAAAACAGAGAAACAAAAAGAGACACAAGGGTCAAAAATACAAATAAACTGGGAGAGCCAAGCTTCACCAAAAACTGAGAAACAAAAGAGACACGAAGGTCAAAAAGGTACAACAAGGATTAGACTTAACTAGAGAGTTGGTAACAGGAGGAACACGGTACAAAGGTTCAAGACTGAACACATGGGTGAGAAACAAGCAGGCTTATATAGGGCTATGTACAGGTGAAGGGAATGAGGGTTGACAAGCAGATGGTTAAACCGGGTTAGGGGCGTTGGTGCCATCTGCAGGAGAGGAGAGGAGCATGGCACGGGAGGTCCAGCAAACTAAATACTGACAAACACTATTTTACTGTGTTTTATAGTTTTTATGGTCAACATAAACAACAGAATGGCTACCTACATGTTGGTTACACCCAAAGATTTTAATTTGGTTGACAAACATTTTTTAATATATGAATAATATTTTAAAACATTTGTTTCACGGTTTATTTTTTAGAAACAACAATAAAATATTACTCTGCACTAGTCATGCCAACATTTCTTTTATCAGGTATTTCAGATTTCAAAGAGACTTTGACTTTTTTTTTTTTACTGTCTCCATCACATTTTTTACTTTAAGCCCCATAAAAAATATCAATATGACTTTAAACTCAGCAATTGAAAAATGTTCATCATAGAACAGGTGTATTCAAGTAAATGGTTGGTGTGAATTAAATTTTTTATGTATTGTTAAATTAATTGATCAGGACAAAAATAAGCATCGCTTCATTGATCCTTAGGACACATGGCCTTCATTTGCACCTGTTGCCCTCTGTAATTGTATTTTATGATTAATTTTGTGAAAAGAATCCATGTTATGATCATGAACATGTTTTTTTTCTAGATTGCTTGCCCACTGCATTTTTTTCTCCTCCAATCTACTACTTGACCATGTTTGAAAGTGCGTGAAACATTTTAAAACTTGTGGCATAAGTTTCATGTGAACACTAGCAAAGACAAATCAAACCATCACAAACTCCAACATACCTGCCAGTGTTTTCAGAAATCCGTCATCTTTTTTTCGCAGTGGAGAGGGAGCTTGCACACTCAAGGTTGCCAGATTGCGGGACTAAAGTATATAGTATATATATCCAAACTGTACAAGTGTCCAGATCTGATTGGGTGATTTCACCTATAGAAATCTGGCAACCTCACATGTCGAAATCTAATTCTGACCGGCTAATCGCCCTTATTTAAAATCTGTTATTTATCAAATGTATTAAAATTTTATATTTTACATGCATGATTAGTTCTAAGTAGTACATGACACAATTTATCTAAAGGAGATGGTAAGGGGGATGGTGGTTTTACAAGGGGGATGCTTTTTGGTATTTCTTGCAATGATGGGGATGGCATCTCCTTGCATCCCCCCTCAACTCGAGCCCTGATTCTACTAAACTGAACTACACATTTTACCACATAGATTGCAGTAATACTGCAAGCAGACTGCAATTTTATTGCATTTCATTTTTGTAAGGGAAATACTGGATTTCTTGACGCATGTCTGTCCATGCATCTCTTTGGAGAGTAGATTGCATCAACCAAGTGATTAAATTATATTAAATAAGCAATATTGCTGTCTGAACCCGAGAAAACCACGTGTCATTCTCATAAATGTAACAATGTCAGAAAATATGATATCACGGCACTTATTTAGCTATATTTATTGGTGGGAGCAGGTGAGGGAGAGCAGGCATTTAGCATGTGCTGGCTTAGTCATCAGTATCGTATGTGGTACATAAAGGCTCACTGCCAGAGTCTGAAAGAGGATCAGTGTTAAACCTTTAACCTCTGACATATGACATCACCCCCATGCCGTTAGCTGTTAGCATTACACTGAGCTCAAGCTCTACCACAGAGCTGCCACTGACCACGCCAGGGCTAATTTCTTCATGTGACATAACTGCAAGCGTTTTCTTTGAAGCAGATAACCCCTCGCACATCCTTCCACTCAAGCCACACACAGAGCTGGAGAGAACATATCAATTTACATTTCACCCAGCCTTGTCAGCTAGCTTCTCCTGACACATCAATGCATTGATAGCGAACTATATTTTATGCAGACACTTACACATTTCAATGGTACAGTCTACATGTAAAAAAAACTTTCTTTAAAAGCCATAACACTATATATATACAGTACACTGATGAGTGAAAAACATTATGACCAGTGCTTGAAGTGGAAGAAAAAAATTTCAGGTACTCTCCTTGTTAGCATTAAACTTTTTCTTTTTTTAAGGACATATAATATACTCTGAGGTGCAGTCGCAGATTTTGTTTGCTAGTAAACTTGGGGTTTTATTAACTGAACTGGGGCCAAACTTATTTTTCTATATCTTTTCTTATCTTCCCTAACACATTTATTGTCACTAACATGTTAACATGAAAAACAAAACTGTTAATACTATGTGTTTATTTACATTAAAATAGTATTTAGTTACATTAAAAGAGGTATTTCATTAAAATTTTCACTTTCTGTCCGTACATCAATGGAATGTATCTGATCTGGCTGGATAACATACAGTATATGACCTCACACCCACAACTAACAAATAGGTTTTGATTATCTTTACTTTGAAAATAAAAACATACAATGTAGGGTTATTATATATGAAAACTGAGGAAGAATATTTAGATCTGCTAAAGTCTGTATCTTTGACAATATCAACCCACATAAGAGAACAAAGAGAACTAATGCTGAACTGTCTTTTTACACAAAATAAAAGTAGCTTTAAACTGAAAAAGAGCATTATGTCTGTTTTTACTTTTTTATTTTTATTATACTTCCATTCAAAGAGTGCAATATGAATTTGCACATATGAGCCAGATTCTTGTGCAGATCAAATCATTAAAAAAAGGTGAACAAACTGATTTGATGATGTTTAGGATTGTGAACTCTGGCACATATCTGTATATAGAACCAAACACTGTCAGGACTTATGCGTAGGCAAGTTCAGTTACACTTCACATAATAATTTTGCCAGCACTACAGAAAGAATGAAGAACAAAAAGCACATTTTCCTGTCTATTTTCTTTGAAGGATTGGTTTTCATCATTGATTTGCCTTTTGTGAAAAAAAAGTTTGTGCATATAAGCTGACATCACTTCTGTAACTTTTTTTTAAGTCTGTAGTTTTGACTGCATCTAGTAGCTAAACAATTTGCTGAACACATTTGAGTGATTAAGACAAGATGTAATGTGCTCACCTAAAAGTTGCTGGAGAAGAGTGTAACTGAACTATGCCCAGACATGCTTAAACATGTGCACTCCTCTGGAATGGGACCATGGATCACTTGATGACCATCGATGCTCTTGCACATGTTGAGTGTTGTTAAACTCACCGCTGAGTTTTGCACAGAAAGCGCTCGGATGTTTACCGCAATTTTATCAAAATCATTTGGAAGGTCAGATAAAAGCGATTAGCGTGGCTCATCAAATCACTGACTTACATTTAATAAAAATATTACATCATACAGGAGACTCTGAGAAGTGGTGGTACGCAAGACAAACTGCCAGAACTCTGTAGACTAGATTAGAGAAGTGCAGGTATGCAAGACAAACTGCCAGAATTCTGTAGACTAGATTAGAGAAGTGCAGGTACTGCGTACTGATAAGAACCTGCCCACTTCAAGCACTAATTATGACCATCAGCCTAATTTTCTGTTGGTCCTCCACATGCTGCCAAAACAGTGCTGACCCCCTGAGGCATGGACTCTACAGGACTCAAGTTGTCCTGTGGTATCTGGCTCCAAGACATTAGCAGCAGCTCCTCGAAGTTCTGTAAGTTCCGAGGTGGAGCTGCCGTGGATCAGGCTTGTTGGTCCAGCACATCCCACAGATGCTCAATTGGATTGAGATTTGGAGAATTTGGAGGCCAAGGCAACTCCTTGAACTCTTCAACATGTTCCTCAAACCATTCCTGAACAATGTGTGGAGTGTGGCAGGGCACATTGATGAGCCTTGGGCACCCAACACCATGTCGTCGGTTTATGGTCTGTCCTTTCTCGGACCACTGATGGTAGGTACTCACCACTGCTGACCAGGAGCACCTCACAAGCTTTGCCATTTCAGAGGTGTCCGCCCGGAGTTATTACACTGTGTGAATCATGAACACACTTCTCAACACACAACACATCTTCTGTATCAGCGATCAATTAATGGGGAAAGGACCTCTTCATGCTTTTTGATGTACAAATCAAGACCAGATGGGACTTGTGATAGAAATCAAGTATTGTTCAGCCTTATTAAGGTACATTTTAATTACCACAGAAGCTCATCAAGTCTTAACTAGCACCAAAATGCAGAACGAGATGTTTTTGTCTGTTTTTGCGCTTTTCATGTGGAGTTCAATGTGACGCTTGATGCTGACTTTGCCGCCCTGATGCCAATCATGAACGTGGCTTCATGATTGCTGTAGCAAAGCAAAGAGCCACAGTCTGCTGGCTGATTAATATTGTGGAGGATGAGAGTTAAAGAGATTTAATGTCCACTACAATGAATTTGCAACCTATGGGGAAACTAATTAATTCAATTAGTCAACCTCCCTCTTGGGAATCATTTAATGATACTTGAATCATTGCTTTTTTAGTGCATTTCTATCTTTATACTGTAGAAGGCTTTGTTTGTAAAATGTTAATAAAGCATTATTTTGGGGGCCTGGGTAGCTCAGTGGTAAAAGACACTGTCTACCACCCCTGGAGTTTGTTAGTTCAAATCCCAGGGTGTGTTGACTGACTCCCAGGTCTCCTAAGCAACCAAATTGGCCTGGTTGCTAGGGAGGGTAGAGTCACATGGGGTAACCTCCTCGTGGTTGCTATAATGTGGTTCTCGGTGGGGTGCATGGTGAGTTGAGTGTGGATGCAGCAGTGGATGGCGTGAAGCCTCCACAGTCGCTATGACTCCGTGGCAACGCTCTCAACAAGCTACGTGATAAAATGCATGGGTTGACATTCTCAGATGTGGAGGCAGCTAGGATTCGTCCGCCGTCACCCGGATTTAGGCTAATCACTACGCAACCATGAGGACTTAAAAGCACATTGGGAATTGGGCATGCCAAATTGGGAAAAAAAAGAAAGAAAAAGGAAAGCATTATATTGTTACATATTATTTTGTTTTCTTTCCTAATATGGAAATAAATGCATTTTGACTGGAAAAGAAGTATATACAGTATAGTGTAAAATTTCAGCACTTTCAAAATCTGCGATTAATCGCAATAGACTTTAAAACATGATGCGAATAATCAGCATTAAAAATTGTAATCACCTGACAGAACTAATATACTGTATATGTTTAGTTAAACTCAATTAACAGTATTTGTGGCATAATGTTGATTTCCACAAAAATAATTTTGATTCTTTAGATTTATTTAAAAAATAAATGTGATTACACTAAGGCACTTACAATGGAGGCTAAAAAAAAACACATTGTTTCAAAAGTATACAAGACATTATAAGATGATTTTAGTGTAAAAAAAAAAAAAAACTTACTACACTTATCTCTGTAAAGACATATCTAATATTACAACTTCATTCCCATAACAACAAAGCACTCTATTGCAGGTATTCTAAAAAACTTTACACAGAAAATCGTACTAAAATCATATTCACATGTATAACATTCACATCTTCTTGCTAAAATTTTAAAAGTATATTTTAGCATTCATGGACAGGCCCCATTCACTTTCATTGTAAGTACCCTACTCTAAATTGAGTTTACATTTCGTCTGGAATCTTGAAGCCCTCTTACTTTTCACACCCTCCCCTCCAACCACATCGTAATTAAACTCTTAATTACATTAGATTACAAAAGTAAAATAGGTTGCATAGAACGTTTCACATTGAATTCAAGTAAAAGTTTTAATTTGCTCTCAATTTAATCTCATTGCAGTCCAGGAGAAAACTGAGACATTACCAACATTGTATTACAGTGGTGATTACTCTGTCCTACAGGATAGTAAATGCTTAAAATGACACTCAAGGAGATGATGGCCAATAAAAAGTTCAAACCCTTTGAGAAAACATTATGTGAACCCAGAGTAATGGCCACAGTTGAGTAGAAGCAGAGCAGACAAAGATCAGCCAGACCAGGAAGAGGAAAGAATAACTCTCCAACACAGTCAATGGCATTTACACAGCCACAGGCAACACAGGGACAGCTTTATGCAGACCCAATGGTTACAGTATTTTAACGGCTGGATTAATGGGGTGACAAGAGGGGCAATAAATTGATAATATAACCGCCGAACATACTTGCCAGGACAATTAAGATAATACAACTGGAAAAAGAGGGCCTATGAATCCCAGCGTAAAGAGTGATATGGCTATTACGACACACAGGCCCTTGAGGGTTGGAGGGGAGAAGAGAGAATCCATGCTGCAAATAAGGGTGAGGATGAGACTGCCGACCCAAACTGAGATGACTAAACCAGCTAGGCCAATCAACTACAAGTGCAGGACATGTTTACTTTCATAAAGGTGATGTTTGCAAGGTGAAGTTTTCAGTGTTAATACATTCTCCTATCGCTGATTTAAAAAATTGTTTACCAAAAATACAAATTCTTACATAAATGTACTCACCCTCATGTCATTCCAAACTTATCTGATGTTCTTATGCAGAACACAAAATATATTTTTTATATATATATATATATATATATATATATATATATTATATACTGCTCTGTATTTTTAATACAATGGCATTTGATAGTGACTCACTGCATAGCTTAAAAAAGCACCCAAAAGTTTCATAAACGTTATCCATGCAGCTCATGAATCAGATTCCAAGTCTTCTGAAGACATATGATAGGTATTAGTGGGAAACAACCCAAATGTTTGTCCTTTTTCAGTTAAAATCTTGATGTCCTTTGTGTGTTCATGAGAGCTATGAGAGAAGCTCTTTCACAGCGGATCATGTGAGAATTTGCGCTGTTTAGTTCTAAAACTCTGTTAGAATTTTTTATTTTTTTATTCCATTTGGTGCTACTAGTGGTGCAGAAATGACATAATTGAATAAATATAATTATTAATAAAAAAGAAAAGGAGTAATACATTTACTATACAGTATGTATTCGTGTATGGGGAAACACTATAATTGCCAATTAAGAAAAAATAATAAAATAATTTTCATAAACTACCAAAAGTTTTTTGGACATGGTACTATATTTTATATAATTCTTATGTAAAAAACATGGTACATGAATTTGGTAATCATTCAGTACCATGGTATACAACCAAGTACCATGGTATTACCATCAATGTACTATGATACCACAACAGTACCATTTTTTGTAAGTTATTTCTACATGTAAACTTGTTACTCTGGAGAAAATGATTAATTCTCAGCAAGTTTGCAAAAATATTTGAGTAAATAATACATTTTATACATTTAATATATAACTATATGGACAAAGTCTATGATAGACTATCATAGCCCAAGACTACTGACTAGAAACTATTGTTACATCCTGTGATGGCCATAAAAAAGTATATGTGAGTATTTGGCTCTGTGGTGTTGTTGTGGCCATGTGTATCACTTTCAAGATATGAGAGAGAGAAACAGAGATACACACATGGCAACAACAACACCACACATAGCCAAATATTCACATATATTAAGGCCCTCACACTATCACAAACAAGAAAGTACCCAAATCTTTTTAAACATGGTACCACAAAAATACCATGTTTTGGTACTTGAATATGCAAATCATCCAAGTGCCATGGTATGACCAGTGTTGGGTGTAATCCAATTACAAAGTAAATAGTTACTGTAATCTAATTATTTTTTATTAAAAGTAGTGTAACGCATTGACATTTTAAATTCTCTGTAATTAGATTACAGTTACTGACTTTCAATTAAATAAATGACTTTTAAGTACTGTACATAGGGTTATGATTTTTTCTAATATAATATTTATGTAGAATACATGAATTATGGCCTCGTAATGAGTCATTATGAAGGAGAAATTGAGGTGCTGAGTGTATGACTTGTGTGAAACAATGGACAAGGAAGAAATATAGACATTATTTTGAATATGTTGAGCAGAAAAGTGTTTTAGAAAGTAATTAATAATGTGATTACTTTTTCAATGAAGTAATTTGTAAAGTAATCTGATTAAAATTTTTATATAAATATATAGTCATTTTTAGTGGATTACAATTATTAAGTAGCTTACACAACACTGCTTGTGACCATCTGTACCTTCACTGTCTTCGGTACTGGGGCGGCTGTGGCTCAGGTGGTAGAGCGGGTTGTCCATTAATTGCAGGGTTGGTGGTTCGATACCCTGCACACATGACTCCACATGCCGAAGTGTCCTTTGGCAAGACACTGAACCCCATGTTTCTCCCAATATCAGGCTAGAGCCTTGCATGGCAGCTCTGTCGTCATTGGCGTGTGAATGTGTGTGTGAATGGGTGAATGAGATGCAGTGTAAAGCACTTTGAAAACCGCTAAGGTTAAAAAGGTGCTATATAAGTGCAGACCATTTACCATTACTGTTATGAGGTGACCCCACTAAGGTCCTTTGTGATGTTACCATCCATATGGATTCTGTGCTGTGCCCCGTAAATTTCAGCGATGGTCCTACAAAGGGATGGCTACTGATAATCATGTTGCTAGAGAAAATAATTAATCCTTAGCCATCATATGACTCCGAGTGGTTTCAAGTATTAGAATTCATAGAGCAAAACTGAACATTTGCCAACTCAATCCCAACTTTAACCTCCTTTTCACTAAAATACCTGCCGGGAGCAAAGGATCACATTTCTTAATACCGACCGCAGACTCTTTAATGTAGTGTGGAGGTTTACACTAAATACCTCAGCAGGATCCTTCAATCAATGGAGCTTTCGCTGATAATTAATCCCGTGCCTCTGCTAAAATAATGGAGGCACTTTTATGGCTTCATTATACAATTTATTTATATTAGACCAAAAATAAGAATTGCGGGTTGACTCTTAATCATGTTAAGTACTGCTGCAAGCATGCCGCAAGAGCCCATTTCTGAGCGCGCTCCACAGTCATTCTTTACACCTTCAAATAGCATTGTAGTCTGCATTCGGAGCCATCCGTAATGAGCATATTTCTCAGCACTAGCCATTTGTGTAATGCCAGCTATCTAGAAACAAAAAGAAGGCATAATAAGAAGGTGAAAAATGACAGCAAGAGGCTGTAATTATGATGAAAAGACTATCTGTGAGAGTTAATGAAGATACTGTACATACCCGTATTTCTCGAACACAATGCTAATTACTGGGTAAGATACCATTAATCGTTCATGAATTATTAAGCTCCATTAACAAATAAACCTTGTGCATAAAATAATTCAGATTTGCTGGGGCATTGTGGGACAGGTGAAAACACACTCTCTTTGTTTTATTGGTTGGCGCTAAATGATAGATTTCAGCAATGACTTCATTAATCCAGCTCAGTGCTAATGTGTCAGAGATTGATTAGCTTGCGACTGAATATTGAAGAAAAGGCTGCATGAGAAGACTCCTGAGGAGAAACATACTGGTAAATGTTGAAATGACACCAGAGTAAAATACAGTACATTTTCAAAATAAAATCATAGTGTTGCTTGTGTTTTTCTTTAGTGTCATACCCAGGCGATTTATGGTTGTGTTAATTAATGGCTCGCTGGCTGCGTCTGATATCACATACTGTCAAAGAATGTACTTCCTTTGATTAAGAACATAATTCTCAGCCATTACAAAAGTATATTATTTATGTATGCAGGTGAGTAGTATGAATACATTCCAGGACATACTTTATCCGGGAGCATGGGCATTGTCCCGTGACCCAAATATGACGTAGTAAAAACAACCACAGAAATAATCTACTCTGGTTTTGTGACAACATTCTTGGTACAGTATATATAGAACTTACAAAACAAAAGAGCTTCCTGACTCCACCCTTGTTTTAAAGATACCATTTTGAATATGATGTTTTCTCATCTCCAGTGGTATGATGTGTTAGTAAAGTATTTCTCGCCTGCATTTATTTATGAATACAAAGGATTCAACATCATACTCCACTGACATACTGCGTTGGCATACTGTATAGTAGGGAAGTGTGCATATTCACACACAGCCAATGACTGTATGTAAGTAAAACAAATTTGCAGTACATTTTTGACATGCAAATATGCTGCAATAAGTTACTAACAATCACTTAGAATGAATAATACAAACTGTGAGGGTTATATGACGACAATACTTTGTACAGTTATTTGTTCTCAACTGGTGGGTCGGGCAGCAGGGAAAATCAATGCTAAATACAAATTATAAAATGCTAAACTAAAAAAATTATTATGCCTAGTTAGTACAGCAAAATACATAGGCTTATCAACTTTTAAAAAGCAGGAGAAAACACTTCAAATTTGTTTGTAATACTCTGCATCCAATCAAACTATGGTATTTTTTTTTTTTCTAAAATTCATCTGTCATTAGGTAATATGGCTATTACTAATACAATGTTTAGGTCTGTGTTTGTTCCCTGTCCTATGTTGCTAAATTACACTTTTTCTGTTGTTTATGCATTACAAAAATGTCAGTTGCTTTATTTATTCTATTTCATGGTTATAATTTTGCATATTATTTGGACTCACGGTAATATTAATACATTTCATTTTTTTAAAAAATTATTTTAAATACATTTTTGTTTACTTTTGTATTATAAACAATTTCAACTTGCTGTATGTATAGTGAACACTAGAGGTGCTACAACAACAAGGACTTTAATTAATCTTCACACAAATCATGAGTTAAACTGCAGATTTACTTATTCCTCACACAATGCTATATTTGTTTATTTAAACACTTTCACTATAGTGTATGACTTATTACAAGTCACATTTCAATGTTAGCATTACATAAGCAACTACATTTAGAAGCTTGTTCAATTGCGATCAATTTGAGCGGTAGCTCATTTGATAGAGCACTGCACTTGCGATGCGATGGAGTTTTTAGTGCCACACAGAGAACATTAAACATCTGAACAGAAGCAATAAAAGTACTGGGCCGTGTAAAATCATTTTCCAAAAATGTCACCAAAGTCACGTAATTTAATGTGTTTAGGCAGAACAATTTTGATACTGTGTTGGATTGCCTTTTGATGTCCGATGCAAAATCTGGGTACTGAAGAAAAACCAGTTGAGGTCCACTGGTCTAAACAGATCAATTCCAATGTCAAACCTTGTACAACATATTTTAAAGATTTACTAGTTAAACAGAATGACATGCAGTCTTTAGTGAGAAATGGTGGCTTAAACAGTAGTGGTACGGATGAGGTGCATTTCCAAGAAGCATTCCTCACACGCTAACAGTGGAACCCAGCGGGAATGACTGCAGATGAAAGAATTAATCATTAATGTTTGGGCAGTAATGATCCCCAAAGTTAGCGTTATTGGTAAATTATAATGGATGATGCTTTGTAAATGTCTTCCTGCGCTTGCCCTTAGTCTCCAGATCCAAATGAAAGCTGAGTGCCTCAGAGTCAGGGAGAAGCAGTTCCTGCACATGTGCAGGATTGATTTTCTTATTTTCATGTCAAGCTCACTCTGAAGAATGAGTTTTAAATCTGGATGAGTTATTGAGGCCTTGTGTTTAGCCTGCATTAAAGATGGAGAGCAGGGGTGCAGGGCGGCAGAGAAGAAACAAAACAGAAAAGAAAACGGCATGTGGTCGGTAGACGGTCTGGCTGGGGGACTGAATGGCACCTGTCAAAGGATGATAAACGACCTCCTTTGCCCTTCAATTCCCGCATCTGTCAGTCAGGGTAGGGTCATTAATCTTCATCGCTTGCTTGTCAGGTCAGGCAGGCGAGTAGAAGAAGAGCAGGAGAACAGGATAGGGCGGTGTCAGGCCTGGGTCAGGATGAGTCGCGAAGACCCCAAACAATACTGCTGCATTCGTATTGTAAGCCCAAGACCTTGTTTGCATAATTTATTATGATTCGCAGAGCAGCCCCCCCCCCGCAATGGGTCTGTGAGGTGAGAAGAAGGTTTGAGGATATGCAGACAGATGGAGAGTGGGCCATGGCTGCCAGCTGCACTGAACCCCGACCAATCAGAGACGAGTCACAGCCACCTTGACCAATCACTGATCTGGCACTTAAATTACAGTGTAATAAAGGAACATTCATCATTCAATTAGGCATCTGTCATAGATCCACAAAAGGGGGGAAGTTTCAAGCCAAGACACGGTGAAGGAAAGCAGGGACAGGGACAAAATCTACTTACAGCTCAAGACCAGAGGGGAGAGAAGACAATCCTAAGGGAGTTAATTGTAGTGCCAAGGCAATGACAGTGTTATGACTGATGTGCAGCTGTTATATAATGAAGATGATGTCACATATATGAGATGAAAGTGACAGTCCCACAATGAAGGTTCGTTATTGATAAACACTAAGGAAACCCTTCTGTATTCAAATCGAGCATAAGTGGAGATTAACTATTGTTGCAAATATAAATCACTTAATTTCCCAGATACATGAAAATGATTTAATCGTCATCTCTGTGCAGCAAGTATCTTTCTCCATTTATTGATGAAGTATGTGATTTCAAACTGATCACACTATGAATTCAGTGACAGGAGTTTGATAGTTCAGCTGCTTAAATCAGTCTGTGCTTCCTGAAATTCAAACCACTGCCCCCAGTGGCCAAAGCTGAAAGTGTTGTTGAGGTATGTCCACAAATGTCCACAGAGTGATGCAAAAGCTAGTTATTTATATAGTTGTATAAGATGTATGTGGTGATGTGGCTGTTGCCGAGCAACGTGTGTGGAGAGCGAGGCTGGGAGAGGAAGAATGGTAAGGTTAGTTTGTGTGTTTCACTGCAAGGGTGTTGTAAATAGAACTCACTCGCTGTGATGAGGAGGAGGGCATGGCCTGACCGTGAGGGTGCATGACTGGCGCTGAATCAGATGATCAGCGGGAGAGCAAGATAAAGGGGTGCCGGGGATGCCAGATCAAGAGAGAGAGACGGACACGGCTGCCCTCCATGTGTATCTGTGTGCCCCTCTGTTTAATGTTGTTTTAAGTTATTTATATCATTAAACTTTACGTTAAGTAATCAGCCAGTTCCTGCATCCTCCTTGCCTGACCTTTATCTGTTCTAACTCACGTTGGATTGTTCACGCAGCTTCAAGAGATAGGATATGGCGCTTGTCCAAAATTCTGCAGCATGGGGTTGATTTAAGGGTACAGTCAAAAGAACCATGTTCATTTCCTGTGTGATTTCCACACCACTAGCAACCAAACAAAATTGTGAACTGTTTGTTTGAATGACCAGACTAAGTCAAACATACAGTACAACCAATGGCATTAGTACAACAGCATCGTAGATAGGGGAAGTGTTTAAAACTTGTTTGTTATTTTTCTTTGGTTCCTGGGTTATTAAGTGTTATTTCCTAATTGCTTATGCCTTAAAAGTATAGAAAAGGGCTATTATTCCTTGCAAATTTTGCTTTTGTGTCAAGGACAGTGATATTTTGAAATGTATCTATTTTTCAGAACATTCCAGATAGATTCAGTAAACTTGGAGTAACTTCTAGAACTTTCCAGTAATATAAATATTAGTATAAATACAGGGGCGTTAAGCCCACCAGTTTAGTTTATTTCCAGCTGCCTAAGTGGATACATATCTGCATATTCTGAGATGGCATAAAGAGGATGCAAGCATCCGGCAGATTCATTTTGTAATGTCTGCGGCCAATTTATCAAGATAAGAGCGAAAAAGTACTCTGTGGAAGCATCTGCTGTGAGGCCTACAAGGCATATTTCGGCATGCCTGTCGGGGATCAAGACAAACCCTGGGTACTTCATTTCACCTGCGAGCACTGCAAAAAGCTCTGAAAGGTAAGACGGACTATTGTTGCTCGGAATATTATGTTTATAATATTTGTTAATTTTTTAAATTTTAAAAGTTTTTAATTTTAAAATGTTTTACAATTTTTTAATATTATTGAAAAAATACATCATATATGAAAAATGTTGCGAATCTAAAAATTTATTTTTATAGGATGGTACAGAGGGCAAAAGAGAGCCATGAAGTTTGTTATCCCAAGAATTTTGCGGGAACCCACTGACCACTCAAGCAACTGCTACTTCAGCATGGTGGACCCTTCCAAATGTCGGATTGGCAAGAATGCACCTGCTATCACGTATCCGGACCTTCCTTCATCCATCGCCCTGGTGCCACGAGCGCCCCATACACACTCCATAGAGTTAGAGAGCGAGGAAGATGTTGTAGATCCGGATGACAATTTCAGAGGTGGAGCTGAGTAGAGAAACCCATACTACCCCAACCAAAAAGACCTCAACGACTTGATAAGAGATCTTGGCCTCACGAAGTTCAATGCCGAGCTTTTAGCGTCTAGGCTCAAGCAGATGTTGGATGAAAGTGTGCAAGCCGCAGATCAGATGAACATTCACCGCATAGTTGTGCCTGTCATAAAGTGGTGGTGGTGTAGTGGTCTAAAGCACATTCCTGGTAATCTGGTAATCAGAAGGTTGCTGGTTCGATCCCCACAGCCACCACCATTGTGTCCTTGAGCAAGACACTTAACTCCAGGTTGCTCCGGGGGGATTGTCCCTGTAATAAGGGCTCTGTAAGTCGCTTTGGATAAAAGCGTCTG
This sequence comes from Moxostoma hubbsi, assembly GCA_032164185.1. NCBI lineage: Eukaryota > Metazoa > Chordata > Actinopteri > Cypriniformes > Catostomidae > Moxostoma > Moxostoma hubbsi. Next base: position 35,017,455 of record JAVLUX010000034.1, on the reverse strand, counting down.
CCAAATGCATAAATGTAAATGTAAATGTCATTACAATACATTATCGTATGGATTCAGTATGGATCTCTCTGTATTCCCATTTCTTCCAATAAACATCCGTTAAATGTGAATCTGTCATTTTGTGTTTCCAGCTTTGGTTTTTCCACTGTCCCGCTAACAATAGGCTAGGTAACACTGAAAGGCCCAAGATGAAAGAACAACTAAAGCTAAATGGAAATTCAGACAGGCACCCATCTGTTGATGAGACGAAACGTGCTGAAGAGATGAATGAAGAAGCTAAATTGAAGAACAGACGAATAAAACAAACTGATGAGGGTAAATAAAGAGTAAATAATTGATGAGTTCAGGGTTTAGAAGAGACTGCTCATTAATATCGTCCTGTAGCTTCATAAAGGAGTGAAACAATGAGCTTTACAACAATGGTCCTTGGTACCTTGCTTAGAAGTCAAATGATGCTCTCATTTTTTTTTCCCCCCTCTGATGCCAGGTGCTTCAAACTCCCAAAGGCCTGTTCCCCAACCTCCTGTAACCTCCCTGAATCCCCCCATCACACATTTACCTCCCCAGCCTGGAGAATGAGACCTTGTAAATAATATATCAAGATAAATGATAATTGCTGCATTTTTCGATCCCATCATTTAATGAGCCCCATTAATTAAAAATGAATGCAGCTGACAGTGTTTGTTGGAACACATCTGATGTAAACATATCATGGCAGTCACACAAAAAGTTCTACTATGGGCATAAATTGTTCTACCGCCTGCTGCAACACTTCTCCATATTCCTCTGCTGTGTTCTATCAGTTAATCTCCTCATATCGACAAAAAGGATGTCAAATTGCTGTGATCATTCATTTGGTGCAGAACCAAATTACGTAGGAAATTGGTGTATTGGTTCCAAATTGTTATACTCTCAAATTTGGCCACAATGTGCCAAATTTATGACAGGCACAACTATGCGGTGAATGTTCATGCCCTAAAATCGTTTGATATCACATGCCTTGTGATTTCCGCTAGTGAGCTACTACATTTTCATATAAAAGTGAAAGAACAGAGTTTTAGTTTCAGAAGAGTTAGGAGAATGTGTGCGCATGCGTTAAACTGTAGTTTCAGATTTAGCCACTATTTTGGAAGTTTGGAAATTTGGAAAGCGCGACCTAACAACATCTTCTGTCGCAGAGATAATCAGGTAGTCTTTCCTGTATATCATACCTAAAAAAAAAAAGCATCTAAGCCTTGACCAATGTCTCATTGATAGTGTTTACATGCACACCAGTATGCTGATAATTAACAAAAATCCACTTATTCAAAAAACGCAAGAAAACTGCATTTACATGAGATTTGAAATCATTGGATTATTCTATTCTTTTTGATGTCACAACATAAACAGGCATGCACACATAATTTGCACACCAATAAAGGTGTTTGCATGCAGCACAAATTCGTGATAATTGGAAAAATGTATGTGTGCAGAACAATTTTTGCTCTAAACCATTTAAGGCTTTTACATGACCTTTCACGTTGTCAGCTTATTAAGTATAATCAATGTAAAACTGTGCATTTAAATGCGCTCACTGACTGTGTGTGTGTATGTTCCACCATTTTGCGCTGGTTCAAATAAATTACATAAGAAAGTTAGTAACACAGAGTGTATACAATATCCCGTCATTATTGAATCAGCCTGCAGAAAATTAAGATTCCTTGAAAGCTATGTCAGAGCAACCCAAAATGCTGCTGAAGTCTGCGACTGCAAGCTGCAGTGAACATCGGTGGCTGTCGTGTCACTGTGTCCCTGTCAGACTTCAAACAGCCCCTCGGACATGCATCACATGCAGGACCCCCACGAGACTGCTGATTGAATTCTGGCAAACAAGACTAAACATCTGCTTCAAACAAAAGACATCTGCATATTTCAGATTTGTTTTTCATAAATTAAAGGCACAACCTGCCAAAACCTGGGCGCGGTACTGTGTTCTCGCGTATAATTAGATAAAGTTTACAAGCTTTGAAAGTTGGAAATTTGCATGAAGCATCAGGGCTCACCTGGGAATGCAAGTCCCACAATGGGGGCTGTTTTCCGCCTCTCCTCTCTTTGCCATCTCAAAGAAAAGGGGAAACGCAACTGAATCTGTTTTACCTGCACAAAACACAAAAAGACTATTTTGATTTTGGCAAAAGTACTTCTGCTTTATTAAAAACAAAGGCATTTTTCTATGCTGTCTCACCATGGTAAAGTAGTCATGCAGATACTTTCCACGAAAAGCATCCCATTACTTCTTTTAAAACATTAGAGGCACAAATGTCAAGTGTTGAAGCAAGAAGTACGCGATTTGTTAGATAAATTATTATTCAACATAAAATTAACAGTGCATGAAAAGTACATTTTAAATAATCTCATTACATTTTTTAACTTGCATTTGTCAAGCTCAACCATTCAGCCCCGCTGCCAATAAAAGAAAATAATTCTGAGAAAGAAAATAAATTATATATATATATATATATATATATATATATATATATACACACATATTTGGACAATAAGTTAATCAATTACTAGAAAGCAACATTTGATCCAAAACTAGCAATAGTGATAACTTTCCAAGTGATTTAAGGTCAAATCTGTAAGTCCTTCTGGCATAGCTTTTTCATTTTAATTATTATTTATTTATTTATATGGACATTTGTTTATTTAACTGTTTATTTAAAAGGGACAATCAGTAACTTTTGTCTTTTTGTCTTTTGAAACCAAGTGAATTGTTACACCCCTTGTTTGTTGACATCACATCATCATGGCAGAAAAGGTGTAACATTTTATATACATTTACACAGAAAAGGTTAGTAAGCAATTTTATTACACTTAAATCATATAAACATGCATATTGTTTATGTCTTGTGGCTGTCCTTTTATGGATTGGCCCCATTGACCATTTTAAATGACTCACTGTTATCCAGATCTTTGCTTTTTAAAAGAAAAGGAGGTACAAATCAAAATGTATTTTTGTGGTAATCAGTATCATGCCACATATGTTGTCGCTTGAGCTTAACTTGTATTGAACCTGTATATATATAAAAAAATATATATAAGTATATTTACTATTTTACCCTATTTGTGGAAACCTCCACTAATCGTAATATAAATATATGGGTTAAGGTGCTAGGTTGACAATGCATAGAATAACAGCAAAACACTTTTATTTAAATAGCATAAATTCTATATAATAGAATCACTTCTAGAATAATTAAAAACACTAGATGCAGTTCCATAAAATAACTATTGTAACTACAAACGTAAATTCAATAAAAAGTAACAAACAACACTGCTGTCCTGTTCCTTGTCTATCAAATGCAAGCATAGAATTATTTGTGCCAAGCTGAATCCCTCTCCCGCAGCTCCTGCAAGGATCTAATAGTTTTTTTGTACTCTCTTTATGAGGTCAGATAACGGGCTGTTCCTCTTGTAAAAACCGCTTCAATTATTCAGTGAAGTCAAGTTCTGGTTTATCTCCCACTTGTTCCTGGTCCTGAGAGGAAGGGAGGGAGGTAGGGTGGAAGAGAGGGGCATTCTGGGCTCCTGCCTCTAATTACTACCCTATTTACATCAGCAGGTTCAGATATAAATAACCCAACAGCTGCTTAAAATGGGTGGAGGAGAGACATCTATCTAAAAGTGAGGAATTGAAGAAATCTTCTAAAACACAAACACACACACACACACACACACAGCACTGCCCCTCTCAATCTTCATGTGGCAATTTACATCCATGTCCTAACCAGACACGACATGACATGCTTCCAGTGACAAGGAATCAGGAAGACTCGCAGACTTGAGATAAATTTAAGATGACATTTATTTGATGAATAGAAAACCAAAATGTAATGTCTCTCTTTGGTGTCTGGTGGTCCGAAGAAGTTGTATTCAGAACTGTCATATCCTGCCGGAGATAGGAGGTAGGGGCGAGGGGCCTACCCCTGTGCAGGACAGGACTCAACCTGTGGTGGTGGGGTGGTGGAGGTTGCCGTGTTAGCACACTGAAACAGCAATGTGATAGATTGTGAGCAAACTTATAAAGCAATCGCTTACATGTGATTGGCTGGGAATTGCCCAGCTAATGGTGCGATGATGTACAGCTGCTAGACTTCCCACTAGAACTACGCTGCGCTTACATTTTATTTTATTTTCAGTTTGTCCTCTTTTCTTTAGTTTTCACTCCATGATTGTTTGTATGAGATTTTCTAGGTTTAGTTTTAGTTAAGTATGTTTAGTTTATATTTTAGTATTTTAGGGCTGCTGAAACTAATGCATTAACTGATATATTTAAGCATGTTTGATGCCATATCTCAGGGCTGTTTATTGTTTTTGCTATCTAGTGGCATTTTCATGTTTAATGAAGGTGGGTTGAAAAGGTTTAAAATTGTATTGTATAATGTGCATCAAAAACATAATTGAATTGTTTACATTTTTATTTGATTTTAGTTTTGATGTCATGAAAATGTGTTTTAGTCATTGATCTGGATCAGTGGCTTTAGTTTAATTTCAGTTTTTTCAATTATGTTTTTATTTTTTATTTCTGTTAATGAAAATGTTTAGTCATTGATTTTTAATTTTACTGTTGATTAATGATACTAACATAGGTCTGCCCACACTGAAAGTGAAAATGTATTGTATGACGCTGCACAATCTAAATATATTTGACCACCCACTTTTTCAAGAGCACTGGTTCAAGAAGATTTTTATTTTTTTTTACTATTAATTTGCTCAAAACTATTTGTGGAGCATACCAACCGGTTCAAAGATTAATTACAAAATTACAACATTTGTTTAATTTAAACAAAATTTTAAAAGAAAAAAAAATACAATCCTGTCTACTTTAACTATTTTATAAGGAAATACCACTCATCCTGTGAGGCATTACTATGACATAATCAAATAAAAATGAAAGTAAAATATATAATTGCCATGTTGGGATTTTGTAAATTTAAAAAGAAAAAAGCTGATGTATGTATGTATGTAACTTCTTTTAGTGTTAAAATACCTTCTTCTAACCCAGCTTACTATGCAGAGACAAATAAGCCATTTGTAGGGTAATTTTCTTGAAAACCATAAACACTGTGTTTCTGTGGTGCTATAAAAATTCCTGTATTTGTTTTGAGTGGCCTGCTTAGACCCGCCACAACAATGTTAGTCCAACCAATAGCGTGAGTTGGAGGCGAGAATATCTGAATGTTATAACAACTATAGATGCATTCAATTTTTGAAAATTTTGTTTATTATTGAAATTACCTTTGGTGGTGTTGGTGTCACGGAAATTTCATACTTCAACTTTAAATTAAGTTAAAATGATTCTAAATAATGACATCTACAGAACAGTAACCCTACTTCCCCGTCTGTCGCTCACTTCGACGTCATGTCTCTCTTGAGCACCGAATATGCCTCTGATCTATGAAAAAAGGCCAATGAGAGTTGGCGAAGAGTATTTGCATACCCCGCCCCCAGACATACGGGTATAAAGGCGAGGGAAATACGCACGTTCGTTCAGAAACTTTCTTCAGAGCCGATGGTCGTGTATGCAGCCAGCTGCGAGTGACACACCAGAATCCTGCTTCTATCCTCTGACGTTCTGCTTTGCTGTTGGATCTACGGCGCACTTCAGCGGCTTTTCTCCTTCTCTGCAGTTTATTTATAAAGAGCAATTTTCTCTATAAAAGAGATTATTTCTCTAAAAGAGCAATACACAGCGGCATTGAACGTCCTTTTCAGGACGGGTCTTTTTAAAGATGCCATTCCGCCCCTGTGTAGTTCCTGGATGCAGTAGAGTGCTCTCCACTTCAGACAGCCACAGGCGTTGTCTCGTGTGTCTGGGCACCGATCACACCGAGGCACCATTTGTGGATGGTTCATGCTCTCAATGCGAGAGCATGACCATGGCAACGTTGCGGTCGCAGCTTGCTTTCAACAGAAAGCACGCCACTCCAGCCACCCCCCCATGTCACTCCTTCTTCCCACGGGATTGAGGACGATGCGACTGGCGATGGAGGTGATTTGTGGAGGGCAGCGGATGCAGCTCCGCCGGGTACACCCCCTCGGACCACCCGTCCCCCGGAACGCTCGTTGACTCCCGTTCGTGCTCGAGGCAACAGCGGCTTGCCTCACGGCCAGTCTGCCTATCCTCTGGAGCTCGAGGTGGATTAGCTCGCCTCTGCATCGGAGAGCATGGTGTCTGATGCTGATACCTCCCTTGGGCTGCCGCCTTCGGGCCAGCATGCCCAGGTTGAGGCTGACGCACAAACGTCCGACATGCTTGCCCGGGCCGCCGTCAGTGTGGGGTTGGATTGGAACCCACCATCCTCCCCACACCCGCCACGGTTGGATGACTGGTTCCTGGGGTCTGGGTGCTCTATACTCCCTTCCAAGGCCTGTAGGACGACATCCTCGTTTAACTCCAAAGCCTACAGCACCGCAGGACAGGCTGCTTCCACCTTGCACGCCATGGCCATCCTGCAAGTCCACCAGGCCAAGGCGCTCCGGGATCTGCACGAGTGTAGCCCTGACCCAGATGTGCTGAAGGAACTGCGCTCAGCGACCGACCTCGCCCTCAGAGCCACGAAAGTCACCACGCAGGCACTCAGGCAGGCGATGCCCACCCTTGTGGTCCAGGAACGTCATCTGTGGCTCAACCTGGTCGAGATGCACGAGGCCGACAAAGTTTGCTTCCTCAACGCCCCTATCTCCCAGTTTGGCCTCTTTGGCGACACCGTCGAGGACAGTTCTCCGCGGTGAAAATGCAGACGGAGGCCATCTCACACATTCTGCCTGACGCAAACCTGCCACCACGGGCACTGCCCCGTCTGCTCACCGAGGGCGTCCCCCTGCAGCTAACAAACCTGCTCTGCCTCAACCCAGGCCCAGCTCTAAGCCCCAGCATCGAGCACACCGCAGGAAGCAGACGCCCCCCGTTTCTCGAACCCCCTCAAGGACCCGTAAGTCTCCCAGGCGCTCCTGAGACGGCCGAGATGTTAGCTCCAGAGATGGTAAGAGGAGAATCTTTTGTTCTTAAAAAGCAATTTTCATTTTCCGCCCCCCTTAGATGGGGCTGCGGTATCAACATTCTCAATAAAAGAGCTATTTCCTTTGTCTCTGGCTCACCTGGCCCGCAAATACCGTTCTCACGGCACTCTGCCGCCAGATCTCAACAGTCCCAGCTTCCTGGACACGGACCACCCGTCTCCAGCCCCACGACTGTCCCCCGGCCGGCCGGTTCCTACGAGTCTAGACGACGCCTACCCTGGACCTTCTCCTCAGTCACTAACCCACTCCCTGCCGGGTGTGCGGAGCAAGGTAAGTGCTTCGAGTATTTTCTCAGCACCAGACCCTCGGGACGCGTCTACACCTCCCGACGCCGTATGCGCAGAGGTTGGACGTGTGGCTCTCACTTCCCAACCCATCTCGCTGGCTGGCCCGGACCATTCGACTCGGTTACGCAATGCAGTTTGCCAGGCCCCCGCCCCCCTTCATGGGCGTCCGCTTTTCCGCAGTACACAGCGAACATGCCCAGTCCCTGCGCATGGAAATCGGCACTCTTTTGCTCAAAGATGCGATAGAGCCTGTCCCTCCAACCAAGATGAAGAAGGGTTTCTACAGCCCTTACTTCATCGTACCCAAGAAAGGCGGTGGCTTATGACCAATCTTGGACCTGCGAGTTCTCAACCAAGCGTTGCACAAACTCCCGTTCAAAATGCTCACGCAGAAAGACATCTTAACCTGTGTCCAGCATCTAGATTGATTCGCAGCGGTAGACCTGAAGGACGCGTACTTCCTGCATCTCCTCTCTTCCTCTTCAGCTCCTTGGGCACCAAACATTACACCCTCATTGTGTTAGTGCACAAAGTGTTGAGGTCTGCGTGCTCAGCTCTGTATTTTGTTTCTGTTGACAGCAGTGCCTGGTGATGTTGTCCGATACACTATTTAACATGTATTAAACTTCCCTGTGGAAGGCTTTTGTATGTTATGTGGTACATGATTACTCGTGTGCTTATGAGGAAAGTTCCAAATTGTTCTAATAAAATATTCATTTAAATTCAACTAAGTTTACTTAAGTACTAAGTACATAAGATTTGTAAGCAAAATTAAAAATTTTCTTTTACTAGACATGTTCCAGGTGCTAGACTGGAAATAATTATACTGTAATTACATTGAGTCAATGTACACGCTAATACGTTTTGGTTTGAAAATGTTTCATTTTGCTATGCTAACTCCTCTCATCCACACTAGTACTATGTTTTCTTCCACAAAAAATGGAGTGTTGAGAAAACACTCTCAATTACTGCATACTTTGGAAAACAATGTCATTTGAAAACAGTTTTCAAAAGAAAAAGTATTAGTGTGGACATGGACTGAGATTACCCTCATCATTGTACCGTCCCCTCTCAAGTGCTCTAAAACTAATTCCGGCTAATTGCCAATAATGCATTAACAAGAGCTGGCATAACCTAGCCCTCCACTGTGTTTGAAAGCCTACCCTGACATACTAAAAGACTATGGCAAATAGTGTGCCGATTTGCAATAAAAGCCGAGCTGAGTGTTCTCCCCTGCTCAATGATATGCCTCCAAGGGAAAGCTACAGGCACCATTTAATGCGTGTTTGCAGAAAACTATTTTAAACAGGCTCAAATTGGGAGGTGATTATATGGACGATGTGGGACCTGTTATAATTACTTCAAACCGCTGTGTTGGTGATAATCTATGGTAATTGCATATTCCTGAGTTTAAGCGCTACATGTATTATCTTTATGATGAAAGAACATGATACACATCCTTAGAGAGATTTAAAGCATGATCCATTGCATTGTAGATTTAATTGTTTGATCTGGTTGAAAACATCAAAAAACAAGTATTTATAGTCCGTATTAAAATCATTGCAATTTTCATTCTGATTTAAATCAGAATTAAATTAGATATGTTCATTTTAATTACATCTGATCATATTGATTGAAAATTGTATAAACCACTTAACACGGTATGTGAACCATAAAGGAACTACAGCATTGTAAAAGTCGAAAATGTGAAGTGGTGCTTTCCAGTGCAAAATCAAATGACCAAACCTATTCACCCAAAGTCATAATAGTGATGCTTACCTTACCAAGCACCATAAATAAAAACACACAAAAGTTAGCCAATTCAATTTAAATAGTCCAGCATCTAATCTTCTCATTTGAGCATATTGTGAATAAAGCTTTGACCTTTTTTCTTATACCAATTACTGTGATTGCCCTACATTAAGGAAACACACTTGACATTAATTACAAGAGAAAAAGGAGATCATCCAATTAAGATAATAAATTACATTGATTGCTGAGTTTGTCAAATATGTTATTTTACAAGACTGGGATGGCTTTAATTCATGTTCTCTGTCCTTTGCAGGTGAGGTGACAATGGCATCAAGTGGCTTTCAAATCAAGTGTGCTCATTCTCCAACTGAAAGACATGTTGATCATTATTAGTGTGAATTAATTCTCCTGCATTAACAAACAAGGCTCCAAGGATAAAGGAACAATGAATCAAAGTGGATTGTCAATTTATGCCCATTCAATTGCTAAGCCCACTTAACCAAATACAAAAGAGACATGTTCAAAGGAATAGTTTGGATTCAGTGACTTCAGTAGAGGAAAAAAAGTTTAATTTAATCTATTCCTCACACAAAGCTAGCATATGGCTTCAGAAGATGTAAAAAATATGTAATATAGTGCACCATTAAAAAAAAATAAAAAATGATGTTGAGTAAATAATGACAGAACTTTAATTTCTTAAGCACAGATATTTTAAAAATGTAGAAGCAGGTCATTTTTTTTAAGGAAATTAAGGTAAAAAAAAATAAAGTGAAAGAGAGAGCGACTAGAGCATAGTCTTCCAGTTTAAGGATGTAGGATAAACGCAGGGTGCATTTCAAAGTCTGGAGAAGACGGTGTGTTTGTGCATGTGCAAGGGAGGGAGGGATCGGAAAGCACCCAGGGATTCGCGATGACAGGATGCAGGAATCGGAATACGGATCCTCCCGTTGTCTGAGAATCCAGTGAGGGTGTTTGCCATATGCTCGTGGTTTCTCTGGGAAAAGGAATCAGAGGATAAAAGCGACAGCAGCTATGAGCCCTCTCAATATGTTCAAAGCCCATATGAAAATTACTGTACACAAGTCTTCTACAGAGGCCAATTTTAGATCAAAGCCAAAACAGAGAAGAAAGTTACAGATCACAAGAGGAGAGAGAAAGAAACAGAGCGAAATCTGATATGAGTTGAGCTGTGCCATTTGGAGGAACGGATGGAATTAGTCTTACAAAATAAAGATGCTGAAAGAAAATTATTCCCTCAGAAAAGTAAAGAAACATGATGTTGAATGTTGCTATGATGTTACTAAGCAGTTTCTAGGGCATTACTAGGTGGTGGCTAGGATGATCTAGGTGGTTGCTACTGCATTGCTAGGTGGTTGCTAGGGTTTTCAGTGTTTGATGTTGCAAAGGTGCTGTCAGTGGGTTACTGTGGTGCTGTTAAACAGTTGCTGGGACTTTGCTAGGGCTTTTGCCAGGCAGTGGTTTGGGATTCTGGGTTGTAGCTAGAGTGTTGTAGGTGGTTACTACATTTCAGTCATGCCAACTCTCTGAAAGATTAACATGCGAATGTGGGTATGACATATTGATAGGATATTGGTCTTAGATCTGCTACGCTGCTTCTACTATAGCAAATCAAGTACGGAGACTTGCTACTGCTAGAAAAACACATACTGTACATACTGAGTTAGCATGTAGACATGCTGCTGCAGCTGCTGCACAATGAGACAAAACACAAGACATGCTGCATCAAGCATGTGTAACATGCTGCTGCACAAATAGACATAATAATACCCCAACAAAGCAGGGAAGCTGTACAAATGCGCATATCTATCACCAAGACTCATGTACTGCTGCTGCTCTGAAAAGCCATATGTACCGAGTGCATGCTAGCTATGTGTGCCTAGGCCACTGGTTGAATGGCGTAAAACTAATAAACTAAATTTCTGTGTGCATCATCCTGCTGAGCCGAATAGCTTAAACGCTAGTGACCTAACTCATAATGAGTACAAGAGCTTGGAAAGCCCGAAGGTTATTTAACTAGTGACTTAATATTTGTGGATTTATTTAATCTAATGACCAAAGATAGCAATGTATGCCAGCCAGATTTGGCTAAGGCTTACCTTATTAAGACACAGTTCTATGTGTCATAGCCACGGCAGACCTTACAGTACATGCTGATAGAAAGAAACCCTAGCAAACCACCTGAACAAATTGCATTTTCAGAGAAAAACTCACAGCATGCTGCAGAGAAACCAACTGCAAAATTGAGCTATTTAAACCTAATAACAATTCAGAGAACCAATCAGCTTACACCATGTGAGCCGATTGGCTTAACATGTCACGTGAGGAAACAGATTGTCTAACAGATAACAAGTCAATGATCAGCTTGCACTACATCGATTTGCATGGCTAAACTTTGGTCATTCTGTACTTCAAGTGATACTCCACTGGCCACTGCATGCACCTTGGACTTAGGATGGCCCACACTATATTAAAAGGGAACATAGACAATTAATTAATGCTGACTAAAGCCTTCATTAGCCAAATAAAAAGGGATGCAGCATCTACATTCACTTCCGCAGTCATTCTGGGATGGAATTCAACAAAATAATTTGTCTTACATTTAAATCAATATCCTTTAGTTTTAAACATTGCCCACCAACATCTACTCAGTTTACTGAATTAATTAATATATTGTATTACGCATAGATAAATAATATTGGCATTATATTCATGCTGTATAGCCACAGTCGCTTTTGGCATGCTTACTAGGGGCCTAAATAATCATTTTTAAAGCATGATTTTTAATCATGTTTTCAATGAAACTGCTCAATGAGGACTTTAAGACATTGCAGATATTACAGCATTATTTTCTGTTAAGCTGCTTGAAACAACATGTGTTCTGAAACGTGCAAGACAAATAAAACATTTTGACTTGAGTCTGATCACTTCTTTGAAAAAGTGTGTTACATGCCATATTTGAATTTGATTTGTCATAGACTTCAGCTCAGCATTCAAAACAATAATTCCTCAGCACCTTATTGGAAAACTGAACCTACTGGGCCTGGACACCTCCATCTGCAACTGGATCCTGGACTTCCTGACTGGGAGATCTCAGTCAGTCTGGATTGGGAACAGCATCTCCACCACCACCACACTGAGCACTGGGGTCCCCCAGGGCTGTGTGCTCAGTCCACTGCTGTTCACTCTGCTGACTCACGACAGTGCAGCAATGCACAGCTCGAACCACATCATCAAGTTCACCGATGACACGACCGTGGTGGGTCTCATCGGCAAGAACGTCGAATCAGCATACAGAGAGGAGGTGCAGCGGCTAACGGACTGGTGTAGAGCCAACAACCTGTCTCTGAATGTGGACAAAACAAAAGCAATGTTTTTTTTTACTTTAGGAGAGCACAGAGTGACCACTCTCTGCTGAACATCGACGGCTCCTCTGTGGAGATTAAAAGCACCAAATTCCTTGATGTTCATCTGGCGGAGAACCTCACCTGGTCCCTCAACACCATCTCTACTACCAAGAAAGCCCAGCAGCTTCTCTACTTTCTTCGAAGTCTGAGGAAAGCACATCTCCCACCCCACCACCCCATCCTCACTACATTCTATAGGGGGACTATTGAGAGCATCCTGAGCAGCTGCATCACTGCCTGGTTTGGGACTTGCACCGTTTCGGACCGCAAAGCCCTGCAGAGGATAGTGAGGACAGCTGAGAAGCTCATCAGGGTCTCTCTTCCCTCCATCAAAGACATTTACACAAAACACTGCATCTGCAAAGCAACCAGCATTGTGGATGACCCCACACACCCCTCACACAAACTCTTCTACCTTCTGCCATCTGGCAAGAGGTACCGAAGCATTCAGGCCTTCACGGCCAGACTGTGTAACAGCTTCTTCCCCAAGGCCATCAGACTCCTCAATACTCAGAGACTGGACTGACACACACTCACACACCAGTACACTATCCAACTTTTGCACATGTCCAGAGTTGCACTTTAATTCATTGTCACTTTACCTGGCTGCTACCTCAATAACTGCTATGTCCATAGAACACTATTTTATAGTATGTTATTTGTACGTTGGGCATATTTAGAAAGTGTCATCTTTTTGCACTATTCATTACAAATGTGTACTGGTCGGCGCTGCACTGTCTCTTACTGTGTCTATTGTCCTGTTCCTTTTTAGTAATTATTGTACTGTCCCATACTTTTTGCACACATTTGCACATGCACTTTATGTAGGAATGTTTAGGTCTTATTTAGTCTGTGTAGTCTCATGTGGATCTGTGTTTGTCCTATTTTGATTTATGTAGCACCATGGTCCTGGAGGAACGTTGTCTCATTTCGCTTTGTACTGTACTAACTGTATATGGTTGAACGACAATAAAAAACACTTGAATTGATTGAACCCCTAACCATAACTCGATGTATGAACAAACTGATAGAATAGCATAGATAATTTGGACTTAAATACAGTTTGAGATATTGTTTAGATCACAATATTATTATAATCTCATGAACTCTCCATTTAAACTCATAGCTGTCAAGGAGGAGTGAGATATTAAAGAGATCACATTTGTGATTTTCTTTTCTTTCCTATGAGGACTGTTTTCACTCACCTTGAATACAGTGCATTTGGTCAGGCTGAGAGTAGCAGCCCACTCTGCCTCTCTCTCCTGCACCATCTGGCCTATTTTCTGTCATATCCTTCTCCAGGAGAGGCTGACCTAAGCAGGAAAACACTGCAGGAAGCAGCTGCCACCCTGTGCTTACCTGCAACAAATCCCCACATAGTGGCAAAAGTTGGCAATACAAGAACAATGCACAGTAGACTTTTAGGCCGTGGAATATTAAATGTAACTTAAAAAGTGAGCTGCTTTAAATGTCATCAGTTCCTTGGACGGAGAAAAATGGCTGGATTTATTAAAAAATAATGACTTTTCATATTGCTAAAGTTTGTGCTTAATGTTCCTTTTGCATTCAAAGAATAAAAGGAAATGGAATGGATATAAAACAGCTGTGCACACTTTCTTTAATCAGAGGGGCTTGATTTCAGATTTGGCATTATGATTTCTAGTGGTTGACATTCTTCCTTTTAATGGGCCTGTCAATTAATAACAACAATTCTCAAATTCTGGGTCTGTTTCCATAGTAGACCACATTAAAGCATCTAACACATTGTTTGCTCCTCGCTCATCACTCGCCATGCTTATTTCGAAAAGAGGAAATTACGATTGGTTAACAGCATGCGCATGGCGAATTAATCTCAATGTCTCACCCATGGCCTACATATTCATATAAATATAACATGACTTGTCACCACTCCTTAAATTTATTGGTTTTCCACCTTCCCAAATTAAGAGTTCCAATTTATGAATATTTTAGCACATGTGCGCTCTGCGGGACATTTATCACTGGTGTCGGTATTCTAAACAGAATAAATGAGCAGTCAAGCTGCCGCGCAGCCGGACGTTCCTGTGGACAGATTAATGAGAGAGAATGAGCGACAGGACAGCCGGGAAGGTTGAGCCTCCCTTGGAGGAGAGAGGGTGGGAGTACTCAGAGGGGAGGACGGAGGTGAAGAGATACAGGCAAATTTCAGCTTCCTCCACCTCAGGCATCCTCACACTGGACCATAACAGAGATCCTTGTCTGACTAGCCCCTAAAATGTTGCACTAAATGTTGCATGTAGGACAACACTTTTTGCACATTCTTTAATCATGTCTGCTTTCTAACACTTCTAAAGTAACGGCAAAATAATGTCTTCATAGCTAAATAATGCCATAATGTCAAAAAATAAATAAAAAATGCCAAATGTCAAAATGTCCCCAAAAAATTTGGAATGTCAAAATAATTTTGTACTGTCAAAATAATTTTGTTACACTAAAATAATCTTGTAATGCCAAAAGTATTGCGGAATGTCAAAATAATTTTGCAATGTCAAAACTTTCATAATGCCAAAAAATTTGTAATACAATAAGAATGTCATGATTCCAAAATAATTACTTAATGTCAAAAGAATGTTGTAATGTCAAAAGAATGTTGTAATATCAAAAGAATGACGTAATTACAAAAGAATGTCATAATATCAAAAGAACGTCGTAATGTCCAAAAAAATTCATAATTACAAAAGAATGTTATAATGTCAAAAGAATATCGTAATGTCAAAAGAATGTTGTAATGTCAAAAGATTGTTATAACGTCAAAAGAATGTCGTAATGTCAAAAGAATGTTGTATGTCAAAAGATTGTTATAACGTCAAAAGAATGTCGTAATGTCAAAAGAATGTTGTAATGTCAAAAGATTGTTATAACGTCAAAAGAATGTCATAATGTCAAAAGAACGCCGTAATGTCAAAAGAACGTCATAATGTCAAAAAAAATTCGTAATTACAAAAGAATGTTATAATGTCAAAAGAATGACATAATGTCAAAAGAATGCCGTAATGTCAAAATAATGTCGTAATTACAAAAGAATGTCGTAATGTCAAAAAATGTCGTAATTACAAAAGAATAATTTAATGTCAAAAGAATGTTATAATGTCAAAAGAACGTCATAATGTCAAAAGAATGTTGTAATGCCAAAAGAATGTTGTAATGTCAAAAGAATGTCGTAATGTCAAAATAATGTCGTAATGCCAAAAGAATGTCGTAATGTCAAAAGAATGTTGTAATGTCAAAAGATTGTTATAACGTCAAAAGAATGTCGTAATGTCAAAAGAAAGTCGTAATGGCAAAAGAAAGTCATAATGTCAAAAAAATTTCGTAATTACAAAAGAATGTTATAATGTCAAAAGAATATCGTAATGTCAAAAGAATGTTGTAATGTCAAAAGATTGTTATAACGTCAAAAGAATGTCGTAATGTCAAAAGAACGTTGTAATGTCAAAAGAACGTCGTAATGTCAAAATAATGTCGTAATGTCAAAAAATGTCGTAATTACAAAAGAATAATTTAATGTCAAAAGATTGTTGCAATGTCAAAAGAATGTCGTAATGTCAAAAGAATGATGTAATGTCAAAAGAATGTCATAATGTCAAAAGATTGTTATAACGTCAAAAGAATGTCGTAATGTCAAAAGAACGTCGTAATGTCAAAAGAACGTCATAATGTCAAAATAATGTCATAATTACAAAAGAATGTTATTATGTCAAAAGAATGTTGTAATGACAAAAGATTGTTATAACGTCAAAAGAATGTCATAATGTCAAAAGAATGTCGTAATGTCAAAATAATGTCGTAATGTCAAAAAATGTCGTAATTACAAAAGAATAATTTAATGTCAAAAGATTGTTGCAATGTCAAAAGAATGTCGTAATGTCAAAAGAATGATGTAATGTCAAAAGAATGTCGTAATGTCAAAAGAATGTCGTAATGCCAAAAGAATGTTGTAATGTCAAAAGAATGTTATAATGTCAAAAGAATGATGTAATGTCAAAAGAATGTCGTAATGCCAAAAGAATGTTGTAATATCAAAAGGATGACGTAATGTCAAAAGAATGTCGGAATGTCAAAAGAATGTCGGAATTACAAAAGAATGTTATAATGTCAAAAGAATATCGTAATGTCAAAAAATGTCGCAATTACAAAAGAATAATTTAATGTCAAAAGATTGTTGCAATGTCAAAAGAATGTCGTAATGTCAAAAGAATGTCGTAATGTCAAAAAATGTCGTAATTACAAAAGAATAATTTAATGACAAAAGAATGTTGCAATGTCAAAAGAATGTCGTAATGTCAAAAGAATGATGGAATGTCAAAAGAATGTCGTAATGTCAAAATAATGTCATAATTACAAAAGAATTTTATAATGTCAAAAGAATGTTATAATATCAAAAGAATGTCGTAATGTCAAAAGAATGTTGTAATATCAAAAGAATGACGTAATGTCAAATTAATGTCGTAATGTCAAAAAAATGTTATAATGTTAAAAGTATGTCGTAATGTCAAAATAATGTTGTAATGTCAAAAGTATGTCGTAATGTCAAAAGAATGTTATAATGTCAAAAGATTGATGGAATGTCAAAAGAATGTCGTAATGTCAAAAGAATGTCGTAATGTCAAAAAATGTCGTAATTACAAAGGAATAATTTAATGTCAAAAGAATGTTGCAATGTCAAAAGAATGATGTAATGCCAAAAGAATGTTATAATGTCAAAAGAATGTCGTAATGTCAAAATAATGTCGTATTTACAAAAGAATGTCGTAATATCAAAAGAATGTCGTAATGCCAAAATAATGTTGAAATAACAAAAGAATGTTATAATGTCAAAAGAATGTTGTAATGTCAAAAGATTGTTGTAATGTTAAAAGATTGTTATAATGTCAAAAGAATGTCGTAATGTCAAAAGAATGTTATAATGTCAAAAGAATGTCGTAATGCCAAAATAATGTCGTAATGTCAAAAAATGTCGTAATTACAAAAGAATAATTTAATGTCAAAAGATTGTTGCAATGTCAAAAGAATGTCGTAATGTCAAAAGAATGATGTAATGTCAAAAGAATGTCATAATGTCAAAAGATTGTTATAACGTCAAAAGAATGTCGTAATGTCAAAAGAACGTCGTAATGTCAAAAGAACGTCATAATGTCAAAATAATGTCATAATTACAAAAGAATGTTATTATGTCAAAAGAATATTGTAATGACAAAAGATTGTTATAACGTCAAAAGAATGTCATAATGTCAAAAGAATGTCGTAATGTCAAAATAATATCGTAATGTCAAAAAATGTCGTAATTACAAAAGAATAATTTAATGTCAAAAGATTGTTGCAATGTCAAAAGAATGTCGTAATGTCAAAAGAATGATGTAATGTCAAAAGAATGTCGTAATGTCAAAAGAATGTCGTAATGCCAAAAGAATGTTGTAGTCAAAAGAATGTTATAATGTCAAAAGAATGATGTAATGTCAAAAGAATGTCGTAATGCCAAAAGAATGTTGTAATATCAAAAGAATGACGTAATGTCAAAAGAATGTCGGAATGTCAAAAGAATGTCGGAATTACAAAAGAATGTTATAATGTCAAAAGAATATCGTAATGTCAAAAAATGTCGCAATTACAAAAGAATAATTTAATGTCAAAAGATTGTTGCAATGTCAAAAGAATGTCGTAATGTCAAAAGAATGTCGTAATGTCAAATTAATGTCGTAATTACAAAAGAAAGTCGTAATGTCAAAAGAATGTCGTAATGTCAAAAAATGTCGTAATTACAAAAGAATAATTTAATGACAAAAGAATGTTGCAATGTCAAAAGAATGTCGTAATGTCAAAAGAATGATGGAATGTCAAAAGAATGTCGTAATGTCAAAATAATGTCATAATTACAAAAGAATGTTATAATGTCAAAAGAATGTTATAATATCAAAAGAATGTCGTAATGTCAAAAGAATGTTGTAATATCAAAAGAATGACGTAATGTCAAATTAATGTCGTAATGTCAAAAAAATGTTATAATTACAAAGGAATAATTTAATGTCAAAAGAATGTTGCAATGTCAAAAGAATGATGTAATGCCAAAAGAATGTTATAATGTCAAAAGAATGTCGTAATGTCAAAATAATGTCGTATTTACAAAAGAATGTCGTAATATCAAAAGAATGTCGTAATGCCAAAATAATGTTGAAATAACAAAAGAATGTTATAATGTCAAAAGAATGTTGTAATGTCAAAAGATTGTTGTAATGTTAAAAGATTGTTATAATGTCAAAAGAATGTCGTAATGTCAAAAGAATGTTATAATGTCAAAAGAATGTCGTAATGCCAAAATAATGTCGAAAAAACTAAAGAATGTTATAATATCAAAAGAATGACGTAATGTCAAAAGAATGTTGTAATGTCAATAGAATGACGTAATGCCAAAATAATGTCGTAATGCCAAAATAATGTTTAAATAACAAAAGAATGTTATAATATCAAAAGAATGACGTAATGTCAAAAGAATGACGTAATGTCAAAAGAATGTCGTAATGTCAAAAGAATGTTGAAATAACAAAAGAATGTTATAATGTTAAAAGAATGTCGTAATGTCAAAATAATGTTGAAATAACAAAAGAATGTTATAATGTTAAAAGAATGACGTAATGCCAAAATAATGTTGAAATAACAAAAGAATGTTATAATGTTAAAAGAATGTCGTAATGTCAAAATAATGTTGAAATAACAAAAGAATGTTATAATGTTAAAAGAATGTCATAATGTCAAAATAATGTTGAAATAACAAAAGAATGTTATAATGTTAAAAGAATGTCGTAATGTCAAAATAATGTTGAAATAACAAAAGAATGTTATAATGTTAAAAGAATGTCGTAATGCCAAAATAATGTTGAAATAACAAAAGAATGTTGAAATAACAAAAGAATGTTATAATGTTAAAAGAATGTCGTAATGTCAAAAGAATGTTGTATTGTCAAAAGAATGTTATAATGTTAAAAGTATGTTTTAATGCTGGAAAAAAGAATGTCAAAAGAATGTAGTAATGCCAAAATAATGTCGTAATGCAAAAGAATGTCACTATGCCAAAAAATATAATAATGCCAAAAGAATGTCGGAATGCCAAAACAATGTTGAAATACTAAAATAAGAATATCAAAAGAGTGGACTTGGTTTACAAGATGTAATTTCATTAATTTTATGTTCTGATTTGAGCAGAGAAATTATGGTATTTAGGAATCATCCAAAAGAAGCTGCAACCATGCAGAACAACGTTCCTAAAGTTTACTTTAAATAATCCCATATGCTGCGGAAGCCAGTAGCTTCCACAGCATCACTTGACAACTGCCTCTGAGGTGACTAAAAAATGTGTGCCTTATTTCACATTCTCCCACCCAAAACACCTGGCACCGAGAAGTGTGAGATCATTTAGATAAAAGTTGGCAGAGGATCTGTATCCTGGAGTCTTTCCATATCGCCGAATCCCTCCACATGCTTGGTGTCATCCTCAAGGTTTTGCCTGTCTAGGGGAGTGAGAGCCCAAGAAAAGAGAAAAAGAAACTCTCAATGTTGGTAATTATTCCTGCAGCTTCCATTCGGTTCCGCCCCGGAATGCACACCCTGGCGACTGCTTGCCGCTCACCTGGCTTTCTCTACCACATTAGAAGGAGGATGAGAGCTTGCTCTCCTCTGAGAGAACCACAGAACCGCCTGGCTTTTCATAAACACTGGCAGCTGCTGCGGCAATTAGCCATGTGCTCTGTACTTTTACAACAATGCAATCCTCCCTGATCCCCACAATTAGCCCCTTAATTGGGTCTAAACAACCAAGGCGGAACAGATGAATAAAAAAGGCGAAGAGAGCGGAGCGTTGGATGGCTTGAGCTTGAGAAGCCAAATACTCTCCCTCAGCGGCCTTTGGCATTTTGCCGCTTTTGGAGGAAAGGCGATGAAAAACACAGTGCAGAAAAAAAAGAAACCCAGTTTGAAGCCTCATATTCAGATTGAAAGTGACATATCTTTGCCCTTTATTTCCTCGTCTAACTAGCCATTTCTGTGAAATGCTAACATTTCATGTGATGGGGAGTGTTATGGTGACTTTTAAACACACATACCTCCAGGCTTCGCTGAAAAAGGCTTATATTATGACACACAAAGCACACTTGACAGAACAATAACAATGTACATATACAGTATCTTCCTATGGACACTGTATTCTAATCTCTTTATTAATGTTCCTTGCATGTCATTATACAGTACATACCACATAAACCCTGTTAAAATGAATTTGATGTATAGGACTTCATTACGAATTAGCAATTTTATACAGTTTTCTGTGTCTGTTAACGCACATGGGTGAATCTCACAAATCCAGTCAAAAACATGTCCAGGTCATATCAAAAATGAAAAGAAAGTAATGACATTTTGATTAAACTAAATAAAGTATATCTTAGGACATTATTGACATAAACTTTTATTTCTATATTATACCATTTCTTATTTTAGTGCTTTTAGGGTGAAATATGACACGGATATTTTTCAGTGAGTTTCATCCATTAACACACACAGTAGTTTTATGGCAGTCCTAATTAACAGTGACTCACTCACCACTTTTGTTTCCTTTCTGATTATGGCATAAAATAAGAGCCATCGTCATATCACTTAACATCAGTCTTCACCATCAGTCACTTACATTACAGGGTCACAGATTAATGCTGGAACATCTGTGCTGTGTAATCTGACAAATCATTTTGTTACAGTGCATTAACAACAGCAGACGTTGTCCGTGAAACACTTCTACGACAATGTCCGTTGCTTTCATAGCAACCTTTTTTTTCTTTTTTCTTTTTTGTCCATTTATTACAAAAGAACATGTCTTTTATTTTGACTAGTGGTCACTCTCAGCAGGTAGAGACTGAGTCGTGTGTTGTCAGCTGTGAGTGCTGACAGCAGCGTCTGGCCCTCACCACACATCATTCCAGCAGGGGAGCCCAGCAGCAGCGGACAGCATTTCTGTATCAGCATCACACTCAGTATGCAGTCTCCACAACATCACACACACACACACACACACACGCTCGCACAAGCACACAAACTGCTTAAAAAGTATAAAGGCACCATCTAGTGCTTTCAGTTGGCAAAGACTTGTGCATACAAAAATATACTAAATTTAAAAGCCATGCAGAAAATAATGGTTTGCACTTTTAATGTTGTAGCTGTACTAATTATGTGATTGAGACACTGAGCATGCGTGATACAAATGCTCAGTGTCTGAATTCTGTCCAGCAAGCATTAGTAATGCTCTACTGGTTACTGAAATGGACAGAAATTAATAGCCAGATGACCAACAAATATATGTTTTCAAAAGCATGTTCCCACAATGGAATGCGTTTCATAGTGCGATTAAACAGAAATATGTTAATGGTGTTTAGCAGATACAAGAAATACAGGAAGGAGAAATTATTTGGATGAAATAAGTCTTTAAATTTCAGAGGAGAAAGATACACAATGGTCAGAATCACTCAGTCTTTTCAGATTAATGGGGAAGGCAAAATATAAGATTTCGCTTCTGCGAAACAAAAACAATAAAATCATTAAAAGACAGAGTACGAGAAAGCAATATCAAAAAGGCCCCTCGTATTAATTCTTCATGTCCTGGAATTTTAACAGAAACTATTTTTTAAGTCAATTTCTGTAAATTTTAAACATTTTATCACAACAAATATGTCTTAAAGTTAAAATAATACAAACAAATATGTTGGGATATTCTAAACTTGCTACTGTTATCATGATTGGTTATTCAGTAGCATTCAAGAACAATATGACTTTTCTAAAAATAGCTTTTTTTACTGTCTGTATTATGTGATTGTGTGGATATTTTTTGATGGATCATAATTAAAAGTTCAATGAAAACTAAAATTTCCAAAAGTATCCCACTTTGCCCATATTCCACTTTTTATATAACTTTTTAAAAGTTTTATATTAATGTGATTTGTCTAGTGTGAATGGGGAAAATAAGGCGCATTGTATTATGATTGCGGTACAAATTTTTTAAAGATATTTTAAATATAATTTTTATGACTGGCTAAAAGGACATATATATAAAAAAATACATTGTCATCACATTAAATATTTTGTTGATAGAACAATTGTATAACCAATTTTTAATAAATGTATTACAATGTATACACGATTCAATGTAACATGCAAAACACATAACAGCATATGTTTGTGTTTGGTGCTGCTTTCATGAAATGACTTCTCGAATCACATACCTAAATCAATAACATAATTGATATAACATCCAATACTCGATCTAAGCCCAAAGGAGTTTATTCGCTGTAAAATCCTTTTACAATAAAACTGTTTACAGTACAAGCCGCCATGAGAATCTGAGATCGCGGTATGTCGCAAGATGCCAAAAACCAATCAGGAACGCGTCTTCCTGTACATGTGCAAAATGTAAATAAAATGCATAAAAAGAATGGCGGTTATGTGAGAGCACACTCCTACCGGAGGAGCCGAACTTTTACTGAATTAAAAAATAGTAAATAAATAAAACGCAAAACTTTGGTGATCAATCAAATTATGAATACTGGAACGGTATTGTTAATGTACTTTCAAATAAACCATGACCGAGAAGAGAAGCATCGGTGTGCGTCTTGTAACAGATGGTACGTAAATAAGCAGGAGCAGAATTTCCAAACTTTACCAGAAGAGAATGCATATAAAGAGACGTGCGATCAGACTCAAAGACTCCCAGTCTCCTTATCAAGTCAAGTCAAGTGGTTTTTATTGTTGTTCAACCATATACAGTTATTACAGTACACAGTGAAACGAGACAACGTTCCTCCAGGACCATGGTGCTACATAAAACAACATAGGACAAACACAGAACCACATGAGACTACACAGACTAAATAACATACCTATATAAAGTGCACGTGCAAACGTGTGCAAAAAGTACGAGACTACTAAAAATTAACAGGACAATATGCACAGTGAGAGACAGTGCAGCGCAGACCAGTACACAGTAGTGCAAAAAGATGACAGTTTCTAAAAATGCCAAATGTAAACATAACATACTATGAGATAGTGTTCTATTCACATAGCTGTTATTGAGGTAGCAGCCAGGTATAAAGTGATAATAATTAAAGTGCAATTCAGGACACGTGTGCGTGCGTGTCAGTCCAGTCTAGTATTGAGGAGTCTGATGGCTTGGGGGAAGAAGCCGTTACACAGTCTGGCCGTGAGGGCCCGAATGCTTCGGTACCTCTTGCCAGATTGCTGGAGGGTGAAGAGTTTATGTGAAGGGTGTGTGGGGTCATCCACAATGCTGGTTGCTTTGCAGATGCAGTGTTTTGTGTAAATGTCTTTGATGGAGGGAAGAGAGACCCTGATGATCTTCTCAGCTGTCCTCACTATCCTCTGCAGGGCTTTGCGGTCTGAAACGGTGCAAGTCCCAAACCAGGCAGTGATGCAGCTGCTCAGGATGCTCTCAATAGTCCCTCTATAGAATGTAGTGAGGATGGGGGGTGGGAGATGTACTTTCCTCAGCCTTTGAAGAAAGTAAAGATGCTGCTGGGCTTTCTTGGTAATAGAGTTGGTGTTGAGGGACCAGGTGAGGTTCTCCATCAGGTCAACACCAAGGAATTTGATGCTCTTGACGATCTCCACAGAGGAGCCGTCGATGTTCAGTGGAGAGCGGTCACTCTGTGCTCTCCTAATGTCAACAACCATCTCTTTTGTTTTGTCCACATTCAGAGACAGGTTGTTGGCTCTACACCAGTCCGTTAGCCGCTGCACCTCCTCTCTGTATGCTGACTCGTCGCTCTTGCTGATGAGACCCACCGCGGTCATATCATCGGCGAACTTAATAATGTGGTTCGAGTTGTGCATTGCTGCACAGTCATGAGTCAGCAGAGTGAACAGCAGTGGACTGTGCACACAGCCCTGGGGGCCCCAGTGCTCAGTGTGGTGGTGGTGGAGATGCTGTTCCCGATCCGGACTGACTGAGGTCTCCCAGGCAGGTAGTCCAGGATCCAGTTGCAGAGGGAGGTGAACAGGACCAGCAGGTTCATCTTTCAAATCAGGTGCTGAGGAATTATTGTGTTGAATGCTGAGCTGAATTCTATGAACCACATTCGAACGTATGAGTCCTTTTTATTTAGGTGGGTGAGGGCCAGATGGAGGGTGGTGTTGATGGCGTCATCTGTTGGACCAAACGCAAACTGCAGTGGCTCTAGTGAGGGGGGCAGCTGGGTCTTAATGTGCCTCATGACTAGCCTCTCAAAGCACTTCATAATGATGGGTGTGAGTGCGACGGGACGGTTGTCGTTGAGGCAGGACACTGAAGACTTCTTTGGCATGGGGATGATGGTGGTGGCCTTGAAGCACATTGGAACGATGGCGCTGCTCAGAGAGATGTTTAAGATGTCAGTAAGAACATCTGCCAGCTGGTCTGCACATTCTCTGAGCACTCTGCCAGGAATGTTGTCTGGTCCAGCAGCCTTCCGTGGGTTGACTCTACGTAGATTTTTCCTCACATCAGCCGTGGTAAGACAGAGCACCTGGTCATTGGGAGGAGGGGTGGTCTTCGTTGCCACCACGTCGTTCTGTGCTTCAAACCTAGCGTAGAAGTCGTTCAGTGCATCTGGAAGGGAGGCATCTTTGTCACAGGCGACTGATGTTGTCCTGTAGTTTGGCCCTCGCTGTTCTTGTTCTGAATTACCATGGTAAATAAAAAGGTCTGCATCTAACAGTCACAAGCTCCACCAGCGATGAGCAGTAACTAGAGACTAGCATAGAGTTATTGCACCATTCTGTGTTGATGTAAACACACAAGCCACCACCGCGAGTCTTACCGAACAGAGCTGCATTTCTGTCGGCATGAAACGAGGCAAGCCCGTCTAGCTGAATGGCGGTGTCCGGAATTCTGTCGCTGAGCCGCATCTCTGTGAAAACAAAGACGCAGCAGTCTCTAAGCTCACGCTACGTAGTCTGCTGGAGTCGATGTAGTCCAGTTTATTGTCCAGGGAGCAAATATTTGAGAGCAGGATAGATGGGAGAGACAGCCGGCTAGTGTTTGATTTTAGCCTAGCACGGACCCCCGCCCTCTTGCCGCGCTTTCGCTTCCTCACACACCGCTTACGACGTCCCCTCCCCCGTGCACCGGCATAAGGCGACGCCGAGGACTGGAGGCCTGGTCTCCGCCGCAAGCCGAGTTTGCGTAGCAACTCCTGCAGATAATATTGCAGCTTGGTTGTTGCATGAATCTTATATTTTAACAGTGTCTGGCGATGGTAGACACGAACACCGGTTGCTCCGATGTCCATGTGCCGTAAAAGTCGGGCTAAGTGACAAAAATAGCACCATTTTGGATCCGGAGTACTACCACGTCACCATCTATCTCAAGCCATTAAAGGTATCATAAAGGTACTACATGTGTTAGACTAGTCAGAATGTGTGAAAACGAATACAAATGGCTCAGAAAGTTTAAAACAAATGTGTCCCTTTAAAATAAAGTACGGTTGCTCTACCGTGGTACAATGACAGTACTCGACTGTAATACTATTTTATTTATATGTGTCTATATATAGAGTACACATATGTATAACATGGTGCTGAATGATTACCATAGTCATGTACCACGGTGTTTACATGTCTCTATAAGGTACTCTATAAAATGCAAACAAACCATGGTAGAACCATGCTACTTTTTAGTTTTACGAGAACCAACATTATTTTGTTGTTGTCATTTTAATTCTCAGATTTCACAACCCCAGATACAATGGTTGTTACAGTGGAGATTCCCCTAATGAGACCGAATCTCTGCAAGACATAATCTGGGATCCGAACTCACCCAATCAAAGCCTTTAATGGCGAGTATGACTATAAAAGTATACTATATTCTGTGTTTATCTCCTTCAAAACAATGCAAATAATTGTCATACTTCATGGTACGAGTAATAATATTATTGTAGAGTAAATGTACAGTGACAAAAATATAGTTGTTTTTTTGATTGTTTTCACTTTATTTGAACTTGTGATTCATTTCGATTAATAGAGTTAACATTAAAATACTTATTTTGTGTGGGGAGTGTGCATGTTATATTCTTTGAGTAGGCTACACATCCAAAACTAGTTGAAAACTATTTTTCAATTACATTTTATAAATCAGTAAATCAAGACTCACTTTTCATTACACCCCATAGTGACAAGTTCTTTCTCCTTCTGTCTTGTTTGATACATCCTGCTCTATATTTTGCATTACTCATGTAAAAAGTATTGCAGTCCTATCCGTTGATAGCCACACAAATTAATCTATCATGTTAGTAACTTTTACTGTCACACTGTATATGCGCTCATACTGCCCAGCTCTACTACAGAGATATGTCATTTATTTAGCTGTATATATTTGTAACCTTTCACAGGAAACGGGGTAGATGGCACAGTTATTGAGATATCAGAGATTGTCAATAGGTTTTCACCAAAGGTTAGTGCCAAGTCAAAATGAAAAATATATATAAGCGAACATATTGTGTGTATCATGGTAAATGACTCGAAATATCGTACAATATTTAAGGTTGAGAGCCCTAAAGAAAGGGACTCAGTGCTCCAGTGTATTGGAGACAGTGCCATACCCTGCACTTCAGAGATCAGTGTCATGTAATCACTAACATAATGAAGACTTTAAAGCTCCTGTGAGGGATTTGTAATTTTTTTTAAATAACATGCATGAAATGCCTCAGTCCTACTACTAAAAATCACACCACTCTCTATGACAGCCTTTGTCTCTGTAAACAGGCCAAAAAAAGAGTAAGGTAAGTGGCCCACACTTTATTAGCCAATCAGAAAATTAGCCGATCAGAAATGCTTTCTGCCTATATTCATTTTGTGGTAATCACGTTTACTGACATGATTTTTAGGGAGAGGGTGTGTGGTTGAATTTACCAAAAACTGATGAAATCGCTTACAGCACTTTTCAGTTTAAATATAAAGAAGGCCTGGACAATATGTACAAAAATATAATGATATACTGTTCATTTCATACCATTAATGGGGAATGAAAAACATTACACATGTTTGTGCAGTACCGCCTCCTACAGAGCTGGAGTGTGAAGCATCACAAGAAAGTCTTTCAGTGGAGTGAAATGTCAGCTGAAGATGATTAAATTGGTGAAATTTCATAAAAAAGTGGTGACACACTTTATGTAGGATTAAATCCTAAAATAACTATATTTCTTGAACTTCAAATTAAAAGGTATCTTACGCTGTGGAGATATCTTGTAAATGAACAAATTATGTTAACCTTCATTCTTGATGTCTAGCAAACACATGAAAAGAATTTCCTTCCCCATTAATGCTATGAAATGTATATTGGGATAAATATCAATATCAAATGATATGAAAATATATATTGTGATAATATTTTTGGCCATATTGCCCAAACTTGTAGTAGAAGTATGTGAACTTATAGAGATTTTACTATACCGTTGACAGTTAGTGATCAGTGTCATAAGTTCATAGAATGGATCAACTATGAATTACAGTTGTGATTTTCAGATTGATTATATTAATGTTGTCTCCTCTAGGCAGAGTAACATTGAGGACATCATGAAACATGCCAAGCTGTTTGATATAAATATGACTTGTCAGGACAAAGAGAAACATCTCAGGTTACTTAACTGTAACTCCTGTTCCCGGATAAAAGCGGAACGAGATTCTGTGCTGATTTAGCGCTTTGGGAACGTCTTTAGGAGTGACCAGCTGTGAATATGTGTACAACACGTCAAAGAAATTGACTAGAATGTATAGCCTCTGCTGGTGACATCATAAGATGCACCTGTAGCAGGGCTATAAATAGATGTGTTACAGGTGCATTGTCAGGTTTTTTGTCTGAAAAGCAGTCCTGGGTCATCCTCAGTGCCACATTGAAGCGCAGAATCTCGTTCTGCTTTTATCAGGGAACAGGGGTTACAGTTAATTAACCTGAGACGTTCCCTATCAAAAAGCTACACTTTGATGCTGCACTTATTTAGCACTTTGGGAACAAGAATACCCACGCTGCCGCACTGTGGGTGTCTGGACCCCTTACAGTTGTGTAGTTGTGCTCACAAGAGCGCGAGAGTTTGACTCAAGGACGTAATAGCCTGGAGTGGCATGAACATCCAAACTATTGAATGTATGCGGAGAGGACCAGCCCGCCGCATTATAAACATGTTGCAGAGGGACACCTCTGGCCAAAGCTTTAGAGGAGGCGACCCCTCTGGTAGAGTGAGCCCCGATACCTACTGGCGAAGCTTGACCGCGTGCCTCATAGGCCAGGGCAATAGCATCCCTCATCCAATGTGACATAATTTGCTTGGTGGCGGCCGCCCCTTTTTTGCGGCCCCATTGCAAACAGATAGTTGCCCTGACTTACGCCACTAGCTAGTGCGGTGGACATAAGTCTGAAGGGCACGGACTGGATACAGTCTGTGAAGTCTTTCCTGCTCCGGCATTGTAAACGGTGGGGAGCAGAAGGCTTCGAGAGTGATCGGATGTACGGTCGAGAAGGAACCTAAGACAGGAAGTCAGGATGAGGGTGCAATATTGCTTTAGCCATTCCTGGGGCAAGATCTAAGCAGGATGGCAAGACAGACAGAGCCTGCAGATCCCCAATTCTTTTTAGAGAAGTAATTGCCATAAGAAAAACCATCTTGAGAGTCAGAAGTTTATCAGACGCTGACTCTAGATGTTCAAAGGGGGTCACAACCAGACCCTCAGGGAATATTGCTAAGTCCCATAAAGGGATCCTGGTCCTAGCAGGAGGTCTCAAATGCATGGCTCCATGAACGAAGCGAGCAAGCAGGGGATGTCTCCCCAATGGCATCCCGTCAATCAAGGCACGGCAAGCTGATAGAGCAGCCACATAAGTCCTGAGAGTGGCGGGGCATGTGCCTGCTGATAATTTTTTCCTGCAGAAAGTCCAGAACTGAAACTATCTGGCAGTTAACTGGATCTGCATTATGTGCACTGCACCATCTTTCAAAGACACCCCATTTATTGGCATAATTTCTTCTAGTAGAGGGAGCCCTAGCACTTAGAATGGTCTCGATAACTTCAGGTGAAAGCCCAATGTCCCTCAGTTGGTACCCTTCAGGGTACAAACATGAAGGTTCCACAGCTCGGGCCGGGGATGAAATATTGTCCCCTGTGCCTGAGACAGAAGGTCCCTCCTGTCCGGAATCGACGTGGCACTATCAGTAAGAGGCAGGATCCTTGCAGGCGAACTCTGGCCAAGACTCCCAGGAGCAGGGAAACCGGAGGAAACGCATACAGGCACATTCTGGGCCATGTATGTGCCATCGTGCTCAGACCCAGGGGGGCTGGGTGACTCAGAGAGAAGTAGAGGGGACATTGCGCTGTCTGTTGGGAGGTGAAGAGGTCCACTTCCGCTCTGTAAAATCTTAACCAGATTTGTTCCACCACCTCGGGGTGCAGTTTCCACTCCCCCGTCAGTTTTTTCTGTCTGGACAGTAAACCTGCTCCCACATTCATGCATCCAGGAATATAAGCTGCCCTGATTAACAGGAGCTTGCTCTGGGCCCAAAGGAGAATCTGCCGTGCCAGTCTGTTCAGCTGGCGTGAACGTAGACCTCCTTGATGGTTTATGTAAGAGGCTACCGCTGTGTTGTCCATCCGCACCAAGACTTGGCAGCCTCTGGAGGAAGTATTTCAGGGCCAGAAATACAGCCGTCATCTCGAGACAGTTGATGTAACAATCGAGCTGACGACCCTCTCATTCACCTTGAGCTGGACGACCACTTATGACCAATCCCCATCCCTTCAGGGAGGCATCTGTCATTAGCAACCTGCAATGGCAAGATGCACCTAGAGTGGGACCCAAAGTGAGGAAAGTCTGAACCACATAGAAAGAGAATGTAGCATGTGGCGCGTAACACTTATCAGCCTTAGGGGACTGGCCCTTGGATGAAATCCCCTGGCTTTTTTGTCTCATGTGCAAAAGGCCCAAAGGAATCTCCGAGGATGCAGATGCCATGAGACCTTTTTGTTGATACTGACAAACAGTGCAACCTTGGCTTAACCTGACTTTGCTCAAGGTGTTCTGAATGTTCTCGATTTGAGTGGGAGACAATTGTGCCCACATCATGACCGAATTCCATACTATCCCCAGATAGGTAGTTTCCTGAGTGGGGGAGAGAACGCCTTTCCTGACACTGAGACTCAATCCCAGAGAAACCAGATGAGCTAAAATGATATTCCTGTGCTGTAATGCCAGTTCTTGTGACTGTGCTAGTATCAGCAAGTCGTCTATATAATTAAAAATGCGGATGCCTCGGAGTCCTTAGGAGCCAGTGCTGCATCCGTGCACTTCGTGAGTGTGCGGGGTGATAAGGCTAGGCCGAATGGAAGAACCCAATATTGGAAAGCTTCGCCCCCGAAAGCGAACCTCAGGAACTTCCTGTGTTGTGGCAGACTTTCTATATGAAAGTGCACATCCATGAGATCGATCATGACCAACCAATCACGATGTTGGATTTGAGACATGACCGTCTTGATGGTTAGCATCTTGAACTTGAACGCCCTCTGAGCGATTCAAGCCTCGAAGATCTAAAATCGGACGCAACCCTCCATCCTTCTTGGGGACCAGGAAGTATCACTGTAGTAACCTGACTCTCTCTCTGGAAGGGGAACATGTTCTATGGCCCCTTTGACCAAGAGATTTGCAGTTCTTCCCACAGTAGACATGCTTGTTCCGGTTTCACGGTAGTGGGAACCACGCCATTGAAATGCCATTGACGACTGCGAAACAAATGTAATTCTGTAGCTTTTTTCTACTATTCTTAGGGCCCTCAAAGAAACACCTGGCAGTAGTGTCCATGCTGCCAGGTTCTCTGAGATTGGTTTTGGCATTTTTTATTTTTTTTATTCTGACACTTCCTGTTAAGGGTATGTCAAGTATTCCATGTCCTGGACTATGGCAGGAAGCAACGGAACACCCAAAATTTAGCTGGAAACCGCTAACTCCTGAAACACAAGAGGCGGTGGGAATGGAGAGGTTTCGTGGGGGTATTGGGAAGGTACAGTTGGATGTTTCACGTGCCCCATCAGGGCTTTCTCTTCTTTGAGATGACTGCCCTGAGGTCTTGCTTTGGGGACTGCTGAGGGCGCCGAACCGTCCCCCAGTCTCTACGAGGGGGAGCATGATTCGCCATGCTTTTTTTTGAGCCTCCATTCTAGAAGGACCGGGCGGGGCTGGGTGGTCGACAGCCCCTCCCCCTGAGTGCGGTGAAGAAGGAATTGCCTGAAGGCCACCTGGAACCTGATGATAACTGTGTTCATAGCGTCACCAAATAAGCCAGAAGGCGAAACCAGGGCATCGAGAAGGAAAATTTTGTCTTTGTCTCTGATACCCGAAAGGTTGAGCCATAAGTGTCTCTCCGTGCTGACCAAAGCAGACATAGACCGGCCAATGGCATGAGCCATCTGTTTGGTCGTGCAGAGAGACATGGCTCGACGAAGCTCTGAGAAAGCCTCTTCATCGACCGTGGTGCCCGCAATCAGGTCCTTCAACAGGTCAGCCTGGTACGCCTGTAACACTGCCATAGTGTGCAGGGCAGAACTAGCCTGACCTGCTGCCTGATATGCCTTCCTCACAAGTGTAGAGGTAGTACTGCAGTGGGGAGTGTGTGTCTCCTAAGAGATGATGCTGAGCCAGGCGAGAGATAACCCGCAAGTGTCTCTTCTACCGGCAGCGGTGAAATACCCCCTTGTCTCAGCACCCACAATAGGCGAATATGTCGACATCGAGGGCACAAAGACACAGGAAGTATAAGGATTCCTCTATGAATGAGAAAGCTTGTTATGGAGGTCATAGAAGAAAGGAAGGGACTGATATAGCATTCCCTTTTTTTGTTTTAAGGCCAGCAGACAAAAATCTGTCTTCTAGTTTGGAGCGTTTTGGGGTCTCTTGTTCGCGTGGCCAGTCTAACTGTAGTCTGACCACAGCCCGAGTAACCACCTTGAGTAATTCCTCAGCCACTTTATTATTGTGCGTGGAATGTTCAGAGGTACAGCGTCCCCCTCGTGAACTGAAGAGGCGCCGAAGCGTGCTTCAGGCTTACGAGAAGTATCAGCTGGATCTGGGGAGAGAGAGTGAGCGATAGCGACAGACCTTTCTTTCGCTCCTTCTGTCTTTCGCTCATCAGCCAGATCTATGGGAGAGCCCCATGATGAAAGAGTGGGCACTGGCTCTTGGAAGTAAGTGAGATGAGTGCAAAGCATTTTGACTGTAAACAGACAGCAATGCTCTCACCCGCCCCAATGCAAGAGCAGCATGCTCTTCCCCCAAACACACAAAACAAAACTGGTGTGTCCGTTTCAGCCATAGAGCATAAACACGGGAACACACACTGCTTGCTTTGCTTCACACTCATTCTTGGAAAAGAGAAAATGTTTTCTGCGCACTGCCTAACAAATTCTAACTCCTAACAGAGGAAAAGAAAGTTCTGACAGCTTGAGAAGCACAACACACACAGAGTGGTCTGAAGACAAAAGACCTGATGATGCACCTGTGACACATCTATTTATAGCCCTGCTACAGGTACATCCTATGATGTCACCAGCAGAGGGTATAAATTCTAGTCAATTTCATTGACGTGTTGCGCACATATTCACGGCTGGTCACTCCTAAAGACGTTCCCAAAGCACTAAATCAGCACAGCATCAAAATGTAGCTTTTTGATAGGGAACAGCAGAAAAGCATAGGAAACTTAAACTCAATTAATTGCAAGTGAAGGAACAACAAAGAGAACACTGGCATCTATCAAAAAGAAGAAGAGGAGCTTTGTGCGCTGTTTGATGGTCCCACTCAGCACTTAAGTGGGAGACTTAGCCCACTGTCAACAAACTGCACACCAGAAAGCAGAACCAACCCTGTGGCTCTGGTTGGACACTCAAGTTCTGCAGCAAACAAGAACAATTCTGCACCTAATGAAAGCGAGGTTGACTTTGATGATGACTGGGAAAATTATGACTTTCTCATTTATGTTTGAGATAACACAGAACCTAGTGCCTTTAAATGTAACTTAGAAACAAAGGGCCACTCAGTCCATGTCTTGTTCCAGGAAATGTAGATCTGTGGCAAAAACAAACTCCTCTGTATCTAATGGCAGAGATGTCTGCTTAAAGATTCAACAGAGCACCAGCAAAAGCAGCACCTTTACTAGAAAACGTCCTGAAGTCCAAACGTCTACTCTAAGCACTTTTAGGCTAAAGCCACAGGATCAAACTAATGGGAAGCTGCTAAGGACTTCACTTGTGGACCAAGTGAAGTATCAAGTACAGTTGTCCGAGGGAAAAAGGCCAGTGGACCTTAATAGAACTATCAAAGTTTGTAAAGCCTCTGGCCAAAATTGTACTGCTCATTTTGACAGGGTTTCAGAAGACGACCTGAAGTATCTGTTTGATTCTGATGGTCTCTGGAATGACAAAGATGAAGATGATTTCCTGTGTCAATCTTGCAATGATGTGGAAAGGCTGTCGGCTAGTCAGGAGGAGCAAAGACACAGCAAGGGCTATACAGAGTTAGGCAAATCAAGAAGCTTAACATCTAGTAACACCATTCATGCTGAAACTATGGGCATCAACAGCAAGTCCTCACATGTGTTTGTCCGCTCAAACTTAGTACCGTGTTCCAGTGGCAGCACTGAATTTAAACAGTACTTCGTTATTTTACCGACAACTGAAGGGTCCAGCTTCAGAAAGGGAAGTCATAATCCTCACCAGTACGGGCAAGCACAAAACAAATTGACTCAAGTGAAAAATGCCTCTGCACCCAGGCTTGGTTTTGTCAGAAGCACATCACAGACCATAACGCCACAAAGCACAACAGTGGGAAAGGCTGCTAATTCCCACCATTTCACTTTCAAAAGACATCTGTCTGACTCTGTGACGCTCCACAACAAAGGTGAGCTTTGTGTACTGTGGCACCTGTATTGCATTAGCTCTGAAATTGCATCATAGAATACTCTACATCTGATTACTGTAATAAGCAAGCTTGCTTAAACTTTTAAAGGAATTATCCACCAAAAATTTACTTTTACGATTACTTACCATAATGTCAGTCCAGACCCATTACATTTTTTTTTTCATCTTAGGCACACAATTTGAACAACATTTGAATAATGTTCAAACTTCTCTTTTTCACCAGAGACTGTTAAGCTCCAAAACAGGACAAAGTTTCACCATGAATGTACTCTATATAACTTGTGCACCATATTCCAAGTTTTCTGAAGCCACACGATAGCTTTGTGTGATGAACAGACCACAATTTAGTAATTCTTAATTTTTATTGCAGCTCTCAAATCTCATATTCAAGCTTCGTGTGTCGCAATTTGTTACGAGACACATGAGGGCAGAGTATCAATGTCGTTTTGTGTCATTAACATCAAACCTGGCAAGTTTGGATATGCAAAAGAGTGAATGAGCTATTTTATGACTTCAGAAGACTTAGCATACAAGTATAACATAGCATACAAGTTGCAAATTGTAAGTAATTTGCACATATAATGGACCTTCCCGAAAAAATTTAAACATTAGTAAACAGGGCACGTATGCTTCCTCATTCACTTTTATCATAATCCACACCCATGAAAACAGCATATAAGAAAGACATATCACACTCACTAGTAAATGTGAATTGGAAGATTTAAACGTCTATGGGGACAGCAATAAATGGGGTTTAAAATAAAGTGCATTCAAATCCCAAAATTTTAAGCAAACACGCTGTTAAAAAGTAACCAACTTCTTTCTTGGTGTCGTAGAAGGTTCTTTTGTTAATCAAGCAGTACAGGAGGTCAAGAAAAATGCTTTGACATTCAAAATTTACCAGTTCATGCCTATAGCAGGAAGTCCACTACCATTAACCATATCTCACTCAGTTAAAGAATTAGTTCACCCAATAATTAAAATTGTCTTGTCTTTTACGTACCTTCATGCCATCCCAGATGTGTAAAACTTTATTTCTTCCGCAGAACACAAATTAAGATTTTTAGTAGAATATCTCAACTCTCTTGGCTCATACAATGCAAGTGAACATTGACCAATAATGTTGAAGCTCCAATAAGCACATAAAGGCTGCATAAAATGTATTCATTAGACTTCAGTGGTTTAATCCATGTCTTATGAAGATTTCCAATCAGTTTTGGGTGTGAAAAGACCAAAATATAACTCCTTTTTAATTATAAATCTTGACATAAGCAGTCTCCTTGGCGATCATGATTTCAAGCTTGATTAAACTCCCTAGTGCATTCTAGTGCTCTGTGCATTTACTAGGAAGTGTAATCAAGCTTGTAATCATGATCGTGCCTAGAGACTGCAATGGCAAGATTTATAGAAAAAAAGTTACATTTTGGTCTATTTCCACCCAAAACCATTGGATCACTTCTGAAGACATGGATTGCTGGAAAAATCGAAGTTTGTGTTCTGCAGAAGACAGAAAGTCATACACATCTGGGATAGCATGGGGGTGAGTAAATGATGAGAATTTTCTTTTATGGTTGAACTATTCATTTAAGCATGATGGCAGATCTAACAGCTATATACCCCCCTAGCAACTATAACAATTCAAAATTAATAGAATGCCTAAAGAAGGTATTTGACCGAAATGTTTTAATATAATAAAGATTTATCTTTTTCTTTTTTCATAGTATTGATGTGTGCATTCTACCCACAATATGTTCATTAAAAGAGATAACAGGATTAGCATAAACCATACGTTATCAAAACGAGACAAAATGTATGAAGTCGATTTGGAAATAAACCATTCTTTGAATGCAAGCATCAAAGAAACCTAATTCAGTGTACGTGAGTTTGCACCATCTTGGCAGCTCTGCATTCTAGTGTGTTCTTGTTTACTGATCTCGACTGAGGGAAGAATGAACCATAAACAAAATGTTGGTGTTTCATACTGACAAGCTGTTTTGAAACACCTTCTTTTTGGCCAGATTTAGTTTGAAATGACATCATGTCCTAGAATTTATTTAATTTTTTTACATTGATTTTTTTATTTATTTATGTCAGTTATTAGGGTTACTTTCACTTAAATTGCTAAATTAAAGAGTTTTTTAGTTCATGATAACAATTTGAAAATACAAAAACTTTCATGAATCAGATCATTTACATGAACGAATTACACAAAAATATGTTCTGCTTGTGTTTTTAATAAAGAGATAGTTCACTCAAAAATAAAAATCCTCATGATTTACTCACATTTAAACCATCCCAGATGTGTATGACTTTCCTTCTTCAGCAGAACCGAAATACATTTTTTACAGGTGCCATCAAGCTGCTGGCTGTTTGACGGTCCAAAAGTAATATTTAGGCAGCATAAAAGTAATCCACATGACTCCAGTCGATCAATTAACGTCTTCTGAAGCAAACCGATAGGTTGGTTTAAGAAACAAATTGATCATTAAAATGTTAACTTTAAATCATTGCTTTAAATCACTGTTTGAAATGACCTAACTCTCACGTGTTCATTCCTCTGTTGTATACAAAGCACACACTTCCGACTTCTCACGTGAATGCACCATTTCGCTTATGTCATTGATATGCCGACTGCTGGCAGGAAGCAATTATTTTTTAATTTAATAAAGTTTTAATTAACGATACATTTTTTTACACAAACCTATCAATTTGCTTCTGAAGACATCAAATCGTGTGGATTACTTTTATGCTGCCTAAATATGCCTATTGGACGTCAAATAGCCAGCTGCCTGATGTCACCTATTTACTTGCATTGTATGGACAAACAGAGCTGAAATGAGCTTAGAAAAACCTTCACTTCAGTTCTGCTGTAGAAGGAAATTCATACACATCTGGGATGGTTTAAAGGTAAGTAAATCGTGACAGGATTTTCATTTTTGGATGAACTAACCCTTTAATGGGCTCATTATGTGTAAAAGTATCTCCTTTTTGTTACATGAAAGAAAGTCATATGAGTTTGCAACAACATGAGGATGGTTAAACGAGTCAGATTTTTCATTTTTGAATGAACTATTCCTTTTAATATTTTCAGAATATATATATATATATATATATATATATATATATATATCAGCATTATGTTAAAAAAGTGTAAACACACAAGGGTTTACAATTCATGATTTGTAAGTTTCCCATTTCCCATTAACATTGCACAGAAGCTATACAATACTTGTTTTGTTTTTGTTGTTTTGCAGTTTTTGTTTCATCCCCTACAACAGTGAAATGTTCAGCTGCTGAGATTGAAAGGAAGAAACAGGAAAAATGGAGCACCTACATAGGACACCACGGAGGAGTCTGTACTAGGGCATGAATGTTTGGGGCTGTCATTTACTAATAATATTATTGTCGTTGTGACACTGTTTCCTTGAGCTGCTATTCTGAAAAGCTGTGAATCATATCCTGGAGATCTCACTCCAGTCCTCCGAATCCATTACTAATATATATTTAACACTATGGCTCTTTGAAGGAAATGTTATTTGAATATTTCTCATGCTTTTCAGAATAATGTAGTGCAGTGTTAAATCTAAATGAAAGGAATTTCTCGCACATTACAGTTCCATTATTACCATCCAGTATTGTCAATCAAATTAATGACAGAGCTCTGCGATTCTTCACACCTTTTGCCAACGTTTGATGAAGCATTTGAAACAAGTGTCATTAGGGTTTTGATTGAAAGGAGTGTGTGCTGTGGGCTACATCCTGTTTCAATTGGTCAAAAGATTCCAATCATAGCTAAACATTTCAAAAGAATCTTTACATGTAAGTGAGGGGAAAATACTTGAATTTTTGTTTATCAAGCTTTAGATCTGGTTTGTATTTACTTTGTTGTCTTGAAGATTCTTTTTTTTTTTTAAAACATAACTATGTATATAATATTAAAAAAAGCAAGCAAACAACAAAGAAACCTATCTGAAATTGTGTAATATTGCTTTCAAAGTCTATTAAAAAACTTGGAACATTGACTGTTACATAATTGCAATTACAGTGCAATTACATAATTACATCCAGAAATATCAGTTCAGATGTCTAAACCTCATCCATATAATCTTTTTACATTTGTTTATGCTAATGAAATATGTCTTTCCATTTATAACCCCTCCACACCTGGTGCATTGTATATGTCACAATGTTAGTCATTGTGTGCCCTGGGGAATGCATATCACTGGGATCTGGGCCCTGGCCCTTCTCAGGTGTAAGCCACACAGGTGTGTGCATGTTTGTACTTCAGTCAAGACATTGTAGCGCAAAGCGGCTCCCCCTCTTCTCCCGTTCAATTACTGTAAATCAAATGCCACAGTAATTTGGCAAGAGGATGAGGACTTTTTTTATTACTGTGATTATGGTTATGATGATGACTACAATTTATTCCAAGCAGATGATGAAAACGCCGGGCCCTACAGGTGTTGAGTTCATACAATATAGAAGTTGGTGATGGATTTTGCTTTAATGTGGCATTATCAAGCTGCTGGAGAACAGACTAATGGGTGTTTCTGTATTTTTCCATCAAAAATGTAGAGCAATTACTGATTATTGTGATGGATCCTTGCCATGCAGCAGGAGCGTTCTCTGGTATCAAACTGTAGTAATTATGTCAAATTACTGTGCTTTGTTGCCAGATGCAATTTGCATTTCAGCATACTTGTTGGTTTGGGGCAGAAACAAGATAATGGCTCGCAGATTTAACCAAGAAGGAAACTCGAACGGTAAATTTAAGGATTCTGGAGACTAAAACACTCTTATTTGTTGCAGTGAACAGATGTTAATGTGGTGTCTTAGAGCTTAAAGAGTACTGTGATGAAAATGTACTTTTCCAAAAACTAACAAAACCTAATCCTATTCACTCACTTGAATCTTCAGTGGTGTCTAATGTTGTGTCATGCCCCCACTTACCAAAGTGAAATCATCCTTTAAGAAAAGATGCTAATTTAAACTTTGACAGGGTGCATTATCTTTCTGTTAACAGGATCAGGACAAAGCATCGGTGACTTTTGCCAAGTTTATCGTACGACCAGAAATGCAACAACCTGGGGAATTAAAGAGCTTAAAGGAATAGTTCACCCCAAAATTTTAATTCTGTCCTTATTTACTCGCCCTTCAAGTCAATTCAATCATATATGTAGTATATGATGTTTTTAACTATTTTTAAGGTGCAACTTCTAGGATGTGATGTCATTTCAAACAAAATCTGTTTGATTTTGAGTTGCAGTGGTTCAAAATACCTTGCCTGCACGAAACACCAACATATTGTTTCCGGTTCATTCTTCCCTCAGTCGAGATCAGTAAACAAGAACACACTAGAATGCAGAGTTGGTAACCAGTACATATGGTCATATATAGTGTGTTAGCATTAGCATAAGAACCATGAATGCAGTATGTAAACAAGACAAATTACATATTATCTACTGCAATTATATGACTATATATCATCATCAAGTGGTTAAAACAGCTTATTTTACTGTTATGTGTATCCTACTCATAGGCAGTGTTGGGAGGGTTACTTTTAAAATGTATTCCAATACAGCTTACAGAATACATGCCGTAAATGTAATTTATAACATATTACATTAGATTACATAAGGTTATTAATGTAATCTAAATACTTTAGATTACTTCTTCAGCACTGGTAGAATTTTTCACTTGTTCTGACTATAATATCAAAGATCTTACTAGAAAAAAAGAAATTATGATCCAACGTGAATTTTTTTGATAAAAAAAAATATGATAGTGTCTGGTAACATGTGCATGTAAAATGGCTAGAAATAGCATTTTAGCTTAGCATAAAGCTGACAATTTACACAAGGTTTATTTCTATTTCTTCTGCTCCAAACTTACTTAAACGTACTTCAAACTTACTTCTCTGTCTGCTCGTATGAATGTAACACATTATAAGAAAGTGTTTCACCGCTGTTCAAATGCACTTTGGATCACATAATTTATAGGTATAAATGTTTTCCATCTGAAAGTATTAAATATTAAATGGAACAAATGACAATAAAATGCAAAGTAATCTGTTCAGTAATCAAAATACTTTATCAAGGTAACTATATTCTGATTACTAGTTATTTTAATTGTAACTGAGATGGAATACAGTTACAAATATTTTGTATATTAAAAACGTAATCCTGTTACATGTATTCCGTTACTCCCCAACCCTGCTCATAGCCATGTATTCAAAAAATGTAATGTCACATTGGCTATTTTTAATTTTTTTTTCATGTTGTATGCTGTCAGAACAGCATGCGTCTTTAAATGCTCTCCTATGCACCGACCACAGTGCCGTGGACAGTGGCTAAAAGTTTGCAAACAGTATACAGTATAAGCTCAGCTTTTTTGACTTTCGTTCTAGCTCTGAGCTCTGAGTGAGAAACAACTTCACTGTGAGTGTAATGGAGCCTTTTAGCTGTTGTTGTCCACTTATAGTGACCATGTCCGTCAAACTCCAAAATGAACAAAAGCACAATAAAAGTACCATAAAAGTGTGAAATTATAAAGCTCTCATCTTATTCTCCATTATCTGGCTTTGACACGTGACAACCGATGACGTGGCATTAAATAGGTCAAACCTAGTACAATGCATCGACGTGCCATTTTTGAATCTGAACACAAATTAGATTTTAGATGTTTACCTGTGAAGTAGATTTCAAGTAGATTTTCATGATTTCATTTTCTTGATTAAGCTATTGTATAGTTTCAGAAAGCGAAAAGTAAAATGGAATACTTTTATGATGTTTTTTGTCCTTTTTGGAGCTTGGCAGATGTGATCACTACAAACTGTATATTGGTCTGGAACAAGATGACGGTGAGTAAAAATGTATGCGCTAGCATATCACAACAAATATTTTGATGGTTTTAATTCCCATTAATTACACCACGTTTGAAATGACTGTTGTTGTCATAGCGTCATCCGTTGCAGATTACGACACAAAAGTGTGACTAATACACAAAACAGAGGTGCATGGGGACACCGGGGGCTGCAGTTGTCATCAAGCTAAATGAACTGTGAATATTTTCACAGTGCGTGTCATTAGCAGCTTAGATTTGTTTCAACAAGGCTTACCTGAGGGCTCTTTTCATTGGCCCCCAGGTATGAACGGGCTAATGCACACTCTAAAGCAGAGCCTTCTCCACTCCGCAGGCATCTCACAGCTGAAAGGAGCCTCATGTTTTCTCCATTATAAGAGCATTCCTGTGTAGACAGGTCGGTCAGGAGATTGTACATGGAAAATGCTGAATCCACTAATATGAATAGACCCCAGTCTCTATTATAGTTTATTTTTCAAAACATTTGTGGGATATAACAAATCTTTGGCATGGGTAAATGATTTTTATTTCATAAGTTTTTATTATAGATCATGCTTTGCATGGCTTTCTGTGTTTGTTTGGCCTCCAGACTTCATTTTGGCTCCTTGTTCTGCATGAGTCATTATTTCTTCAGACTGCAGCCTTTTCTAGTTTTTTGGGGTAAAAGAAATCCATACGACTATATTGGAGTTTTCCAAAGCTATATGATAGCTTTGTGTGAGGAACAGACCAACATTTAAATGAAAATTACATCATTTTTGCTCAACTTCATGTTGTTCCAAACCCATACAACTCCTTTTAAAGGTTGAACCATTAGGCAGAATCACAAATGTGTTTTACATACACTCACTAAGCACTTTATTTGAAACATTATGGTCTTCTGTTTTTGTAGGCCATCCACCTCATTGTTCGACATGTTGTGCATGTGTTGTGTTGTTCTGCTTACTACAATTGTACAGAGTGGTTATCTGAGTTACCATAGCCTTTCTGTCAGCTCGAACCAGTCTGGTCATTCTCCATTGACCTCTCTCATCAACCAGGTGATTTGTCTGCCAAACTGGATGTTTTTTGGCACCATTCTGAGTAAACTCTAGAGACTGTTGTATGTGAAAATCCCAGGAGATCAGCAGTCACAGAAAAACTCAAACCAACCTGTCACGCACCAGCAATCATGCCACGGTTGAAATCACTGATATCTCAATTTTTCCCCATTCTGATGGTTGATGTGAACATTAACTGAAGCTCCTGATCCGTATCTGCGTGAGTTTGTGGATTGCACTGCTGGCACACGATTGGCTGATTAAATAATCACATTAATAAGTAGGTGAACAGGTGTACCTACTAAAATGTTCAGTGAGTGTATATTGCCATATATGAGATTTCTGTGCCTTTTTTTTATCCAAACGCAAATGTGATTTAAGAGCTAAGACAGAGAGGAAGATCATCAGTAAAAAAAACAACTTTTATTTCACAAGCTATCATATGAGTCATATGGACTTTAATTATACTTTAATGGTTGGTTTGAAAATTCTCTCTATTATAGTATATTTTTCAAAACATGTGTGGGATATGACAGAGCTTTGGCATTGGTGAATGATTTGAGTTACTTGTGTTTTTCCACAACACATTATTAGCCTTGCATTGCATTGTTCTCTGAGTTCATTCTTTCAGCAATATGCATGTTCCTTCATATGGGCTGCAAACTTCTTCTTGGCTCCTTGTTCTGCATGAGTCATTGCTTCTCTTGACTGTAACCTCTCCTTGCTAGTGTTCGTTTCTTATCTGATTTCTCATCAAGATATTCCCCTATCTTATTATATTAGGCTTGCTGATAAGAACCCACAGACTAAAGCTTTTTTTTAAAAAAACATTTATTCATTGCACAAACTCTGTCCAACAAATAACCCTGTCACTGCATTCCTTGAGCCTACATCTGCCAACACCTTCTCGCTACAATGGCTTCAGCATTTTTTCCCCCTTTTTTTCTTTGGCATGCCATCATATGGCGGCGTGGGCTGTAATGGTGTGCTGACAGGTTTAGGGTGAGGTAATTTTTTTTATACATCAGATCAGCCCCTGAGGAGCTCCAGAGCCTGTAGGTTTCAGCTTGTAATCAAATGGACTTATTATGAACTAATTGTTGATATAAACTTTTAACGAATTGGACAAATCACTTTGCGCTCAGCGCATTGTCATTTCTGACGTGTCTTTTCAATGCACTCGCGGCACATTTGGTTTTGATTGCGAGCGCTGAGCATTCCGTAATGATGCTAAAATGCTGGTAGTGTGTGTCAATAAGGCTTGGTCATGCTGAGCAGTGCTTCAGTTCATTATGTGTTAGAAGACTGCATAAAGAAGTCTAAGATTGAAATTCCAGCTGTTCCTTAAACACACACACACATAGTCCATGGAAAATGCAACTGTGGTCTTCGGCCAGGGCTTCTCGTTCATGCAACGCTCGGCCTTAGTACCCTGCTTTTTTTTATCTGGCTCTCTTCCTCGCTCAGGTCGACTTGACCCAGCCTCTCTACAAGGACCAGTGTTGGGGAGTACCTAACTAAATGTAGTGGCACTACTAACTTAACTATATATTTCAGTAGCATGACAGTATAGAAAGTGTAGCTTTTCCAGTAACGACATTCTTTTTTCAGTAAGAATGTTTTTCATGACACATTGTTTGTGCATTACAGCCAAGTGAGCTAAGGCAATAGAACACAACAGTCTGGTTCCAGAAGTAAAAATACCATTCATTTTCTGCATAGGCAAATTGATTGTTAATGATAACTTCTAAACCTTTAAAGACTGACCTACTGTGAGTTAATCGATGGAAAATTCTTCTGCTAAATTCATCAGTCCATGTTAATTCAAAAATTTTGATTAATAGCACAATTTCTGGTGAATAACTACACTA
Source organism: Moxostoma hubbsi (assembly GCA_032164185.1). Lineage (NCBI taxonomy): Eukaryota > Metazoa > Chordata > Actinopteri > Cypriniformes > Catostomidae > Moxostoma > Moxostoma hubbsi. The sequence goes on along the minus strand of JAVLUX010000034.1, from coordinate 34,973,143 downwards.
CCCATGATCCTCAAGGGAAATGGTCCACTAGTCATAGAATCACGCTAAAAGAGCTCTGCAGCAACCTTCCACTTCCATGACACACTGCAAATGACACAAAGTCGGTCCTCCTATTTGCATATATCTGAATATTTTGAAACAGAATTAAATTATATTGTTTATATACTCAAAATAAACTCTTCCGGTAGGTCCAAAGGGGTTGGCTATATCGCGAAAAAAGTACATGTATACATATGTAATATGAATATGCGTTATAATTTTAAAGCATATAATCTGAACTTTTCAGATGTAACCATCACTTATTTATGTTACATAAATTAACAAAGTATGGCCTCAAAACAGAAATATTTATATGAAAAAAAAGTCCTAATCATAACACCTAAATGGACAAGTCATATATCAGATCTGCTTTTACCTTAGGCCGTTTTCTAAAACATTATCAATTTTCTACTTGTCTGTGTGCTTCCTTGTCTGAATAATACATTGTTATATATTAAATGTCCAGAACAAAATATGCCATCCAGTAGGAAAAGCATGCAAAACAAATCGTCAGAAAAATATGTTCCCCGTCTGTCGCTCATACCTCTGATCTATGAAAAAAGGCCAATGAGAGTTGGCGAACAGTATTTGCATACTCCACCTCCGGATACGGATATAAAGGCGAGAGAAATACGCTCGTTCATTCAGTAATTTTCTTCGGAGCCGAAGGTCGTGTGTATGCAGTCAGCTGCGAGTAACACAACTGATCCTGCTTCTGATCCTCTGACGCTCTGCTTTGCTGTTGAATTTACGGCGCACTACAGCGGCTTTTCTCTTCACTGCCGGCGTGCAGTTTGCCCCTGGGCGCTTCGACAGCGCAGAGTTAAAAGAGTTGAAAGAGTGATTCTCTCCGTAAAAGAGTTTATTTCTCTGAAAGAGCATTACACAGTGGCGTTGAACATCCTTTTCAGGACGCATCTTTATAAAGATGTAATTTCCGCCCCTGTGTAGTTTCTGGATGCGGTGATTTCTCCCCACCTCTCTCGGTCATAAAACACTGTCTTGCATGCCTGGGCTGCGATCACACGCAGGCAGCGTTTTATGAATGGTTCATGTTCTCAGTGCGAGAACATAGCCATGGCAACATTGCGGTCGTGTGGCTTTCTTTTGTAATGAGAGAAAGCCGTTTCAGCCGCCCCCCGCGCCTCGCCTCCTTCCTACGGGATTGACGAAGGCTCCGCGGGTGATGAACACGATTTGGGGACAATGACGGGCTCTGTTCGCCGGGTAAACCCCCTCGAACATCCCGCCTCCCCGGCACGCTTGTTTGCTTCCGTCTGAGCCCGGGATGAGCATTCTCTCCAATGGTTCATCTTCTCAGTGTGAGAACATGGCCGTTATAGCATTGCGGTCGCACGGCTTTCTTTTGTAATGAGAGAAAGCCACTTCAGCCGCCCCCCACGCCTCGCCTCCTTCCTACGGGATTGACGCAGGCGCCACGGGCGATGAAGGCGATTCGGGGAATATGACGGGCTCTGTTCGCCGGGTAAACCCCCTCGAACCGCCCGCCTCCCCAGCACGCTTGCTTGCTTCAGAATTGGATGACATCACCGCTGCATCGGAGAGCGTTACAGCGGCATCGGATGCTGATCGCTCGCCTGGGCCGCCACCTTCGGGTCTGCCGCCCAGCCTGAGCCTGATGCACGGAGAGCCGCTATGCTTTCCCGGGCTACTTGATCGGTCCCGCGGGCAGGTGCGCCGCTCACAGCCACGCCCCCCCCCCCGTTCCTTTCTTCCCGGACGTGCACGATGATTTGAGCAAAGCCAAGGCTTCTTCGCTCCTCCGCTCTCACTACCCTCGCGGTGGAACGGTCCCAGACCGCTTCCACTCTGCACGCCACGGCCCTTCCTGCAACCAACGCCAGGCCAAGGCGCTTCAAAACTTGCACCTTGGGTAGTCCTGTTCTTGATGTGCTGCAGGAACTGCGCTGGATGACCAACCGCGCCCCCGGGCCACGGAGGTCAGAAGCGCCGGCACTCGAACAGGCGATGGCCACCCCTTGTGGTCCAGAAACGCACCTGTGGACTGGACCTGGTCGAAATGCGGGAGGCAGACAAGGCACACCTTCTCCCACACCCCCGTCTCCCAGCTCCGTCTATTCGGCGCCACCGTTGACGACTCTGCCCAGCAGTCCTCAAAGGTGAGGCAGACGGAGGCCACTGCACATCCTGCCCCGCCGCAAGCCTGCCGCCATGGGCCATGCCCCGTCTGCTCGCCGAGGGCGTCCTCCTGCGGCTATGAAACACCCTGCTCCGCCTCAACCCGGGCCCAGCTCTCAGCCCCAGCGTCGAGCACTCCGCAGGAAGCGGACGCCCCCGTCTCACGGACCCCCTCAAGGACCCGGAAGGGTCCCAGGCTGTCCGTAGACGCTCGACCCAGGGACCAAGATGTTAGCTCCGGAGGTGGTAAGACCGCTCCATCCCCGGTGGAGGGCTGGGAGGAGAATTTTTTGTCGAATTAGTTTTCACATTCTCATATTCTCTGTAACAAGCTATTTCCTTTTGTCTCTGGGTCACCTGGCCGCAAATGCCGTTCCCACGGCACTCTGCCACCAGATCTCAGCAGTCCCGGCTTCCTGGACACGGACCACCCGTCTCCAGCCCCACGACTGCCCCCCCCCGGCCGGCCGGTTCCGACCAGTCTAGAGGACGCCTACCCGAGACCTCCTCCTCAGTCGCTAACCCGCCCCCTGCCGGGTGTGCGGAGCAGGTAAGTGCTTTGAGTCTTTCTCAGCACCCCAGCTGCGGGTCGCCCTGTCGCCGCCCAACGCTGCCCTACCTGCTCCGCCCCGCTGCGAAGCCCCGCCGGGTACGTCCAAATCAACCGTCCCCTTGGTGCCCCTAGCGCAGAGGTTGGACGCGTGGCTTTCACTTCCCAACCCGTCTCGCTGGCTGGCCCGGACCATCCGACTCGGTTACGCAATTCAGTTTGCCAGGCCCCCGCCCCCCTTCATGGGCGTCCGCTTTTCCGCAGTACACGGTGAACACGCCCACTCTCTGCGCGCAGAAATCGTGACTCTTCTGGCCAAAGACGCGATAGAGCCTGTCCCTCCAACCGAGATGAAGAAGGGTTTCTACAGCCCTTACTTCATCGTACCCAAGAAAAGCGGCGGCTTACGACCAATCTTGGACCTTCGAGTTCTCAACCGAACGTTGTACAAACTCCCGTTAAAGATGCTCACGCAGAAACACATCTTAACCTGCGTCCAGCATCTAGATTGGTTCGCAGCGATAGACCTGAAGGACGCGTACTTCCACGTCTCCATCCTGCCCCGACACCGCCCCTACCTGCGGTTTGCGTTCGGGGGCCAGGCGTATCAGTACAAAGTCCTCCCCTTCGGCCTGTCTCTGTCCCCTCGCGTCTTCACGAAAGTCGCAGAGGCAGCTCTTGCCCCGCTCCGAGAAGCCGGCATCCGCATACTCAACTACCTCGACGACCGGCTCATTCTGGCCCACTCGCGAGAGTTACTATGCGCCCACAGAGACCAGGTGCTCAGGCACCTCAGCCGTCTGGGGCTTCAGGTCAACTGGGAAAAGAGCAAGCTCACCCCAGTTCAGAGCATCTCCTTTCTCGGGATGGAGTTAGACTCGGTCTCAATGTCGGCACGTCTCACCAACGAGCGTGCCCAGTCAGTGTTGAACTGCCTCGCCGCCTTCAGGCCAGGCACAGCGGTCCCCTTAAAACTTTTCCAGAGGCTCCTGGGGCATATGGCATCCTCCGCGGCGGTTGCGCCACTGGGGTTGATGCATATGAGACCGCTCCAACACTGGCTCCAGACCCGAGTCCCGAGACGAGCATGGCGCCACAGCATGCACTGGGTAAAAATCACCCCCGCCTGCCGTCAGACATTCAACCCCTGGACAGACCTCTGTTTCTTACGGGCTGGAATGCCTTGTCCTGGTCACGACCGACGCCTCCAGATTGGGTTGGAGCGCCGTTTACAATGGGCACGCAGCCTCAGGCTGTTGGAAAGGGGCCCAGCTGCGTTCGCACATCAACTGCCTTGAGTTGTTGACCGTCCTTTTGGCCCTGCGGAAGTTTCTCCCGTTAATTCATGACGAACATATCCCAGTCAGGTCGGACAGCACCACTGCGGTCGCATACATAAATCGCCAAGGCGGCGTACGCTCCTGTCACATGTCACAACTTGCCCGTCGTCTCCTCCTTTGGAGCCAGCACCGACTCAAGTCGCTGCGTGCCACTCACATCCCCGGCAACCTCAATGTGATAGCGGATGCGCTGTCATGACAACGCTTGCCTGGCGGAGAGTGGAGGCTTCACCCCCACTCGGTTCAGCTGATTTGGGAATGGTTCGGCAAGGCCCAGGTAGACCCCTCTGCCTCCCGAGAGACCTCCCACTGCCCACTCTGGTACGCCCGTTCAGAGGCTCCACTCGGGGCAGATGCACTAGCACACAGCTGGCCGGTGGGGCTGCGCAAGTACGCATTCCCCCAGTGAGCCTTCTTGCACAGGTGCTGCGCAAGGTCAGGGAGGACGAGGAATAAGTCACTCTCGTGGCTCCTTACTGGCCCACCCGGGCCTGGTTCTTGGACCTTGTACTCCTCACGACAGCCCCTCCCAGGCGAATTCCCCTGAGGAAGGATCTTCTTTCTCAGGGATGGGGCACGCTCTGGCATCCGCACCCAGACCTTTGGAACCTCCACGTCTGGCCCCCGAACGGGATGCGGAAGATCTAGCTGGTCTACCACCCACGGTCGTAGCCACGTTCAACCAAGTCAGAGCCCCTTCTACCAGGCAACTCTACGCCCTGAAATGGCGTCTGTTCGTGAATTGGTGTTCTTCCTGGGCAGAAGACCCACAGAGGTGCGCAGTTAGGTCTGTGCTCCTGTTCCTACAGGAGAGGTTGGAGGGGAGGCTGTCCCCATCCACCTTGAAGGTGTGTGTTGCCACTATCGCAGCTCACCACGACCCAGTAGACAGCAAGTCTCTGGGTAAGCACGACTTAATCGTCAGGTTCCCAAGAGGTGCCCGGAGGTTAAACCCCTCCCGGCCAAACCTGTTCCCCTCCTGGGATCTCTCGGTGTTCCTCGCCGGTCTTCAGAGATCCCCCCCCCCCCGAGTCGCTAGAATCAGTTGGCTCAGGGCCCTCTCCTAAAAAGACGGCCCTGCTGATGCGCTCACTTCCATCAAGAGGGTCAGGGACCTGCAAGCGTTCCCTACTAACGACACTTGCCTGGAGCTCGGTCCGGCAGATACTCATGTGATCCTAAGACCTCGACTGGACTATGTGCCCATGGTTCCTACCACGCCCTCTGGAGATCAGGTAGTGAACCTACAAGCGCTGCCCCGGGAGGAGGCAGACCCAGCCCTCTCACTGTCATGTCCGGTACGTGCCTTGCGTGCCTACCTGGAACACACCCAGAGCTTCAGGCGCTCTGAGCAGCTCTTTGTCTGCTTTGGAGGACAGCAGAAAGGGAACGCTGTCTCCAAACAGAGGTGTCTCACTGGGTGGTGGATGCCATTCAGTTGGCCTATCACACCCAGGCCGTGCCCCCCCCCTTTTTTTTGCGGGTTCGAGCCCACTCTACTAGGAGCGTGGCATCCTCATGGGCACTGGCTAGGGGCACCTCCCTAGCAGACATTTGCAGAGCTGCGGGCTGGGCAGCACCTAACACCTTTACGATCTCAGGGTTGAGTCAGTCTTGTCCCGTGTTCTCTCAGGTCCGAGCCCGTAGAACTCGGTACACGTTGACGATCTGACCGGGTGAATCGCTTGTTTCCAGCGCCGTTTCCCTCGATCGAGGTAAAACAGTGCGCCTTCTTTCCCAGAGAACCTAGGTCCCTGGTTGATTCCTCCCTAGCCCTTCGGGCCCGCAGCAGTTCAGCGGAGGGACTTGCTGGTCCAGTCCACTACGGGTACCCCAGGCTACCCCTACTGGAATAGGTGCTCCACAGATCAGGCCTCCTACAGGACTCCTCCTGTGTGTACTTCCGCGGTACGGTCACCTTACGAGCTGACCCGCGTCTCCCTTAGGCAGTCTTTGGCTGCCCTCCGGTCGCCGTGTTGTAGCAACTCCCCCCTCCTCGAGGCGGGATCTACCACCGTGCCATTTTTCCCACATGTGACCCAAGAGGCCATGTGATGTATTTCGCCACCTTTACCTCCCCTTTCGGGTGGGTGTGGCCTCCGCAGGGTCTTTTCCCCCTAAAAGAATAGGGATTCGGGAATAAGACCCCCTTCCCTCGATGCGGTAAGGGCCCCGGCTGCTCTTGCTCTATGCCGAGAAAACATAGATAGAAAAGAGGCCCAGCCAGGCTTGGCCCGTTCCCTAGTTGGGAGCGTCACCTTGTTCCCCCCTAGGGTAACCAAAAGGATTCTGACGCTTTTTCGGGGCATTGGGGAAGAGTACGTGCAGCCTGAGCACAGTTGTTCGCTTGTGCACGTAGAAATACCTGCCCGCTTCTGTGTCAGCAGTAAACGTACACGGCTCAGCGCTTGGCAAGTTTTGAAGTGGACCCCTAGTGTCACTTCTTCGACACGACGTCGGTTACGTATGTAACCTCCGTTCCCTGATGGAGGGAACGAGACGTCGTGTCTTCCCGGCCACGTCGCTGAGCCGAGCCGCTGAGGTGCCCGGAACACTCCCGGCTCCTCAGAAAAATCCTGAATGAACGAGCGTATTTCTCTCGCCTTTATATCCGTATCCGGAGGCGGAGTATGCAAATACTGTTCGCCAACTCTCATTGGCCTTTTTTCATAGATCAGAGGTATCTTTCGGCGCTCAAGAGAGACCCCTAGTGTCGCTTCTTCGACACGACGTCTCGTTCCCTCCATCAGGGAAAGGAGGTTACATACATAACCGAGACGTTTTCAGCTATTGATGGCAAAATGTTATATGTCATTGCAGAGGATCTCAGCTTTCTAATGACACCTAGATTGAGCTTCTAGTCCACACAAAGGCCGAGATATCAAATAAAACAATGTCGGTGGTGCTTCAACTGAAAATTAGTCTGAATGTCTATGGACAAGCACATCTGTTAGGGCTTAAATGTATTATAGTGCCACCTACATTTCAGATCTGTATATAGTGATGGAATAAGATAGAGAATAAAATATTTTTTGTAGTGCTTGCAGCAATCTAGTTTAATTAAATTTGACTTTTCAAAGTAAGGTAGTGTTCACAGAACCAGAATTACATGTTTACAAATTTAGGACAACAACAAACAAAATACAAGTTTTTTTTTTTACTTTATCCTATGATTATAAAAACTTACACTATTATTTGTGAATAATTTGAGTCTTTTTATTTTATTTGGCGGGTTCTCTGAAAAAATAGACCTACTTTTTGCAATTAGTACAGTAAGTGTGAATGGTGAGCTTTTAATTTGGAGTGTGAAAAATTGCAGGTGGCAGCCCAAAAATGCACCAGAGTATAAGGGGTTAAATAAAAAAAACTACATTTTCCATTGTTTTAATTTGATTATGGCATTTATGATACTTCATAGGATTGTAGTTAATGCTCGTGAAAGATGTTAAGTACACAGTCTTGTGCCTTTGTCGTTTTGTCTGATTTTCAAAAACTTGTTTGCTTCAAATCAATGTTGTGATTCGCCTTAGTGCTGGCTGGTTTATTTCATGGATTAGAACTCTTTTAAGAAATCCCTTTGGAAAAAATTAATGGAAAAACAGGTGACAGATGTTGGTGGCACACCGGGCACAGAAGTTGCCTTCATTCAAATCAGCTTCCCAGAAACTGCAATGCCCCACCTGGACAGGACACATCTGCTGAGTTTGGAATGGCACAATAGCATACTACTCTCCCTATTTTTTCCATCCCTACAGTGTATATATATAGCGGACTCAGCCATCCTCTAGCACCTTCCTATCCCACCATACTCCTTGTAAAAGCCTCCTCAACTTCTCCAGTCCTCCATCAATGGCAGATAATGGAGGTATTTGTTACTGTCAGCTCATCTGGCCTCCATTACATCTCCATTACCCATTTCTCTCTCTCTCTCTCTCTCTCTCTCTCTCTCTCTCTCTCTACTTTTTTGCCATTACACAATGTTTTTGTTTTGCAGCTTCATTATGCTCTGCTCTGGTTTTGCCATTTTATGTGCTTTTTCAGGCAGTCAAGCTCTGGAAAAAGAGATGGGATTGTTTTCGATGCTCTCTGTATGCTGCCAGCAGTATGACCTTGAAAATAAAATCCCTCCAAAATTAGGTTTATGGTTTAACTCACAACACACACTCGCATGCTTAGACATGATCATTATGGTCTACCCATCCTAATGCATGTAATGTATCCTCATGCACATGCCAGGTGTATTCATACATGTATTTTCCAATGCACAGGGATGCATTATTCACACACATATACATACACATACACATACACATACACATACACATAGACATACGTTCAATTAATGTGACCTAAACGAGGACATTGGTAGTTTGCTACTGCCATACAAATGAAAAGTTTTAAATTAAAATCATTTTATATAAATTTGGTATACAGTATAAAACTAAACAAAATTATACCTACTCTGACTCACCACTGCCCATAGTATCAAAGGCATTTGAATACTGATGATTTAATAATTCTGTATTCATAATTTTATATTTAAAACAATACTTTCATAACATTATTTAATTGTTAAAAAAACATGATTAATTGAAAGCTAATTGTTAACGCTTGCAGTTTCTGTCATATTCATTTATGTATATCAGCAAAAATTGACTGCATTATGTACATTTTTATACCATCAAAATAGCTTGTATTTTACCAAAATGTCATTATCGTCAGCAAGCTAACTGAGTAATGTATTATGCTGTCAAAAAAAAAAAATCCTCAAAAATATGCTTGAATGAACCTGGCGTCGTCAATGTTTTCTGTTCTTTCAGACAACAAAGCACTTGAATGCGATGTACTGTTAATTACCACTGCAAAAGTGGGAAGTAGGATAATTCTGATAGCACATGAAGGCAGCATGAGTGCACACACATGCACACACACACACACACACACACACGCACGCACGCACACACACACACGCAAGGCTTCATTCCACTTCCATCAAGTAAGCCAGTAAAAAGTCTGTGACTATGATCAATGTTTATTGCTCTTGGCACTTCGTCAGAAGTTCCTTTACCTGGATGTGGCTAATTAATCGTGGCAGGCACGAGAAGTGCAAAGCAGCTCATATATGGAGATGAGATCAGCAGTGGAGGGGAGCAGAGACAGCCAGGGCTCTCTACTGACTGGAGATCAGCCACTGCACTAGAGAAAAAAAAATGTTCCAACATGAAACAGAGCCTTACAGGCAAAGTTGGAGTTCCCAGTCCAATTACACAAGCCGCAGGCTCATGCAAGTATGCATTGACAAATAAACAAAGAAATCTGAGATGCTAATGCAGCTCTGGCTTAATTAACTTTTTTTTTTTTTTTTTTTTTTATATGCCCTACCAAAAAGTGCACTTAGAAGAGAGTAATCATTTGTCATTCAGTGTTTGAAGACTGCAGGTATTTATTCATACTGTAGCTTTATGGACATGCACAGTCCATAGTAGAATGGCATTAGAGTTTTACCTCGATTTAATGTGTAATTGATTTTTTTCTAGGCACTGCATTTAGGATGTAGTTTGTGGCTGTGCTGTTTCAGAGTCCAGATTGACTGAGGTGCTTTCAGCACCCTAATGAGTGTTGTAAATTACAAGCTTTAAAGCGAGTCTGTGCCATGCTGCAAAAAATGGTATTTAAAAAAAAAAGAAAAGTTGAGAAATGTATTATTATTCAGCGGTATGAAGAAGTGTGACTACTCTCACTTACTGTTAAAAGTGGGTCCCTTGATTTACAACATGTCATTTCCCAACAAGAAGCAAAAGTATAATTCAGGGATAGTAAAACACTTTACGATGCATTATTAAATTGACAATTTAATGTGCCCATCCAAAAATGTGTTAACAGAGAATATACTCAAATTTGCAAATACATCAAATTCGTTGCCCTGGTAAGACTGGTGCCAAAAAAATGCTCTTTTTGTCCTACTTTAGGCTTTATAAGTAAGCAATAAGGTATGAGAGGCTGTGCTATATTGTTGATATAGTAACCAGCTATGAGGTGAATCACAATGTAAACCTTGAAGTAAAAAGTATTTGAAAGTCGGACAAAGAGACAAAGGTATGAGGGCATGAACTACAATACTGTGAAGCATTGCAGAGAACGTATTCATTAAAAAAAATTATGGGTGAAAAAAAATGTTTGATTTAAACTTGTTGATTATATGTATAACTGCAAAATATTCTGATACCATATTGAGCGTGTAGAAAACTTGATTGCATAATTTTTAGTGTGAAATGGAAGTGGGCGGTCACTGCATAGCTCTTTTGCCGCAGTATGGCCCTGTCCCAAATGGCATTGTGATCCTCCTCCCAGTCCAGATTTTGGTGATGTAAGTGAGTGCAGACCGATGGGGTGTTAGTCAGCATTTGGAACAGACTTCAAGACTTCACTTATATGATGCATTTTTATACTTTATGTTTATCATATACATACATTTTTACAAATTGATATTAGTGAAAGCCATTCCATTGACAGTGTATAGAAACACACTTTAAACTCTCTCTTGAATTTTTCTTTTTTAATTAATTTATTCCAAATAACACACTGACAATAAATCAGTACAAAATCTAATCAAGAACCTATAAAGTGCACATATAACAAAAACAAACTATTATGCACAAACCGGCATAGTTCGCAAAAATCATTCTATTTATTTACACAGCCACACTTCTTCAGGTATTTAAATTGCTGATAGACTGAAAATTGCTATTTAAATAAATACAATACATTTAGCAGGCTAAAGTGTGTGGGAAAGTATTAAAGGGTTAATTCTCTCCCGTCTTAATATTTTAGAGACTCACAATAATTCTAAAATCATCTTTGAAACGATGATAATACGTCTGTTTCATTCAGGATTTTTCTGAGGAGCCGGAAATGGTTTGGCCACAACAGTGGCTTGGCTCAGCGATGTGGCCGGGAGGACACAATGTCTCATTCCCTCCATCAGGGAACAGAGGTTACATACGTAACCTAGACGTTCCACGTCTGTCGCTCACTTCGACGTTGTGTCGATGAAGTGGCGTGCTTTCTATTGAAAGCGAGCTGCGACCGCAACGTTGCCATGGTCATGCTCTCGCAGTGAGAACATGAACCATCCACAAACACTGCCTCGGTGTGATCGCTGCCCAGACACATGAGTCTATGCCTGTGGCCGTCTGAAGCGGCGAGCACTCTACCGCATCCAGGAACTACACAGGGGCGGAATGGCATCTTTATAAAGACGCGTCCTGAAAAGGACGTTCAACGCTGCTGTGTAAATGCTCTTTTAGAGGAAAATACACTTTTATAGAGAAAATCACTCTTTTAATAAACTCTTTTAGCTTTCTGCGCTGTCGAAATGCCCAGGGGCAAGCTGCACTGCCGTGCAGAGAAGGAGAAAAGCCTCTGAAGTGTGCCGTAGATCCAACAGCAAAGCAGAACGTCAGAGGAACAAAGGCAGGAACAGGTGTGTGACTCGCAGCTGACTGCACACACGACCATCGGCTCCGAAGAAAATTTCTGAATGAAACAGACGTATTTCCCCACCTTTATACCCGTATGGCCGGGGGCGGGGTATGCAAATACTGTTCGCCAACTCTCATTGGCCTTTTTTCATAGATCAGAGGCATATTCGGCGCTCAAGAGAGACCCCTAGTGTCGCTTCTTCAACACAACGTCGAAGTGAGCGACAGACGGGGAACAAAGATTAACAAAGTTACTTAAAATAATAAATAGAAACTAAATATGAGTGATTCCATCTCTGGTAAACTGAATAAAACAATACATTTTTTAACAATTATACACATCACATTAAAAAGTATTACTATGTACATAAGAAGAGATTCATGATCCACAGTCACAAAAAACAATAGTGCAAATAAAGGCCATCAGATTGCAAGTTTATATCAAGTGTCCTTTTTGGGACAGGGCCTATCCACGATTTTCGCATATTCTTCTAAAAATCTTAATTTGTGTTCTGCTGAAGAAAGAAAGTCATTCACCTATGGGATGTCATGAGGGTGAGTAAATGATGAGAGAATTTTCATTTTTGGCTGAACCATTCCTTTAAAATAATGCAAATTGATGGCTTCAACAGAAGCATATCCCATTGATTAACAACCACAGAGTTCAAGATAGGTTTGTCTATAAAGGTTTATAATTTATAATTAGGGCTGCCAATAAATTCAAACATTTAACTTAATAAATTACGTGATATGCAGTCTCTTATGAAAATCTAGAGTTCTGACAAACTTGCTGAAAACTCGCCGCAAATTCCCACTCATTTATTTCACATGAAAATGAGCTTGCGATTCTTCAAATGTTTGCCAGAAGTTTGCAGTTCCTCACTTTGTAGCTCCTCTTGATTTTTGTAAGGGGGTTAATTAATTGCAATTAATCATAAACAATTGATCATGTATAAATATTTACTGGAAAAGCCCCCCAAATGAAGATAATTCAATATATAATAATCTAAATGTTTACAAATATAATATTCTTTAATAATAAAATAATAATATCAGATAATTCAAAGACATTACAAAGACATGGCAGATGAGTAAAGCATTGATTACACAATTCATAAAGTGGGTTTAGAGGTCAATATAGTGTTTGGTTTGTTTCCATATTGTTGAATGTAAGCCTATCACTGGCTTACTGTTCACAGCCATTCCTTTTACAACCGAGTTTGTCAATCTGTCCGAGGTAGATGTTTTCACAGGACGTGTTTTTGCGTTCTGTCTGTACACATGTTGGGTGTACGCTTTTGATGGGTTTAACTTTTTGTCCACTGTGGCTATTAGTGTTCCAAGGTCACTAGCCACAAAGCATTTCAACTAGCCAAAATCCCAATTTTTAGTAAGGATGATTTAAAAACTGATGATGTGTATTTGTCTCCTCTTTACTTCGTCAGAGCTGTTTATGATGTAGGGGCTGTCTAGCAGTTTGAGAGGTCAGACTTCCTCTGTATAGTGATTTATACTAGAATGTTCTCTGTAGAATTCAAATGAGTCACACAAGGTTTGTGGTCTCCGACAGCCACCAGGATATCTAGTGAAGCCAGACTGAATCAAGCAAGTTTTTCTTTATGCTGTCCCAGAGCTCTTGCAATCTTATCTCTGGAGTATGCTGTGCTCTGAAGTGTGCTGCGGTGGTTTTGCCCCGCACAGATGCACTAATAAGTTATGAGAGACAAATTTAATGTTTATAAAGCACTGATTGTGAGATAAAATTACATTTGCTTTGGCAGTGGCTCCAAGTCACCTGACATTCACACAGTTTTCAATGCAGGAAAAACTTGGCAATGTGGCTAGTTAGAGTGACGGAGTTACCTGCCACTGCTGCATTTGGTGGGTTGGTGGGTGTTAATTTCAAAGCTATGGTTACATTGCAATTTACTGGTTTTCAGCTTCTCTAGCTATAATCAGCATTTTTTTTAGAATGCTGTGTTAATGTAAATGTAGTTTGAATCTTTAATAAACACAAGCAGCTGTCGGTTTTCTAACTGTACAGCTGGAGCTTACTGCCCCCTGCTGAGACTACCAAGCTCTGTTTGTAGGAAACGTCCTTATTAATGTGACGTGATTAATTGCGTAATTTTCTTTTTTTTTTTTTACATATTTTTCAATCATACTGAATTAACATGTTAAATAATCATCCTTAATAATCAATTCAAATATGAAAACGATAATGGGATTTTTACTTTCTGAAATAGACTGTTGTGCTCTGTTTTTCTTTTAGCATGGCTGAAACACTGAATTGAGCAATTAGCAACCAGGGCTGAATCTGTTGGTTTAATATTAACCATTATAACATGGTTTATCATTTAAATGTTTTATAAATTCAGGCAATCATGTGCTATAATCTTAAATGCAAATATTGCACATTCTCCCATTTTATCATCATAAAAAGCTAATTTCCTTATTGAAGTCCCCAGTCCAAACATTACTATCAGCAACAGCTTCCACATAAGTCCACCTTTCTATTGTATGCATATACATTTATTAAAATACATTATGTTTACCATGCCCTGTGGCAAAGTAAATCACATGACTTTAATTGGCAGCTGTGAACGATAGCACCTGCAAACAACTTGGCGGTTGTTCTCGAGGTCTAGCGGGAGTCTTACTGCGCAATTTAAACAAAGAGTGATCATTGAGGCAGAAAAAAGGCATGGTTGCGGGGATAGAGGGAGGCTGACAGCTCATGATTGATGATTGGCCGGCACCCTAAGCCTGACACCCACCAATCACCCATTCTGCATTTACAACAAAGTCACCAGTGTGTCGTCTGCCTGTGCCCTACCCCGACGCAGCCAATCAATACACTGCGGCCCAACACTCCAAATCACACTCGACCACATACTGCTGAGTAGACACAAGACACGGGAGGGCACATCGTACATGTAGATTAAAAATCTGACAACGGTAACCTTAGCGTGAAGTGTACGTGTACACGCTAACACCAAACACACACACACATACACGCATGCACTCTCGGCAAGCACATTCACAAAATGTATGTCTGCTCATGCTGGGATGAACTGATGTCTTGAAGGACAAAAATAGCAACTGATGTCAGATTAATCAAGCTCTCAGTTCTAAACACTTGAATTATATGTTTGTTTAAACACTGTCGTGTTTACTTTCCAGAAATATCACATGAATGGAAAGTCAACCCAGACTGACTGCTTTCCAAAGAGTGTAATTTCTGATTTGATTCAAGAGAGACTCGTAATGTCAGAAAATTAATGTTTGTTGAATCCAAAGACCTCTACGCTAGACTACAGTAACATCCTTTGTTTTTAGCTTTATACAAAGAAAACTTGCTTTGTTATTAAAGATATTCTCAGGGTTGTGTATCTGGTGGGTGACAGAGAAGATGTGTTTTCAATTCATTCCTGGTCCAGGGATTGATGGTAATACAATCTAGTTGAGATGTTCAAATCTTTTTTGCAAATGTTCAGATTTGTGTATGTGTGTGCATGTCTTCTGTGCCTGACTGTTATTATCAATCATAAAACCAGAAGTAGTAATAAGACATAGTCTAGCTGATATTATTTATGATCATTATGTTGTCTTTTATAGTTTGCTCATTATCTGCCAAACCAGACTAATATTCATCTTGACCATAATTTGTGCTAAGATTGATCTCCAGTGCAATTCGAGTCTGACTCAAGGGCGTTGGGATCTAAATCAGTACTTCAGAAAACCACCATAGATCTAAGAGATGGTTTACTCTGAGAATATGATGTTTTGCTATATTAGGGTTTAAAGTATGTTTTACTTCTCTGGGAAAATGGATGTCAGGAAATCTGATGCTTTACAATGGTTAAAGTGAAATAAAATCTGCCAGTGATGTAAACCTATTCTCAGATCAGTTACTGTATTTTGTTTATGTTATCTAAAAAGTAAACATATATATTTCATCTACCACATCTGCTCAGTTATGTCTTCTCAGTTAAAACTACAGACAAACCCACAGCAGCAAATTTGTATTTGCATCCAAAAATGTTGAATATCTTGAAGGATATGAGAAAATCTTCTCAATTATTGGGTATAAGTACAGTACAAAATGGATTTACACATTTTGTTTGTATTTTTAACTATATTTGCTTATATCCATAATCCCCTTCATGGCAAGATATGAACTAATTTTCTTTCATTAAAAAAGTGATGAGTGTCAAATTAGCAATTAATTCATTCAGTCCATTACAATAACATTAGTTACTCAAGAAAGGTGTGCATATCTATTCATTTATTCATGAGCTAATAACGGATTGCCTTTCCATCATAATTATGTGGTACACAAAACTAATTTAAGTTCTCTTGAAGAACATTTTAATCGTCGATTTTCAAATCTCCTGCTGTGAAAAAATATATGTTTCTTCATCCTTTCTGAGTAAGAAATGAGAAATGTATATATATATATATATATATATATATATATATATATATATATATATATATATCTCATCATGTCAGTCTGTCATTTTAAAATGGATTGTTTTGTTTCATCGGATTGGATGAGTTGAAACTGTTGTAAAATGCTGATAAACGCACAAAATTCCTAAGTTTAATATTAAGAATTTAAAATAGATAGTGTTTTGTGAATTTAAATTTATATAAAATGTCAATTTAGAGTTATATTTAAAATGTATAATTAAGTGTCGGAACTATAGCTGTTTCCCAAATAACACACTATACACTATGCACTTAAAGAATACAATATGCACTTAGCCATGTAGTGTATACATTTTCAAAGTGTAGTATCTTCCCAAATGGAATACTTAAAAAACTTTTACTACACAGAAGCATTCATTGTTTAACAGCTGAAGTGGTGTTTCAAATGCATGCAATGTGTTGCTGCTAGCTTTAGCGTGTTAGCCTTAAAAGTGTTGAACTTCAGAACACTTTTATCTTAAATAACTTACATATCCACACAGTGTGTGTTGATTGTAAAGTATTCAACTTACATTTATAAGGTGTTGTCTTCACTGAAGTTTTGCTAATTGTTAAATTCGCATTCATTATTTACTATTGTTTTGTCAGGCCAGCAATGCAGCCAGGAAACTCCACCCCTTCTGAAATGTATTTTCAGCATTCCATAATCATTCCATAATTCCATAAACATTCCATAATCATTGACGGTTGAAGAAGTCCATAATCTGGGTACTCAAAGAACACTCTTTGTTTAATTTTCAGCATTAGCATACACTACTTACATTTCAAAATGAAGTTAAATAGTGCAGAAATGTGCATAACCTCGAGGTAATGCGTTACAGGGATTTTACCACAGGAAAGGGGGTTTTAGGCAACTATTACTTGGTGGAGGAATTGTTAAATGTTCTTTTTTTATTATTATTATTATTTTACTATTATTATTATTCACTTTGTATTGTGCATAAACACCCCTTAACCATGGTAAAATCATTGTAATGCACAGCCCAATTCTGGCTTATACTTTAATAATATTAATAATAATAATAATAATTAAAATACAGTACATTCAACAAGTCCTGGTTGTGATGTAGTATCTTGTTTTCTTATTCTCTCTCTCCCTCCCTCTCTCTCTCTCTCTCTCTCTCTCTCTCTCTCTCTCTCTCTCTGTTTAAAATATTTCCCAGCTGACTGCTCCCATAGTTGTGTGTAACACAAGCTCTGCATCAAGTTACAATAGTGACATCTAGTGTGTCTGTTCAGGTTTTCTTTCAAAAGTAAGTGGAAAGGGTTTCTGCCATTTACACAGAGAGCAAAAATCTGTCACATTAGAACTCAATTGAGTGATGGTAATCCAGTCTAATATTTGAGTTCTGCTGATATCTCACCTTTTCTCTATCTTTGATTGGCAGATTATTTGAAAAACAAAGATAGGAGCAAGCCTTTCTATGAGGACATTAAAAAATGACGTGAATGATGTAATTGAATAAAATTATTTATTTAAATTTGTTTATTATAAGTATATAAACAATGTATTTAAATTGTATTAATTGAAATACATACCAATATATACATAGTTTGAAAGTATAGAGAGAACTTGAATACATTATTTGCACTGCAAGTCATGAGAGTGGGCGGTCACTGCTGGGTTCTTTTGGCATGCTTTGTTAGCAGTGATTCTCTGATTGGTGGATCATTTGTCTTTAGGATCATGGGTAGTGTAGTTCTTAGGAATTCCACTATTGAACTTGATTTTTAAAAATGAAGATGCAATAATGCGGGCCGATGGCTTCAGCTGCACATATCATCAATTAACAACCTCGGAGCTCACAGTAGGTCTGTCTTTAAAAAATTATTTAAAAAATTATCCCTTTTGGAGAAAATATTTTTTACCTTAACTTGTGGAACCAGACTGTTGAACTCTATTGCAATTCAGTCATCAGTGTTGGTTACATTTGGAATACTGAACATTCTATCAATATCAAAGTCAAAGGGAGATTTTCAAACTTGAATCAAAGTTGAAAATTGGAATACATTTCCTAAGTATAAAGTTCACAACCAATAGCAGGCATAAGTCTAAAATTATCTAGAAAAAAAAAGTCTAAACAAGTCTGTATGTTTAGTGATTCGTGCTGAATTATTTACAGAATTAGAACTGCATGTGTTCTGTGTGTGATCCTGGATGTGCATGTGTGTTTGTGTGGTTAAGAGTGGTCTAAAGTGGTGAGCAGTATGCATAATGGAGTTCCCATGCAGCTGTAAATAATTCATGCAGCAGGAGAAGAGGGTAAGCATTGTCCTGCTGCATTTTCATACATTCATCTCCTGACTAATAGCAGAAAGCACTGAGTTGAGAGGGAGTGAGGGAAAGAGAGAGAGAGAGAGAGAGAGAGAGAGAGAGAGAGAGAATGTCATGTGCTTTCCAGGTTTACTAATGTAGGTAAAGTTAAATATCTGCTGTACTGTTACATATGTATGTGTGATTCAAAATTCTATGGGAAGTGAATGGAGACTGCATTAAAATCAAAACATAATTGTTTATTTTTGTGTATATACTTATATGATACTAAAATCAAACAAATCAATATGCACAAACTGTAAATCATTCAGCCAATGTTTTTGGACTGACCTTTTGTGTCTCTATCAGACTGAAAATTCTCATATATTATTTACTAATTTGAGAGTAGGCATCCCCATACAGTGTATCGGAGGGGGCTTACAGTTATTCCAGAAAGTATACATCTAATTGCATTTTTGGTTCATGCATAAGTAGAAGCAGCTTAAGTAGCAGCATTAGTGAGTGCTGCAGATGAATTAATATTGCATCAAGTCTTTGATATTTGCAGAGAGGGGAAGTTCTTAATGGTGCACTTTTCCAAACAGATATTTATCATCCATTAAAACAAAAGGTTACTTTCCTGGGATGCTCCATGATAACAACCGTGCATTACCATCCCATTCCCTAATAGGTTTTGCTCAAAAACCTAGTGAGCTGCCTACAGAGGCAACATTTTAAGGCTTAAAGATTTTGGTCAAATTCTAAGGCAACATCACATTTCGGAAGTTAACATTAAATACTTTTTGCAAAGAAACAGACATTGGACAACAGATATTTGGAAAAGAGAGTTCCCCGTCTGTCGCTCACTTCGACGTCGTGTCGAAGAAGCGACACTAGGGGTCTCTCTTGAGCGCCGAAAGATACCTCTGATCTATGAAAAAAGGCCAATGAGAGTTGGCGAACAGTATTTGCATACTCCGCCTCCGGATACGGATATAAAGGCGAGAGAAATACGCTCGTTCATTCAGTAATTTTCTTCGGAGCCGATGGTCGTGTGTATGCAGTCAGCTGCGAGTAACACAACTGATCCTGCTTCTGATCCTCTGACGCTCTGCTTTGCTGTTGGATTTACGGCGCACTACAGCGGCTTTTCTCTTCACTGCCGGCGTGCAGTTTGCCCCTGGGCGCTTCGACAGCGCAGAGTTAAAAGAGTTGAAAGAGTGATTCTCTCCATAAAAGAGTTTATTTCTCTGAAAGAGCATTACACAGCGGCGTTGAACGTCCTTTTCAGGACGCGTCTTTATAAAGATGTAATTTCCGCCCCTGTGTAGTTTCTGGATGCGGTGATTTCTCCCCACCTCTCTCGGTCATAAAACATTGTCTTGCATGCCTGGGCTGCGATCACATGCAAGCAGTGTTTTATGAATGGTTTATGTTCTCAGTGCAAGAACATAGCCATGGCAACATTGCGGTCATGTGGCTTTCTTTTGTAGTGAGAGAAAGCCGTTTCAGCCGCCCCCCACGCCTCGCCTCCTTCCTACGGGATTGACACAGGCGCCGCGGGCGATGAACACGATTTGGGGACAATGACGGGCTCTGTTCGCCGGGTAAATCCCCTCGAACTTCCCGCCTCCCCGGCACGCTTGTTTGCTAGCATTGCGGTCGTGTGGCTTTCTTTTGTAATGAGAGAAAGCCGTTTCAGCCGCCCCCCGCGCCTCGCCTCCTTCCTACGGGATTGACGCAGGCGCCGCGGGCGATGAACACGATTTGGGGACAATGACGGGCTCTGTTCGCCGGGTAAATCCCCTCGAACCGCCCGCCTCCCCGGCACGCTTGCTTGCTTGCTTCCGTCTGAGCTCGGGATGAGTATTCTCTCCAATGGTTCATCTTCTCAGTGTGAGAACATGGCCGTTATAGCATTGCGGTCGCACAGCTTTCTTTTGTAATGAGAGAAAGCCACTTCAACCGCCCCCCGCGCTCCGCCTTCTTCCTACGGGATTGGCGCAGGCGCCGCGGGCGATGAAGGCGATTTGGGGAATATGACGGGCTCTGTTCGCCGGGTAAACCCCCTCGAACCGCCCGCCTCCCCGGCACGCTTGCTTGCCTCAGAATTGGATGACATCACCGCTGCATCGGAGAGCGTTACAGCGGCATCGGATGCTGATCGTTCACCTGGGCCGCCACCTTCGGGTCTGCCGCCCAGCCTGAGCCTGACGCACGGAGATCCGCTATGCTTTCCCGGGCTACTTGATCGGTTCCGCGGGCAGGTGCGCCGCTCACAGCCACGCCCCCCCCCCGTTCCCTTCTTCCCGGACGTGCACGACGAGTTGAGCTAAGCCAAGGCTTTTTCGCTCCTCCGCTCTCACTACCCTCGCGGTGGAACGGTCCCAGACCGCTTCCACTCTGCACGCCACGGCCCTTCCTGCAACCAATGCCAGGCCAAGGCACTTCAAAACTTGCACCTTGGGTAGTCCTGTTCTTGATGTGCTGCAGGAACTGCGCTGGATGACCAACCGCGCCCCCGGGCCACGGAGGTCAGAAGCGCTGGCACGCAAACAGGCGATGGCCACCCCTTGTGGTCCAGAAACACACCTGTGGACTGGACCTGGTCGAAATGCGGGAGGCAGACAAGGCACACCTTCTCTCACACCCCCGTCTCCCAGCTCCGTCCATTCGGCGCCACCGTTGACGACTCTGCCCAGCAGTCCTCAGCGGTGAGGCAGACGGAGGCCACTGCACATCCTGCCCCGCCGCAAGCTTGCCACCATGGGCCATGCCCCGTCTGCTCGCCGAGGGCGTCCTCCTGCGGCTATGAAACACCCTGCTCCGCCTCAACCCGGGCCCAGCTCTCAGCCCCAGCGTCGAGCACGCTGCAGGGAACGGACGCCCCCGTCTCACGGACCCCCTCGAGGACCCGGAAGGCTCCCAGGCTGTCCATAGACGTTCAACCCAGGGACCAAGATGTTAGCTCCGGAGGCTGGTAAGACCGCTCCGTCCCCGGTGGAGGGCCGGGAGGAGAATCTTTTCTTGTTGAATTAATTTTCACATTCTCATATTCTCTGTAATGAGCTATTTCCTTTTGTCTCTGGGTCACCTGGCCCGCAAATGCCGTTCTCACGGCACTTTGCCCCCAGATATCAACAGTCCTGGCTTCCTGGACACGGACCACCCGTCTTCAGCCCCACGACTGTCCCCCGGCTGGCCGGTTCCGACGAGTCTAGAGGACGCCTACCCAGGACCTCCTCCTCAGTCGCTAACCCGCCCCCTGCCGGGTGTGCGGAGCAAGGTAAGTGCTTTGAGTCTTTTCTCAGCACCTCAGCTGCGGGTCGCCCCGTCGCCGCCCAACGCTGCCCTACCTGCTCCGCCCCGCTGCGAAGCCCCGCCGGGTACGTCAAATTAATCGTCCCTTTGGTGCCCCTAGCGCAGAGGTTGGACGCGTGGCTTTCACTTCCCAACCCGTCTCGCTGGCTGGCCCGGACCATCCGACTCGGTTATGCAATTCAGTTTGCCAGGCCCCCATCCCCCTTCATGGGCGTCCGCTTTTCCGCAGTACACGGCGAACACGCCCACTCCCTGCGCGCGGAAATCGCGACTCTTCTGGCCAAAGACGCGATAGAGCCTGTCCCTCCAACCGAGATGAAGATGGGTTTCTACAGCCCTTACTTCATCGTACCCAAGAAAAGCGGCGGCTTATGACCAATCTTGGACCTGCGAGTTCTCAACCGAGCGTTGCACAAACTCCCGTTCAAAATGCTCACGCTTAACCTGCGTCCGGCATCTAGATTGGTTCGCAGCGGTAGACCTGAAGGACACGTACTTCATGTCTCCACCCTGCCCCGACACCGCCCCTACCTGCGGTTTGCGTTCGGGGGCCAGGTGTATCAGTACAAGTCCTCCCCTTTGGCCTGTCTCTGTCCTCTCACGAGAGTTACTATGCAAAACCCACAGAGATCAGGTGCTCAGGCACCTCAGCCGTCTGGGGCTTCAGGTCAACTGGGAAAAGAGCCAGCTCACTCCAGTTCAGAGCATCTCTTTTCTCAGGATGGAGTTAGACTCGGTCTCAATGTCGGCACGTCTCACCAACGAGCGTGCCCAGTCAGTGTTGAACTGCCTCGCCGCCTTCAGGCCAGGCACAGCGGTCCCCTTAAAACTTTTCCAGACGCTCCTGGGGCATATGGCGTCCTCCGCGGCGGTCGCGCCGCTGGGGTTGATGCATATGAGACCGCTCCAACACTGGCTCCAGACCCGAGTCCCGAGACGAGCATGGCGCCACGGCGCCGTATGCAACGGGCACGCAGCCTCAGGCCGTTGGAAAGGGGCCCAGCTGCGTTGGCACATCAACTGCCTCGAGTTGTTGACCGTCCTTTTTGCCCTGCGGAAGTTTCTCCCGTTAATTCGGGACGAACATATCCTAGTCAGGTCGGACAGCACCACTGCGGTCGCGTACATAAATCGCCAAGGCGGCGTACGCTCCCGTCACATGTCACAACTCGCCCGTCGTCTCCTCCTTTGGAGCCAGCACCGACTCAAGTCGCTGCGTGCCACTCACATCCCTGGCAACCCCAATGTGATAGCGGACGTGCTGTCATGACAATGCTTGTCTGGCGGAGAGTGGAGGCTTCACCCCCACTCGGTGCAGCTGATTTGGGAACGGTTCGGCAAGGCCCAGGTAGACCCCTCTGCCTCCCGAGAGACCTCCCACTGCCCGCTCTGGTACGCCCGTTAAGAGGCTCCCCTCGGGGCAGATGCACTGGCACACAGCTGGCCGGTGGGGCTGCGCAAGTACGCATTCCCCCCAGTGAGCCTTCTTGCACAGGTGCTGTGCAAGGTCAGGGAGGACGAGGAGCAAGTCACTCTCGTGGCTCCTTACTGGCCCACCCGGGCCTGGTTCTCGGACCTCATACTCCTCGCGACAGCCCCTCCCTGGCGAATTCCCCTGAGGAAGGACCTTCTTTCTCAGGGACGGGGCACGCTCTGGCATCCGCACCCAGACCTCTGGAACCTCCACGTCTGGTCCCTGATGCGGAAGATCTAGCTGGTCTACCACCCACGGTCGTAGCCACGTTCACCCAAGCTAGAGCCCCTTCTACCAGGCAACTCTACGCCCTGAAATGGCGTCTGTTCGTGAATTGGTGTTCTTCCCGGGCAGAAGACCCACAGAGGTGCGCAGTTAGGTCTGTGCTCCTGTTCCTACAGGAGAGGTTGGGGGGGGAGGCTGTCCCCATCCACCTCGAAGGTGTATGTTGCCACTATTGCAGCTCACCACAACCCAGTAGACAGCAACTCTCTGGGTAAGCACGACTTAATCATCAGGTTCCCAAGAGGTGCCCGGAGGTTAAAAACCCCTCCTGGCCAAACCTGTTCCCCTCCTGGGGATCTCTCGGTGGTCCTCGCCGGTCTTCAGAGATCCTCCCCCGAGTCGCTAGAATCAGTTGGCTCAGGGCCCTCTCCTGAAAAGACGGCCCTGCTGATCGCGCTCACTTCCATCAAGAGGGTCGGGGACCTGCAGGCGTCCCCTACTAACGACACATGCCTGGAGCTCGGTCCGGCAGATACTCATGTGATCCTAAGACCTCGACTGGGCTATGTGCCCATGGTTCCTACCATGCCCTCTGGAGATCAGGTAGTGAACCTACAAGCGCTGCCCCGGGAGGAGGCAGACCCAGCCCCTCTCACTGTCGTGTCCGGTACGTGCCTTGTGTGCCTACCTGGACCGCCCCCAGAGCTTCAGGCGCTCTCAGCAGCTCTTTGTCTGCTTTGGAGGACCAGCAGAAAGGGAACGCTGTCTCCAAACAGAGGTGTCTCACTGGGTGATGGATGCCATTCAGTTGGCCTATCACACCCAGGCCATGCCCCCCACTTACGGGTTCGAGCCCACTCCACTAGGAGCGTGACATCCTCATGGGCACTGGCGAGGGGCACCTCCCTAGCAGACATTCGCGGAGCTGCGGGCTGGGCAGCACCTAACACCCTTATGATCTCAGGGTTGAGTCAGTCTCGTCCCGTGTTCTCTCAGGTCCGAGCCCGTAGAACTCGGTACACGTCGACGATCTGACCGGGTGAACCGCTTGTTCCAGCGCCGTTTCCCTCTGCCGAGGCAAAACAGTGCGCTTTTGCCCCAGAGGACCCAGGTCCCTGGTTGATTCCTCCCTAGCACTTCGGACCCGCAGCAGTTCATCGGAGGAACGTGCTGGTCCAGTCCACTACGGATACCTCCGGCTACCCCTACTGGAATAAGTGCTCCACAGATCAGGCCTCCTACGGGACTCCTCCTGTGTGTATTTCCGCGGCACGGTCACCTTACGAGCTGACCCGCGTCTCCCTTAGGCAGTCCTTCGCTGCCCTCCGGTCGCCGTGTTGTAGCAACTCCCCCCTCCTTGAGGTTGGATCTACCACTGTGCCATTTCCTTCCACATGCCTAAGTGGCCATGTGATGTATTTTGCCACCTTTACCTCCCCTGTTGGGCGGGTGTGGCCTCCGCAGGGTCTTTTCCCCCTAAAAGAATAGGACTTCGGAATAAGACCCCCTTCCCTCGATGCGGTAAGGGCCCCGGCTGCTCTTGCTCTATGCCGAGAAAACATAGAGAGAAAAGAGGCCCAGCCAGGCTTGGCCCGTTCCCTAGTTGGGAGCGTCACCTTGTTCCCCCCTAGGGTAACCAAAAGGACGCTGACGCTTTTTCGGGGCATTGGGGAAGAGTACGTGCAGCCTGAACACAGTTGGTCGCTTGTGCACGTGCAAAATACCTGCCCGCTTCTGTGTCAGCAGTACACGTACACGGCTCAGCGCATGGCGAGTTTTGAAGTGGACCCCTAGTGTCGCTTCTTCGACACGACGTCGAAGTGAGCGACAGACGGGGAACGTCTCGGTTACGTATGTAACCTCCGTTCCCTGATGGAGGGAACGAGACGTCGTGTCTTCCCGGCCACGTCGCTGAGCCGAGCCGCTGAGATGTCTGGAACACTCCCGGCTCCTCAGAAAAATCCTGAATGAACGAGCGTATTTCTCTCGCCTTTATATCCGTATCCGGAGGCGGAGTATGCAAATACTGTTCGCCAACTCTCATTGGCCTTTTTTCATAGATCAGAGGTATCTTTCGGCGCTCAAGAGAGACCCCTAGTGTCGCTTCTTCGACACGACGTCTCGTTCCCTCCATCAGGGAACGGAGGTTACATACGTAACCGAGACGTTATGGATCTTAACCCCATTGAGCTTTTGTGGGATCAGCTAGACTGTAAGGTGCATGAGAAGTGCCCAACAAGATGGCAAGTGCTATAGGAAGTGTGGGGTGAAATGTCACCTGAGTATCTGGACAAATTGACTGTCTGACTGAGAATGTCATGGATCTGCAAAGCTGTCATTGCTGCACGTGGAGGATTTTTTGATGAGAACTCTTTGAAGTAGTTTAAGAAGGTCTGAACATTTTTCACGTTATTAACGTCCTGACTATACATTGTGATCAGTTGAATGTCACTTTGGTGAATAAAAGTACCAATTTTGTCTTACTGTACTGACAGAGTTTTTATAGTCAAAACAAGTGAAAAAATCTAACAGTACTGAAGAAGTAATCCAAAATATTTAGAAAACGTTACTGACCTTGAGTAATCTCAAGGAATACATTACAAATTACATTTTACGGCATGTATTCTGTAATCTGTAGTGGAATACATTTCAAAAGTAACCCTCCCAACCCTGTATATATATATATATATATATATATATATATATATATATATATATATATATATCCCAGATAGCACACATACATCTCCGAGATGTCTGTTTTAGATCTTTTTATCTGGAAAGTGTCGCATCCTGTTAGCATCTGTTAAACATCTTAAAAAGATCTGATTTACATGTCATCCGAGACATAATTATTGACATACATCTTCCAGACGTATACAGATGAGCAAACAACATAAAAAATAAATCTTCCAGATGTAAACACACACATCACATAGATGTCAGGGTGATGTGTGTGTGCTTTTATGGAAATATACTGTATAAAGAAAATAGTGAAAATTTAAAAAAATAATCTATTTAACCCAATATTCATTTTTGCTCTGTACTTATATTATAATTAGAGTGCCACAGTGTTCAATTCTTTCACAAATCAATTCTAAGTCGAGTCTTCCTTGAGCTTCGCGTGAGGAGTGTTATTTGTAAGACACAGATTTTCTGCCTTTGTGAAGCATTCCAAATCATCACTTTTGAGGCACATTTCAGTTAGGATGCTGTTTTTAAAGCATCTAACTATGCAGGCAGTAGGCAGCAAAGCAGCTCACTAGATGTTGAAGAACCTATTTGTGTGTTTCCTTTGACAGTTGTTGCTTAATTTATGCCCACTATTACAAATTACTTATTTGCTTTGTGCATGACAGCGCAGTATGACACTTAGATGCTATAAACCAAACCTGCATGGACAGCAGAAAGTCACTAAGGCTTTTGCCCACAGAAAGCCCCATCAGTACAATCCGCCATAAGCCCTTGATACCCAGTGACCGAGTGCATGTATGGGGGTGTGAAGGATGACCACCAGGATGTGACTTCTTTGTGGAAATCCTCTCAATGCCAGTGGTCTAAGTCAGAGAGTCAACAAGACTTACTCCGAAAGCCCCACAGTATTAATAGCATAGCATTAATAAATTATAGTGCCAAGTGGCTTTTATCAGAACCCCTGCCCTACATCAAATGGAGTTTTTAAGCTCACAGCTATGACTTGAACAGAGAAGTTTAAGAGAGAGAAAGAGCTAATGCAAGGCATGTCGAACAGTGTTGTTAATTCAACAAAGAAATTACAATTAATTATACAAAAATAAGGCTGCCGATTTAACATGATATTACAGTGTGATAAGCGCATTTAAATAATTAACACAATTAACCATTCCCCCTGTCTGTATATAAATTCAGCAAAAAGGAATTTTCCTACTAGAAGAGCCATTCAAGCTAGTTCCACATTCATGTTTTTACGAATCCCAGTCAGTAGGGGGCAGTCAGCACAACTTCAGCTGTAGGCAACGGAAAAAAATTATACGTACGGCTCAGATGTTCAAGTTAGCTGCAAGGCGCAAAAGGTTTCAAACTAAATTTAACTTGATTTAGCATCCAAAAAAATTTGCCACTTATGGCTAGAGTTGCTGAAAACCTGTTATATGTGACACAACCACAGTGAGAATCTCCAAAAGTGTCCATCTAATTCATGTGTACATAAACAAAAAGAGTGCAGACGGAAAGCAAGAACACGTCCTCTGAGAACAGGACTGACAAACTCGACTGCAAAATGGATTGATGTCAAGTGTGGGTAAATGTTCAAAAAGCCATTTTATTGTCAAAACTATGCTTTACTAAAGTCTTTTTTGGGAGTTACTCCAATCAGCGGTCATCTTTGGAACACTCTAATGCAGGCTGGGCAGCTATTTTTCTATGTAAGCAAGCGCCATACAAGTTCCTATCTACTTGAATTCGTATATACCAAAATCTCCAAAACGGTTGGTCAAGATTACGATCAAAGATCAACTAATGCGCATAAATGTTCTCGAGTTGATTGACAGGCGACATCTCTACTTAAAAGGTGATTGCTCTTTTACCTGTAAGGCGGGACTAATTTTTTAAAATCCATTGACCATTGGGCAATATGTTAAAAATAATGCACACACACATTAGATGAAGACTTCAGTCAATTCAGTAGCTCAATAAAGTCTGTTTAATTTTACATTGAGCAAGTCACCCTCTCATGGGTGCTGTCATTTTGACAACACATGACAACTCGTGTCATCCAATAGACCTTTTAGCCAGTATTGATATCTGCGATTATTTGTGATCATTTTGATTAATAAATCTGGATTACAGCTCATAATTGACAGCATAGGTACACCAAATTTACATCATACCTTTTTGTAATAATACTGTACCTATAAATAACTTAAGTGTAGGTATAAGGGAACAATATGTTAAGCTTGTGGAATAAAGGGGTAACAACCAGGAAAATAACAAATAAATTATACTGTAAGTATTTAATAACAAAGGGTTACCCCTTAAGGGTTAAATGCTTACAGTATAATTTAAATGTAATTTTCCAGTTTGTTACCCCTTTATTCCAACATATTGTTATTTATACTGTAAGTATTTTATAACTAAGGTGTAAGTATTCTAATATTACATGGTGTGTATAACCTACTAATGCTAATATAGCAAGAGCATACTCTGTGTAATTTTTTTTTTTTAAATACAGTTATTATAATATATATATATATATATATATATATATATATATATATATATATATATATATATATACAGTCCATCTCAGCTGCGAGTCATGCCAGCACCCCCACCACCCTCCACACCATTTTTTATAGCAAAAGAGCAGAGGATTTAGTTGTGTCATCAAGCAAAATTAAAACTAGGCAAAGCAACTATGGAAAACAAGGCAACAAAAATAAAACTATTGCAAAACATTTTTCTGTACAGTGTTACTGTGTAAATAAATAAATGGGGCGGCTGTAGCTCAGGTGGTAGAGCGGGTCGACTGCTAATCGCAGGGTTGGCTCGATTCCCGGTCCACACGACTCCACATGCCGAAGTGTCCTTGGGCAAGACACTGAACCCCAAGTTGCTCCCAATGGCAGGCTAGCGCCTTGTATGGCAGTTCTGCCGCCATTGGTGTATGAGTGTGTGTGTGAATGGGTGACTGGGACACAGTGTAAAGCGCTTTTGGTAACCTCTAAGGTTAAAAAAAAGCACTATATAAGTGCAGACCATTAACGTTTAAATATACCATTGTTCCGTGTTTCTACAGTCCAACTTGTTACCCCCTTTTTCCATTGCGGGCTGTAAATTGAAGTGAGGCTAGTAACCCCTTTATTCCCCAAACTTGCATATTGTTCAAAAAACATACAAAAAGGTATGTAAATTGCAGGCTGTAATCTAAAACGTTGCTAAAAAATGCTATTGACAGCACTATATAAAAAAATTTGATAAAAAATACCGCATTTAATCATACCCCCTGACAAATATGTATGTAAATTAGAACATAAAAAGAAATGTTCCTACCATTAGAACAATTCAAACGTGACATACCATCTAAATGCAAACCATGTATTTGCGAGTCTACAGTCAGCCCAGGCTCAGCTGTCACTACAGGCAACATGACTCGCCAAACCAACCAAGAGAACACAGTACAGATTGAAATGATAAAAGCGTCTGTCAAATGCATAAATACAAATGTAAAATTCTTTAGTCTAAGTCTACTTCTGCCAGATTGGCAAACTTGATTACAAAATGAATTGCTGCAGACTTGGGCCAGTGATAGGCTTTACCCATCTGCTACCACAATGTAATGTCCTTAAAATATTGTAATTTTCTGAACATTTCTCAGCAAATATAGGTATATGCCTTCTATCATATGTGATTAATTTGATTAATAAATCAGTGTGTAATGTAATTATTTTAGTAACTTTGAAGTAATCGATTCACAAACTAAATTATTTTTACACATGGAGTGCTGCAGAACTGAGATTTACTCCAGTGTTTTCAAATCAAAAGGCTGTGTAAAGAGGAACTGTTTAATCTGCTGTGAGGTCACGGATGAGGAATGTGTACACTCTGATCGATCATCCGTGTGAACAATAAACATTTTGTAAAAGATAATTCACCCATTATCCACAGAGATATCAGTGATTACTGTTTGTTTAACCTCTGAAAGGCCCTCGCTGTTGTTTCTCTTCGCTGTTCAGAGGTGAAACTCAATACCCAGCCAGAGTCTGTTTATACCTGGTCGTCAGAGCAACTCCAAAACACAGAACTCCATGAATGAAATTCCAACATATCATCAATCATTCTTGACAAAAGAGGGATTGTTGTGGTATAAAGACGAGGGGAGGATAAGTGTATGAGTGTGTATGCAGACATAATGCAACATGCCCAATATTTCTTAGTCAATCTCTGTTTCTATGGTTGTCACATCTAACCACAGCCACTGTCAGTGTCTCGCAGCTAATAATGCACTGCAGAAGATAAAACAACTAATGTAGAATTACTCAAATGGGGGGCCCAGGGAAAGATGCAATTTCTAATTGGTTCCAGAAGAGTCGGCTGCATATTGACCCTCCTGCCCACATGGCTAATCCACTGGGTTGTTGAGAATGGACAGGCTGTGGTTGTGCAGTACACAGAGGGAGGAGAGATATCAGCTATCTCAAAATGCAGCTTAAAACACCTCCCATCAGCCCCCCCTTGCATTTATAAATGTTAATGAGGCTTTGCAGGAAGTGGGCCAACTGCCATCATAACCCTCTGCATTCGAAATTTGGAGTCTGGTTCACATTTGTGCCCCCGTGTTGATTCAGCACACAGAACGTTCGGGTTCAAAGCGATGCCCGCAGAGAGGTAGTGTTTCAGCATGAAAGAAAACTTTTTTAACTGAAACAGGCAATCTGTGCTGTGCCTCATTGGTGGTGAAAAGTGAATAACCTCGGTCGCAACCACAGAAGCATTAATGTAGCTAACTCCAACTAACATGAAGAAAAGAGGTGCAACCATTATCATGAGCACAATTTCAAAACCATCAAATTAATTAGTTTGACTGCAATTGACTGGTGGGTATATTCAGATGCTAATGCTAATTATGACTTTCAACTAACCATATAATTGTGCATACTGTAGTTAAGATAGCAAAATGGATTAAATGGACTATTAAAGGTTAAAATAATATATATTGTAACAAGTTCAAAGGAAAGAGGGAACGGGAGACAGCGAACCCCATATCGAGCATTGCCTTTAATTTTTCCCGAACTACCTGTTTCTTGTGTTCGGATAGGCGGTAGGGATGACTACGTACCACTACATAGGGGATGGTCTCGATGTGGTGTTCACAAATGTCCGAATTGATTTAATACCCGATCATTTGTATAGCTTGCATAGTGTATATGAATATATACATAAAAGCAGTGCCATGATCAGTTAGGATTTCTTTCGGAATCCCCACTTGGGAGATAATTCTGAAGAGTGCCTCCGCAACACTACGAGCAGAGGTGTTGGCATTCATGGCATGCTGCACACACTGGCAAACATCCCCGTGAATGCCTGGCCAATAGAAACAGGCCATGAGAAGGCTTAGTGTTTCCCCTTTCCCAAGTGTCCTGCCATCGGATTATAATGAGCCACCTGGAATAACATTTCATGACGGCTCTTCAGTACCAACAACTGGGTTGTATTTTCGATTGTCCGAGCACCCTGTATCACTCTGCACAACCACTCTTTTGCAATGGAAAAATATGGATATGCAAGGGTGATGCCTGGCAGAAGACATTGACCATCAATCATTATTGCTTGGTCAAATGGTTTCATCTCTAGTCTGCTCTAAAGGGAAATCCTCTATCTGGACTTCCCTAAGGGCGAGGGTGGATAACACCTCCCCTTCCCCAGCATCAGCCTAATGCAGAGCAGATGCAGATGGCCAAGGCCATGCTTCCCCAGCTAGCGCTTAGTCCATCTCACACTGACTCGCTTTATAACAGGACCCATCCACACACAACCCCTTCAATAATAATCAAAAAGTCGGCCAATTAGATCCCAAAATTTGTGGATGGGTGAGGAGAAGACTAACCACTGCTTCGACATTATGCTTTTGTCCCCGTAACATTATTGTGACAGTCACTACAGGATAATCCTGAATATCCCCATGCACACACCTTTCCATCACACGATTATTTGCATCCAATGTCCCACTTTGAACCAAGCATTGATGAATGGAGGTTTGAATATCACCTGAATCCACCAAGGATTTTTATGTACCCCCTTGACCCTCACCAGTATCTGGTACGTCCCTGCTTGATCGGAGGGGGTATGTGGAGTGCCAGGGACCCATATCAAGGCCCCACCTCCATTAATGGGCACAGACCTTGCACCCCACAACCAAGCAGACCGACCCAAGCCTCCCGCCCACACCTGTGGCAGCGGGTTCCCTTACCTGGGATGAGAAGAGGGAAGAGATGGGGTTTGGTGTTACAGGGAACCCCCAAGTCCAGGGAGCCAGTTTTGGGGGAATGTTCATCCGTTTCCAGGGGAACAGAGCAGGGTGGAAGGGAGGAGGGGGAGAGAGCTGGGGATGAGAGCTGGGGATGGAGAAAAGGGCGTGGGTTGCACCAGCCCCTGGATATGCTGCCAAATGATCTCCCGCCAGCTGGACCGCTTTGTCCAGCGACGCCGGCTGGTGGCACTGGACCCACTCGGCTGTCTTCTTCAGCAGCTGGGAGACAACTGCTGAGGGCTCACTGCTGCTCCGTGCGTAGGTCCATGAGGGCCTGGTGGATGCTGGCTTGGGACCTGATAACACTCTCCAGTGGTGAGGACTCCATGGCAGCACATCCTCTTCCCAGCTTTCAGCACCAGTGTAACAAGTTCAAAGGAATGAGGAAGCGGGAGACGGCGATTCCAACTCAGAAATGTCACTTTTATTGATAAAATATTGAGTTTGCTTCAATGTGTAACAATATAGCTTCATAAATTTAAATTTTCATAATGGCATCGGCCAACACACACAAACAGCTTTTCAGCTGGGCTCTCTCTCTCTCTCTCTCACACAATCTGGCCCTTTTATTTCCCCCATCTCTCACTGTGAAAACAGAAACAAGTAATTACAAGCAATTCATCTCAGGTGAGAACCTTACAACTTACTCTCTCTTTCAAGACAAACGCTCGGACATACCCTCACCTCCACATACACAGTATATACTTAAAAGTTTTACATCCAATCAAACTCTTCAGCATTTTGTCTCAAATTCATCAGTCACTTGGAAGAATCTAGCTAAATGCTAGCAGATGAAAACATGAACAAGTTGCTTGACATCCCTGTCCAAAAAAAAGACCAGCATTGCATGAAAATTGCATGCTGGTAAAACTGTTTTTTAGCAGGGATACCCTCATCCTCAATCCATGAGCAAAACTATGCAAGGTATGTAGGGTGTCCCCCTAAACAGGGTTGGGAGGGTTACTTTTGAAATGTATTCCACTACAGATTACAGAATATATGCTGTAAAATTTAATTTGTAACATAATCTGTTAGATATCCAATATCCTGTTACATGTATTTACTCCCCAACCCTGCCCCTACAGCATCTTGCCACTAAAACACCAGACAATAGGTGGCCTGTGCGTTATGTTGTCATTTATGCCAAAATACAGGAGATCTTGGCTAAATGGGACAGTTGGCAATCCTACCAACATTCTGCCTACCATATCCTTTTGTATTCCATGGAAGAAAGGAAGTCATATAGATTTTAACAATATGAGGGTGAGTAAATTAATGCAGGGTTTTCATTTTTGGGTGAAATATCCTTTTGATTTCCATGGTAAAATCTGGGTCCTGAAGTGAAACCTGTTGAGAACATGCTATGGCAACACACGAGCAAAGCCTAGTTAAATCTCACTTCCTGTGAAGTGTCTAATGGAGTCAATAACAGCTCTTAATGATACGTGTTGATGGACAGGTGTACTTTGAGAGTGAGAGGTGAGGGAGGCACACAATGCCTGGCCTCTCCAACCTCTCTCTGATGTTGTGTGCGCTCAGCCAAGCTGCTTCCTTATCTGTCAACCTGCTGTAATTTAGGCCGGCACTCTGATCACAGCCCCAACCTGCTGGACTTGTTGACGGTGCGCAGGAGTCACAAACACAGAAGAGACACCAAGATGAGACATCATCACTCACTTCCCTGACCCCACTGGCAAAGCACTATGCTGTTTCAAGGGCTCTTCCCATTCAATTGCACTTAACACGCTCTTTAGTGCCTCTACTCGCTTCTCAAATGACTTAGATGTCTCAAAGACAGAGGAATTTGTTTCCTCAACCATCTCGCTCTCATTTACCCAAAGCAATATGTATAAACAGTTTCTTTATTTTCTCCATTGGGACGACCCTGACAGTAAATCTCTATTACCAATATTCTTCCATATGGTCACATGAAAATTTGATGGTGAAATGCCCAAGGTGGAGGTTGCAGCTGAGAAGTGGTAGGGTAAATGTAGTGTAGAGGAAGTCAGGCCAGGAGGCGCTTCCGTGACTACATCTGCTCTGGGACACTGAGGTGTAATCAGAGAACGGCAGACCCCAGAGCTCGGCTCCAATACTGCCGCCACTTTTATCGGATCCTAGCTTGGAAAATGAGAGGGATCCATCATAGCGAAGGTGTTGACAGCATGTGTGTTTGTGTGTGTGAGCTTACGTTCATATGTTCCCCAGCTCACGGCATATGCACTTGGCTCAGAATTTATTTCCTGAATTGGAGAGAGTTTGGGTTTTATGTCAAAAAATATAACATTGCACAATATTTTGCCTGTAACGTCTCCGCTGTGTCCCACCCTTCATCTTCTCCATGCATTTTATAACCAGAACAGACAAGTAACCTGAGGATGTCATTACCCATTAATGCTTAGATTTCCTCTGCAATTGAGCGCTGGCCAGAACAAGGCTCACAATGCATTGACTGTAGATTCTAATTGCTTGCTGGTTTCATAACACTTTTATCTCTGAGGTGTGGAACAGCTCGCCAAATCCAAGATGACTGTGCCTCCCCAAGGCTGCTATGGAAATGTTGTAAAGCTACATGAAAACCAGTTGGTGTGATCCAATAAAGAGTCACATAATGTGCCTCACTGGAGCTCCCTGTGGAGAATATTGAAAACACACACACTTTATGGATCTACAAGAGAATGTAATCAAAATTGCTTAGCATTATTTAGACCAGTTTAGGTCTATATTATTGGGAACAGATTATTTGGATTAATTCCAGACTAGAATTTCTTGGGATGAAAGAATATTTTAATCTTTCTTGTTATCTTTTTCATCTCAAAACCTCTGCATTTTGTTCCATTCAGTTACACTCCATCTAGCTGTTCCTGTGTGAACCCCCTTCTGATCCTCTCCAAACAGAATGTTGAGAGCTTTTGCTGCTCTAAAGTCCCTGTAATTGCATTTGCTGTCAGATGGATCAGACAGTAAGTTATTGATGTAAATGATGCTGCAACCAATCACAAAATTAAAAATCAAACCCCAATATTTTGTTGTCACTGGATTTTGGTGAAACAGGTGAAATGTAATTTCGAACAAAATCTGGCCACATTTTTTTTTGTGTGAACAAAAGAACAAAAGTGTGAACTTTCTGTAAACTTTGGTTGGCTGTTAAACATCTTCTTACTGCCATTGGTCCATATGATCCATTGGTCCATGGTGTGACCCAGTGCTCCACCAACTTTGACGTCAAAATCTTTTTCTGGTTAATTTCTTCATTAAGTCAATATGAGTCAACATGAACATACTGGAGTGCAGAGTTGCCACCCTTTTACACACTCATTTGAAGTAGTATTAATGTATTTCTTTAAAAAAAAACTTTTTCATGATCTTATGTGGATTCTCTTAATAAAATTAATAATAAAATACAATAACAAAAGTTAACCATTGCATATTATGACCATGTATCGCGTGTTAGCATTAGCATCATGAATGCAGTATGTAAACATGACAATTTATACATTATCTACTGCATATAAATTACTTTAAAAAATCACTGAGTGATTAAAACGCCTTCTATTACTGATCTCATATGGATTTTTTTCATACAATGAGTCATTGATAGGTAATTTTACTATTTAGTAGTAGTTTGAGTAGCTGCTTTGAAGTAGTTTCCATTGATAACTGATGTCTGTAATTCCCCTCTCTTAAAAAGCACCATCCACCAGTGATACTAATGATCTATGGTCAGACTAAAAGTGTTCTTAAAAGGAACCTAGGGTGAGCTGTGACCTTTCAATTCTAATCAAAATGGTCCAGCACACAGTCTACTCCAAGCTTTCTTTAGGAAATAGATAACATCTAGTAATAAAGCGAGATGGCTGGTATCTCTTTTACATGCCTCAGGTGAGACATGGTCTGCTCAGCCTTGTCGAACACAGTCGCTCCCTGTGCTCTAAATGACGTGGTTTGAGAGGACCACCAATGGCTGAATTCCCTTTCCGGACTCAGAGGAATGGTGACCTCTGGAGAGCACTTCATTAGCTGGCTGGCATTAGCCTGTGATTGAGCTATCTGCAGTAGAGACACAAACCCAGCCAAGCCGGTAGAAAGGTGAGTCCCTTTGTCCAGAGACAGGTGTGTAACTGTAGCTAACTGACAGAGTTGCAAATCAGCGCCACTGAAACGCTATCTGAACAGGCTAACCGTGTCCAGATGGCCCTGTATTAATGACTATTTCTTTCTTCCTTTGTCTCCATCTCTCATTCTCTCGTTTCTCAGACAGTTTTATTTCTCCGTTGCACTGACGATGCATTATAAATGCGTGTCATCCATTGTTTATGTTTACTTTGATTTGCTGCCCTCATGCATATTAATTCCAGACCTTGCGAAGATTCATGGCTTTTATATCCAAGCTGCATTATGATGTCATTGTCCCCTTCTGCACGCTTTCAACATAATGTACTGTATATATATCACGCTCAACCACAGTTTATATACAGGTGATTCTTCAGTCAGGGCCACTATTTGAATCTTGAAAATAAAACTTCTTCAAACTGTGTTTTATCATTGTGAAAACATTTATAAAATGGGAAATCAATATATAGCTTCTAAAAGTTCAAGTAACCTGAAATCAATTTCATACAGCAGAATCAGACATTTTTGCAACATTTCAACCATGATCATCTTTCCCTTTGGTGCTACTGATTGCTCGTTGCGTAAGCAGCCTCTGAGACACAGGTTCATGTATCAGGGAACCAGGAAGTCATTATGTTTACATAAACAATGGCAAACACGATTGGGAGGTTGCATTTGTTTACTCTAAAATTAAATTTTAACTCCACTGATCATTAGGTTTGGGGTTTTGCTTTGGGTGTAGAGTTAATAAAGCTTTCAGTCCTTATGACTGTATTACATCATTTACAACTAAAAATACAACTTGGTTTTGGTGCCACTTTGTGGACATTTCATATGGAAACTGGAGCTGACACGTGCACTTACATTAAACAACACTTCCAGCTTCAGCCACTGGGGGCAGTGATTCAAATGTCAGTGAGCACATTCCAGTTTTAGCAGCAGAACTTTTGGTATAAAGTGTGATGGTGTGGATTTTTCTTTTTTTTGTTGTTGTTGTTGTTGCTGTTTGTGATGGTATTGATAGTTTTCACTTTTTGGAGAAAAACTAAAAGTTGATTAACTTTGGACTAGCTTGAATAAGCCCAAAAAAAGTGAAATGCTGGCTAAATTAAAATTCCAACACGTTTAAAGTTTTAATAATATTTTAAGTAAAATTAGAATGTGTGTTATTTTAAAGCATTTTTTTCCCTTAAAATCAACATAGGGGACAAAAATTATGAACTGAAGAATCACCCATGCACACACACCTTTTACATATTACACTTCTCCATTAAAGGATTCCCAGATCAGCGCCAGGGCTGACCTTTTTAAATCAGCTGTGACATGTGACTCCTCAGAAGCTGCTATCTAATGGCCTGGGCTGACCCTTTAAATAGGATGTCTGAATGTGTTATTGAGGATATTGTTTCCTATAAACATCTAGCACTCGGGCAATAACAATCACATCAGGCAAAATGAAGTTATCTGAGAATAGAATTAAACTCCAAATGACCCTTTGCTCTGCTTCACAGCCCTCCATTAATAATTTCTAATCTAATCAGGGAGGATAAATGTACTATCACGGCCGCGCCAGGCACCTTGCCAGGAAGAGGGCCATTCAGCGGAAGCCGGGCCTCCGACGAGGGGCAAGAGCGGGAAAAAGAGACATATTTTCAGGAGAGGCCACTGCTTGATTTCCTCCTTTGTTATCTCTGTCTTGGCAAAGCCATGTCCTGGTAACTGATAGACATGTCTCTTTGTAAATAACCCTGGCTTGACTTACGAAAGAGAGAGAGAGAGAGAGAGAGAGAGAGAGAGAGAAAGTAATAAAAGGGGTGCTCTAAATTGTCAGACATTACTCATTCGACCTAGAAGATGACTATGTCACATCCTCTGAATAATCCCTCTCTTTTGAATTACTTAATCAACAGCAGTGAATCATAATCATACACAAGCATACAC
The DNA here is from genome assembly GCA_032164185.1 of Moxostoma hubbsi. Classification (NCBI taxonomy): domain Eukaryota; kingdom Metazoa; phylum Chordata; class Actinopteri; order Cypriniformes; family Catostomidae; genus Moxostoma; species Moxostoma hubbsi. The sequence goes on along the minus strand of JAVLUX010000034.1, from coordinate 34,934,744 downwards.
ACCCACTTGAGCTCTAATTTAAGTTCAGCCTTTGAGGAATACACTGTTTTGAACAAACCTGGAGATTTTTCACTATGCTACCAAAAACTATTCAATGTTATAAACAGTTTAATATAGCAAAAAACCACTCAAGGCTGTGCTTCAATGAACAGCAATATTCAATAAACAATTACATTTATTAAAAGTGAAATGTAGTAACTTTTTGCAGTACTAGCATCACCAAGTGGAATCTCTAAAATAATTGTGTAGACACTCCCCTCATCTATACACAATCTAATAAACATACAAAACTTTTACGGCAGTGTTCCACTCTTCATAGCGGAAGCCTGTTTTCGTGTTCCGTTGTATGGTTTTAGTGGAAAATGTGACTTTTAGCATATTAAATTTGTAAAAATTGTCACACAAAAAATGTGTAGATCCATACTGCCGATATTTACAGAGTCATGATGACCATATTTTGACAGCGCCTCACCCGTAAATGTTTAAGGAGTGGGTAGATTACATGAAGTGATGGCCTGATGTTGTTGCCATAATATGGAAATGATCACAAACGAGGCACCCGTTGGATTCACCCACTAATGCAACAACATGGGGGACACATTCTCATGGATAGCTTCATTTTTGGAGGTTGAAAAAATAAACCATAATTCATTTGGACAGCAGTATCTCTGCCACTGAACCCTTGAGAAAGATGAATAGGGTGGTTGTTTAGATTTGAAAGAAAATAGAAACTGGGAAAAATAAGGAATGTTTGTTTGATTTTTCGGTTAGAAATAATAATTCCTTTGTAACATATGGCCATCAAAGATTTAGCCGAGCAAGAGAGGAGCGAATGGAGCTATTTAGAAAGAGTGGAAATTATTAAGTCAATTTGGTGCAGTAGCGAGAGTGAGAGAGAGGTTCAAAAGCTGCCGTCAAATTGTTTCAATAATGACCTTCCATTATTATTGAGTGGAAAAAATGACGTGTTCCGACTCCTCAAAGATCTGCAGATAATTGGATTGGAATTTCAAATGAGACCTCATCATAAGAGGCATATTTTTTTAAGTTAAATTTACCCTTAAACCATCTTGTCGCATGCAAAATACATCAATGAATTAAACCCTCACTACACATACTGTAATATACACCTGGCATCCAATCCAGATGATATACGCCACAGCTAAAATGAAAGAATCATATTCTTACTGTCCTTCATTCACTTTTATGAGTGGAATATCAATCCAGGTTGTCATTATTATTAGAGGTGCCAATTACTGGTTAGCCCGTTTATTTGAAGTTTTCTCAGCTCTATTATTCCCACTGCTACCATATCTAACCTGTGCCTCAGCAAAGTCATCATGAATCATTTATGATGTCTTATCTCTGTATGTGAGCTCTTGTCTTTTATGAGGCCAGCTTTAAACCCACTCATTAGCCTTCAGTAGCTTTGGGAATCTTCCTCTATTGACATTTCTCACTCGGTAGCAGGGTCTGTTTGATAGGAACAACATCTCTATTGACAAACTGATAGCTGGGGGGCACTGAAACCCTGACAAGGCTCCATGCAGCCTGCTGCATGTCTAGGCCATAGGCACACAGATGCTTGTGATTGTCTTTTGGGGCTTTTCTGTGCTAATGTCTCCTATTTACAGAATGCGTGTGAAGAGTAATTCCACAGTCTTTTCGCTTGCTGTTTCCCTATTGTGCATTATTCCACATTTAAACACGCAGAACACACAATCTGAACAAATTGATACATTCACTAAACAGTTGCACCACTTTTTCACATGGTATGTCAGCACAAAGACCTGCATCGTTTTCACAATCCACGTGGTGCAATCAATGCTGAAATTGCACTGCGCCTTGAGTATTTAAACTAAATAATTGCGATTCCTTTCCAAGCAAAAACGCCTCCTTTTTATGTAAATTAGGCTAATTGTAGATTGAGCTTCATTCACCAATAAACGTGGGGCGCTAAAATTTACATCGTGCTATTATTGCCAAATGATAGCAGGTGGAAAAACATTTTTATTCAAAAAATATTTTGTGTAAATTTTATATTCATTTTATATACATATCAGCAAATAATGTTCAAATGACTGAAAAGAGCTTTATGACCTGCCATATATCAAGATGCGCAGTGTAGTCAAGAGATGGAGTAATGCTGTTCAGTCTAGACAAAGTGAGCCACATCACAGTTGTCTACTGCACCCTCCACTATATAGTACTCAGAATCATCCCACAAGATTGGAATTGCACGTGCAAATTATGTTCAACACAGATTTTGTGGGTGTCTTTGCGCCACTACCTAATCTGCATAATTCCTTTAGTGAATCAGGCGCTAAACCAGTGCAGAGTGTACTTGCAAAGAAAAATGCACTTTTTCAGGGCACAGTTCATTCTTTATGAATTGCCCCATGAATGTCATAGATAGAATACATAGAAACTAATGTATACATACAGAGCCTAAAATGTCCACACAGAGACTAAAATGTCCACCCACAGAGACTACAAGCTCTGTTTTTGTGACCGCGCTAAGCGCAGAGCTACACGCAAAGACAGTGCTCTACGTCTTATCCAATTTTTGTGAGAACACTAAATCTAAGCATAACTTTTATGCCAGCGCAAAGTGCAAGTGGGCGTGTTTGTAAATGAAGTGCCGCAAAGTGCAATTTGCTATTTTCCTGAGAAATATGTCATTGCGCTAAGACGATTGAGAAGCACATCTGATCTCAGCTAAACTCAGTTCCTGCACTTGCTGTTTGGACATTTCACCAACAGGTGGTAATAAAGTTCATGTCCAAACATTAAATTATGTCCATAACAATCACTCATGTAGCCATTTTATGAAACAGAAATGTATGCGATTTGTGTTACATTTTCTAGAGGTCATGGTATATTTTTTCAATTATAATTATTATGTTATGGCTACAGTATATTTACAATTGTATCTCTGATCTCATTTGTATTGGTATTTTTCCACCTGTTGTCTTAGAGTGGATTAGGTATGAATTTTGACCTCTTTATTATTTTGATTATATTTTCATTTTGTTTAAAGTGCAATTTGAATTTAGAAATATTTATAGTTTAACTTTTTTGTGGTTCAATAAACAAAATTTATCAGTAGAAGTGAAGTGTGTTCAGATACAACCAATGTCAAAGAATAGGTCCCCCAAAAAATGAAAATTATCTCATCATTTACTCACCCTCATGCCATATGTGTATGACTTTCTTTCTTCTGCAGAACACAAATTAAGACTTTTATAAGAATATCTCAGCTCTGTAGGTCCTCATGCAAGTGAATGGGTGCCAAAATGTTGACGCTCCAAAAAGTATATAAAGGCAGCATAAAAGTAATCCATATGATTCCAGTGGTTATGTCCATATCTTCAGAAGTGATATGATAGGTATGGGTGAGAAACTGATCAATATTTGAGTCTACATATTCCATGCGCATAAAAGGAGCATGTCACTGCCATCGAAAAATGCCTTGCATTTAACAAGAACATAGTTAAAACACAAAAGAACGTAAGTCCATATTTAAATTCTTCTAATTCAATTCATACAGTCCATTTACACTACCAACTTTTTATGAATATTCTTTCCTTGTTTATATCGCTTGTGCTTTACAGGCAATGGCTTATAGGATGCAGATGATGCAATAACTGGAATTAAATTGCACTTGACCTAGCCCATTAGCATTTTGCACTCACAATTTCACCATACCCACTTGCGCCTAGACTTAGTGCATGCTTGCTCGGAAAATACCAAAACTTAATGGCCATGCCCATTGACTTTGCTCATATCACTTAAACCATAGTGCACCACTTAGCGCTCACGCTCTAAACATAGGCCCTTAACGTCCACACGTAGAAAAAAATGTATGTATCTAGAGAATAAAAAGAGGCTAATATTAAATTGTTGTTTATCATATTGATCTATGTACACACAAATCATGGCTAGTATTAAAAGTATAGCTCTTTGATATTATCTTCTGGTGAAATTCACAAATTGCAAATGCAGGAACTGAGTTTAGGACTTTGCAGCGAGAATAGACATGGTTCTCAGACATCTTTGCACAATGACCTATTTCTCAGGAAAATAGAAAATTGTGGTTTGCATCACATAAATGTTTGCATCACATAAATGTTAACCCATAGTTTGCATGCATCCACCCACAGATAGTGCAAGCACGCCCACTCACTTTGTGCTGAAACGAAAATTGTGTTTAGAATTAGCACTCCTTTCGAAAAGACACAGCACATGGTCATGAAAATAGAGCCATTAATATCCACCCATAGAGACTAAATATATGGTGGTTCAGACCTACTCTAAGCAGTAGCACCACTGTGTGGGGACTTGCTACTTTCTGTGATAAAAAAAAAAAAAAAAAGATTTTGCCTTAGCTTTGTAGAGAATAATGGTAACATGTATACAAGGTGTGGTGTTTTGTTTAATTGCAGGCTGTTAAACCCGGAGGATTGCATTCCTTTAGAGATATGAGAAAACCCCTTTAGTGAACAAATCTCTTATCACTGACTCTGAGTCCCCCACCAAAAATCACTTCAAACTCAACTGAACGAAGCCATTGACTGAACCAAACTGAAAACAGGGAAAATGCAAAATGTGTTTAGAATGTATGCAGTGATTCTCACACCCCATGGTTGGTGATTTAATACAAACACTGTTGATATATTGAGCTATATGTCAGAAACGGGTTGTACCATGACACAAAGGATTGACGACTCAGCGCAGAGAGAGCATACCCTTCATGTCTTGACATAAAAACAGCCAAATTTATGGCCCATAATACCATTATTCAATCAGCTGATTGATTTTGTACTTCTGTTTGGAGTTATAAGTTCAGACTTATCTCCCTTATTGACTCTTACAGCAGGAGCAGGGCCCTCTCACAGTGTAATTGCATTACAAAATCAAAGTCCTCTTCCTTTAACTCCACTGGGCAGAATGATAAATCCACACACACATCCGGAGAGAGACGAATGAGTCAGTGCAGTATTCGGGCTGGGGCTGATTACTCCAGGATTTACTTCATTACTGTGTTCTTATCCAGTTAAGAGCGCGACCAGAGAGAGGAAGCCATTACAGAGGCCCAGCGCTTGGAGAATGCTGAATCTGCACTTTCATTTCACTTAGCAGCCAAATTCTATGGCATTTATTTAGACAGAATGTTGAGACTCTTCTGTGCAGAACTGGGATTAGAGTTTGACAGGTCAAGATATGGGTTTCTAACACCCAGGTCCAGGCTTTTTGAAATGCTCTTCTAATATGTGCCTATTTCTCTGTTCAATAGGATATAAAAGAATGTTTTTTTTCCCAGCAATTTCTTTAAAAGGTGAAGTGTGTAAATGGTCGACATCAAAATACTTTCTACTATACTAGTTTAATAGTAAAGACAATTATAAATAAGCAATTCATAGGTTTATTCCTCCAAAAAGTGTAAACACTGGAATATCTGTTTGTTCTTCCAAAGGCAAATGGAGGGCGTATTCTGGAAATTTGAAAACAGTATTTTTTTTCGTTAATGATGCTAGTGGCATAAAAATTACACACTTCACCTTTAATTGTGTAAAAAAAAACAAAAAAAACATTTGTTTTGTTATGTTTGAAATGAAAACATGCATATAGGGATGTAAATGTTGATTCTTTACTAATTAATATCATCATCATATCATTACATTTATTTCAATTTCATTAGATTAGAATAAAAATTTAATCTTTGTGTGCATGTTGGTTTCAAACATTTTTGAAAAACATTATCTTTTTATTACAAAAAAAATATGTTCCTTGCTCCTTGAATTCTCGAGCGTATACACAATTTAATAATTAATTTCAAATAGGTTTTCACATTTTTCAAGGTAAAATAAAAATAAAAGTATATATATATATATATATATATATATATATATATATATATATTATTTTTGAGTCAAAAATATCAAGTTTTTTTTTTCAGTCTAACAAAATGAAGCATTTCATAAAAATGTCAAAATATCTTATATTTTTTTTAAACTCCACTCTCAGTCTTGACGGTCTAAAGGGGTTATCACTGTTTCTTTGATTTGAATCATCACCTGACTTTGATTTGGTTTACAAAATTTTAAATATAAATAAATGTTCATAACAAAAATGTTGCATAAATGATTACACTGCACTACTCATGACAGAATGTATGTATTGTACTGTCTCGATTACACCACATTACATTTTTTACTTTTAAACCCACCCCCCACCTACTTTGAATGCAGAAATTGAAAATATGTTCATGATAGAAGAGTTGTATTCAAGAAATTGTTTTGTGTTAATTGTATATGTAACTTAATAGATTTGGACAAAAGAATGAGCATCATGTAATTGACCCATATAAAGACACATGTAACTGGAGGGACAATTTATTATTACATTGTAGTAAAATATTGAAATAAACTAAATACACCAGGTATTACATTCGTCCTTACTGAAAGTAGATTGGGGGTCTGAATTTGTGGATTTTCACAACTAAAATTGCTCAAGAATTGAATTTTGGGTGAGTAATTTGTACATCATACTATATTTATTGGATATAATTAGAGTAATAATCAGTAATTACATTTGTTAATCTGTGAATCATTTTCATTGTCAGATTGATGCATTTTTACAACACATCTCTAATAAAACCACCAAAATGATTTGGACGAATGTTTGTTAAACTTTCGAGTGGTGAAGGATTGTTCTATGTAGGCATGTGTAGAGCAGTGCCATGTGAACCTTAGGCAAAGAGTGTTGTGTTGTGAGCTTCATGGTTGTGTAAAGTGGGTTTGTCACAGTTTAGCGGCCAGCTGCAATACCATTTGGCAGACAACAGGTGTGTCATCTTCCAGAACAACTGTACATGAGCTTGAGTATGCAAGCGTTCATGTCTGTGTGGGCAGGCAGGTCGTGATGCCTTTTGCTGTGCACCTTGTGGCTGCCCATTAATATAATTAAATTGCACTAAAAACTTTCCCTTTGAAACAAATTAATTAAGATGCTATTATTTAGCCATTGAGAGGTTAATGGCTATCATTAGAAACAAAGGCAACATCCACCATCATTAGCCAAACTCAGTTATTTTGTCAATTTTGGTTATTCACTGGGCAGAAGATTAATGAGGCCAGATACTGGCCCAGACGCTAATTAGCTTTAAAAACATAACACAATCCATCATGGCCTGTGATTGTTACAGGAACACACACAGACACATACACAAACAAAATCACATGTACATATAAAAGAGAACATGCTTACTCTCCCAAACTGTCTTAGTTAAAAAAACAAAAACAAAAAAAAAAACCAGATCATTTAGGAAAGACGTTTAAATCGTTACAAGATGTACTCACTATATCAAGCCTGGACTGGGACTGAACTATGCACATCATGCTCACATAATCGGATTCCCAACATGCACTGCGGAATGAATAAATGATGCAAATTTCAGTGTTACAGGCTTTTCCTTTTTTTACTGTTTTACACTTTTATTTATGCTGGTGGTTGTTTGTAATGCAGCTATAATTTAAAGCTTATCTTTTTACTCAGTTATGTGATTGATTATTGCTTGTAAAACTTTGTAGAGCTTAGAAACTATAAAAAACACCTCCATAAAAGTAACTTATATTCTCCAAATGTATGTTTAATATAATTATAATAATTGTAAATATATACAACATTTCTGCCTAAACACCATAATTTCTACAGTTAGTGTTACAAGCTGCAATGTAATTTCTATAATGGTGGTGATGTAAAAGCCTGTAATTACTGCTGTGCATGGCACAATGTTTTTCTGTTTACTCGGCAAAGCTGTCTACAATGTCGGGCTGTTTAATCTGGTTAAAACTTGTTTCAGCATGGTGCCTTTAAGGTCCCTATATCATATGGTGTATAACAGATTGTGTGGAATTCAAATGAGTTCCGGAACTCATGCTGTGTTTACTACTAGACAGAGCTGGTTTGTCAGCGTTGCGTGGGTGAGAGAGACCGGTCCCGCTCTGCTCTTGTGCCATGGCAGGCGGATGCGCTGCATGGTTTAATCGGGTAGCACCGTTTCATCACACTTTTGGAGTATTTTGCTTTTGCTGTTTCCTATGCGCAGCAGAAAATGGTAGCCTAATAAATATGAGTTGTTTGTTTTGCCAATTGGTCAACAACTTGACCAGCCCACCGGAAAAAGTCCCAGTGCTCCCGATGGCCAATCCATCTTTGCATTGTATACACAAGTCTGTTTGTATCTTCCACACTATCCATTAGAATCCACAGCTTGGTGTTAATGTTAAGCCTTGATTCCCTGTAATCCAGTCTAATTGAATCTAAATTCTCTATAGATGATTTTTGCTGATGTGAGTCTGCAAGCATCAAGATTCAACCATTAACTATCACTAATGATGTATTTTCTTTATTCATGAAGAGTGCTGCATGAAATCTGATTGATCTGATCTTGAACTAATTAATTTTTATCAGAAAATCAGAATCTTGAACTAATTACGAACAGAAACTTGTGAGCGCCATTTTTGAATTAGCAGATAAACACGATGGATGCTATTAAACAAAAACAGTTGTGGTCAGAGGAGGAAACAAGCTGCTTTATTGCACTCTGGTCCTCTGCCTAGATCAGAAAAGTAATGTGACAAATTACATTATTTTTGCCATCAGATTAGTTACTGACCTTCAATGTGCAGACCAACTGGCAGATGTTCTTACCGACATCTTCAACATCTCTCTGAGCAGCGCCATCGTTCCAACGTGCTTCAAGGCCACCACCATCATCCCCATGCCAAAGAAGTCTTCAGTGTCCTGCCTCAACGACTACCGTCCCATCACACTCACACCCATCATCATGAAGTGCTTCGAGAGGCTCGTCATGAGGCACATTAAGACCCAGCTGCCCCCCTCACTAGACGCACTGCAGGTCACGTGTCATCCCAACCGTTCAACAGACGATGCCATCGCCACCACCCGCCATCTGGCCCTCACCCACCTAGATAAAAAGGACTCGAATGGGATACGTTCGAATGCTGTTCATAGACTTCAGCTCAGCATTCAACACAATAATTCCCCAGCACCTGATTGGAAAGCTGAACCTGCTGGGCCTGGACACCTCCCTCTGCAACTGGATCCTGGACTTCCTGACTAGTACCCCTTTTCCACCAACAAGAACCAGGTGCTGGTTCAGAGCTAGAGCTAGTGTCAGTTCGGAGTTGGTTCGACTGATGAGCCTCCAAAGAACCGGTTTGCTTTTCCACAGGCTAAAGAGCCAGAACAGAGTCGAGAACGTCGAAATGTGGGTTTCGACGAGGGCGACCATTGCCACTTCGACCGAGGTCCTTTTTTTGGTCTCTGTAGTCCTTCTTTAGTTTTTTTAGTTTGTTGCTTATCTGTTGGAGGTTCCAGTCGAACCCCGCTACAGCCATCTCTCGCTGAATTTGCTGCAAAACAGGTTTCGTCCGCGAAGCCCCGTCTAACTTACTCTGGACTTCTGCAGAGGACCAGAGTGCAATAAAGCAGCTTGTTTCCTCCTCTGACCACAACTGTTTTTGTTTAATAGCATCCATCGTGTTTATCTGCTAATTCAAAAATGGCGCTCACAAGTTTCTGTTCGTCTTGTTGGTCACGGTAACCCCGCCCCCAGCCGCTGACGTAAGCGGTTCTTACTTCTAGACCAGCAATGATTTGGTGCTACTTAAGAACCACTTTTACTGGTTCGGAGCTGGTGCTTTGGTGGTCGAAAAACAAAGAACCGATTTGAAACTAGGCTCTGGCTCCGAACCAGCACCAGCTCTGCCTTGGTGGAAAAGGGGTATAGGAGACCTCAGTCCACCACCACCAATCTGAGCACTGGTGCCCCCCAGGGCTGTGTGATCAGTCCACTGCTGTTCACTCTGCTGACTCATGACTGTGCAGCAATGCAAAGCTCGAACCACATCATTTAGTTCGCCGATGACACGACCGTGGTGGGTCTCATCAGCAAGAACGATGAGTCAGCATACAGAGAGGAGGAGCAGTGGCTAACAGACTGGTGTAGAGCCAACAACCTGTCTGAATGTGGACAAAACAAAAGAGATGTTTGTTGACTTTAGGAGAGCACAGAGTGACCACTCTCCACTGAACATCGACGACTCCTCTGTGGAGATCGTCAAGAGCACCAAATTCCTTGGTGTTCACCTGGCGGGGAACCTCACCTGGTCAACACCAGCTCTATTACCAAGAAAGCCCAGCAGCATCTCTACTTTTTTTGAAGGCTGAGGAAAGCACATCTCCCACCCCCCATCCTCACTACATTCTATAGAGGGACTATTGAGAGCATCCTGAGCAGCTGCATCACTGCCTGGTTTGGGACTTGCACCATTTCGGACCGCAAAGCCCTACAGAGGATAGTGAGGACAGCTGAAATGATCATCAGGGTTTCTCTTCCCTCCATCAAAGACATTTACACAAAACACTGCATCCGCAAAGCAACCAGCATTGTGGATGACCACACACCCTTCACACAAACTCTTCACCCTCCTGCCGTCTGGCAAGAGGTACTGAAGCATTCTGTCCCTCACGGCCAGACTGTGTAACAGCTTCTTCCCACAAGCCATCAGACTCCTCAATACTCAGAGACTGGCTTGACACACACATACACACACACACACATGTCCTGAGTTGCACTTTAATTATTGTCACTTTATTACTGGCTGCTACCTCAATAACTGCTATGTGCATACAACACTATCTCATAGTATGTTATTGTGGCAGCGGGGGCGTGGTCAAGCGCCCGTCCAGAGAGGGAAAGCGGTAAGGGCGCTTGCACCTGAGCTAAATCATGTCTAACACCTGTCTCTAATTTCAGTGAGCACGGGGAGTGCGGATAAAAGGGCCACAGTTCCACCAGTAGAGAGAGAGAGTCGCCAGTATAGTGTTGGCAACATAGAGAGACGTTTATTTGTTCTGTGCAAAAGACTGTATGTTTAGTGAAGTCTGTGTTCATGTTCTACCCCTGTGTGTGAATAATCTGGAATTAAAAAGCCTTACCTGTGAGTCGAACCCTGTTCCCGTGTCCGCCTTCCCGTCCTGTGAACCCAAACTGTATTTTAGAAACTGTCATCTTTTTGCACTACTGTATACTGGTCGGCGCTGCACTGTCTCTTACTGTGTCTATTGTCCTGTTCATTGTTAGTAATTTATTGTACTGTCCTGTACTTTTTGCACACGTTTGCACGTGCACTTTATTTAGGTATTTTATTTAGTCTGTGTAGTCTCATGTGGTTCTGTGTTTGTCCATGTTGTTTTATGTAGCACCATGGTCCTGGAGGAACGTTGTCTCGTTTCACTGTGTACTGTACTAACTGTATATCACTTGACTTGACTTGACATTACTTGGGTTACACATTTAAAAAAAATAATTAAATTATGTTATTCATGAAGAATACATTTAAAGAATAAATGAATATCATATGTATGTCTGGATGCATTTCTGTGAGTCACTGACAAATCATTGTAAGGGAGAAACATATTGTTCTCTGGGTGTAACTTGTACGGCAATGAAGGAGGAAGCGTTAACAAATTATTTTGATAGTAACTTGAAAGAAAAGTCATTAATAATTTAATTACCTTTCATTGAAGTAATACGCAAAGTATTCTGACTACAGTTTTACAGATGTAATTAGTCATTTGTATTGGATTACCTTTTTTAATAATTTACCCAACACTGAATCATGAAAATACTATTTATTCGTGCACAATAGAAATGGCTGTGAGAAACCAGATAGTTGCAATTCTAAATTCTAATTAGAGGAGCCACAATAAAACCCCTTATAAAATGCTGATAAACACACCTGTTACCAGGGCCGTTTCTGAGCATATGGGGGCCCTAGGCGTTTTCCCACTTGGAGCTACCCCCCACCCCAAAAAACACAAAATAAAAACAAAAAATGTATAATAAATTACTGATAAATAACTATTCAAATTAACAATAAAATACTATAAATAACAATGAAAAAGTATATATAAACAAATTAATTAAATGAAAAAATAATGAAAAATTAACCTTGCTTTGCAGGGGCCCCTGGTGGCTTGGGGGCCCAAAGTGGCCTCTTATACTGCTTATAATGGCCCTGCCTGTAACCACATATTCTAAATTAATGTATGAAGTTGCTATGCTGCTTGGGAATCACAAACAGCCTAGTTTTAACCCAATTTTGAAGCTAATTATTATTCTTAGCATTAATATAAATATATATTTGTTGACCATTGGTGACTATTTAAAAGTTTTTGTCATCACTGTGCTTTTCTTTCTACGTTTCACACCCTTACCCATGGTAAAATTCCTGCAACACAATTATTCTTCAATTATCTTATTGCTTAATTAGAAATTAAGAAATGCATTATAATGTATGTGATGTTTTAGGATGTTTAGATATTTTACTGCAAAACAACGCAAATGTTAAGAATTTCTCAATATAGTACACGTGATGGCTTATTAACAATCACGACCAAAACAAAAATATTCATAAGGCTAATAGCATTAGCAGTGTATATTAAGGTATAATGTATAGTTAAGCTGGTCATTTTAAAACTCAAATTAACCTTGACAGGAAGATACTTACCAAATGGAAAATAAATTAGGACATTTAAATTGTGCTATATTATGCAAGAGTGATGTAAGAGACTTAAAACTAGCAGAGATTTATAGAAAATTGGTAACCAAGGACAATGGTCATAAATAAAGTTTAGCATTTATACAAAAAATATTTGCCCACTGAATGCTGTGATTGACCAATCAGAATCAAGTATTCCAGAGAGCTATGCAATAACAGACAAACATTTGCTGCTCCCTGCTCAGAGAACAAGGCTGTTAATGAATAGAAAATGTTTATGAAGTCATGTAAAGAACACATGGGGTCACAGCCTGCCTCACTCCGGTCAGCTGATTGGTGGAAATGAGAGGGCATGACTGCCACGGGGCGTGACTGCATGGCAGCCATATGAGTAATGGGTTGAGTTCCACAGGGTATTGAAATGACATTGCAGAAGATAACGGAACTTATTGTCAACCATTTATACTGGAGGGAATTTATAGCCTCACCATAAATGTTTATTAGCGTTTTTTTTTTTTTTTTTCTATTTATAACTTGAAAAAACTGTGCCAGTTCTTAGTGTGCCTTTGGTCTTTTTAACGAGCTGTGTGCATAGCGGGCCCCACTCTTCTGGAGCATTTTTTGTGAGCATGTGTGAGCTCCACTGTGACGAACATAGCCAGTAACTGTTGTGAGAAAGAGAGAGAGCACAAATTTGATTTAAGACACACCGGGCCTGTGACTGTCTTTTATCTGAGCGATGGTAAATCATTCAAGCTGTACATCAGCAGGAAACAGCCGGCCTCTGGGCAGCCCCAAACACACTCCCTCAGATGTTAACCTTGCTGGGAAAACTCATGTTCTCACACGTCAGTGTTTTCTACGAGAGGCTGAGGGGGCAATTTACAATAAGGTCAAAGCTAATGCACTGACATGGTTTGCAGGCCACAAATACACAGTCACTTTGTTATAAAACATAGTGAGCTGCCTACATAGGCAGCATATTAAGGCATCATAGGCACACAAAAGCTGTTTTTTCTAAGATACCTGTTGATACCTTTAAGTCGCAGTACTGTGAGGAATGCAATACTAGAATGCATTACAATAAGGTTTGTGAGAAAAATTATGGCGGATGAAGCATGAGGAATGTCAATCATATATTTTGAATTGAGTCAATGCAGAAAAGTATTGATAAAACTGGACTATTTTAAATTAGGAATGGAATATTTTACCTAATATTTGAGTGTGCTATGTATTTTTATGCTTAGTATAGTTCAACATAGCATTGTTAGGTTAGCCAAATGCTAACAGCAGCCTCTATTGAAATTATTTGTTAGTCGAGTCTCCTGTGTGTGGAGTGCTTTTTGTATGTCACAGAAGAGTTGTTGATTCCAAATCAGTCACTTATGTGGCCCCATTTCAGTTACAATGCTTTTATAGAAGGCAACTGCATAAGTAGGCAGTAAACAGCAAGGCAGCTCACTTTGTTTTGCATTCATAGATATCTATTTCTTTTTCAGTCAAGCATAACTGATCAATATTTTGGCAGCGGCAGTCCTGTCATCACAAACCATCTGAAAAGCATTTACGACAAGAGATCAGTTCATGTTTGCATGACGAGCTGACGTTGTAATAATGTTTCCTCAAGGATCAAATTGAACATACGTATCTAATATGAGCCAGAGTGTGGCCAACTCAAACATCCTTTTGGGATGACATTGTCCTTGTAAGATCCCCCCATAGAAAGGGGAGATGTTCATAATTCTGCGTGTCTCAGGATCACAGACAGATGGCATTGCGGGGTTGGATGTAATCCTGCTAGAACAGTGCCTCACGCTGTGTTGTGTTTTTATGCTAAGCCTGGCTCTGTATGGACTACTCTTATGCTGTGTTCAATTCAACTCGAACAGGTTGAATTTACAACTTTCTACTAGTAAAAAGGATAAAAAATTGAATGGCACTTAAAGTCAGACTTCAAACTGGGAAAATCGTGCAGAATTCCACAGGTCTAATTTCACGATGTGTATGTATGGCATCACTGGTGATACCCAGGGAGGTGTACCCATTTAATGATAAACATTTACTTTTAAACAAATCAAATGCATCAATGAGTCAAAGTCCCTATATTACATGATAACAAAAACAGTTGTGTTAAAACCACCTGTACCAAAACAGGTGTGGAAAACACAATAAATAATCCCCTCACCATTTTGTTGCCAGGAGACTATTTTTTTGAGAACTGAAGAGCTGCAAAGCTAACTGTAGCATTACCCATTTGTTATTTAATATGTCACCTTTAGAGTGTTGGGCAACTGAATGCTATTATAGTCAGATATCAAGTAGTAATATCCCAAATCTATCAATGGAACACTGTAGGAATAGGTTTAGGGTTGGTAACCATCCTGTGTTAGACAGGACGTACTGTATTTTGGCCAAAATAAAAATGTCTCGTGTCAGGACACCCATTGTCCCAAAACACTTGAGGAAACCCACCACCTGGTCAGATGGCAAAATGTGCTGTATTGAAGGCATTGTGCTTGGGGTGTGGGGAATGCTTGAGGAGGACCCCTGTCCCACATTGAAGTGATCCAAATGCATATACAGTACATGTGACGAAAAGTTGGCAACCCTAGATGGATGTAACAACCAACTAGTAGATAAGTGGGATCATTTTGAGCATTGTGTTCAGATGGTGTGTCCAGTTAAAACTACTTTAACTTTTATGATCACATCTCAAGACCCCTGCATTCCATTGCGTTGCACTCATTTGAACTGCACTTAAAACCAGCTTAATTATACATGGTTCTTTAAGAACGATTAGACAACTAGTTGTTCAAGCAACCAACTGACTAATCAGTTTTGAAAATGGTTGCTTCTCAATCAGAAGGCTGCAGCTTAGTTAAGCTGTATCCTTCCTAGACCAGTCCTTCTGAGGCTGTAGGCTAGGCTCCTCCTCAGCATTCAGTGCTAGAATGAGACAGTCAAGGAAGTGCACATGTGCAATGTTGTGGGTGATTGAAGGACGCAAAGGATGCACTTGATGCATCCTCCAAAATATGGCAAACTAATGAGGCTGCCTTCCAAGGGTCCTTACAATTGAGATGGCCTTCAAATGGTGCTTGATGACTTGGCAGCCAAGATATCCAACCCAACTAGGCTGCAGCCTTCGGATTGAGAAGCGCCCAATATGTACCTTTGCACATCCCTACAATGCAGCATTAGAGCAGAGAGAGAGAGGCCTCTCAGGACTCAGACTCAAACAAGCAGCAGCTGCTGCTATCTGCTGGCTGACTACATATGCAACCTACAGTATGCAGCAGTTTTGTGCTGTGTTCTAGCCTACACAGAAAGTAAACCACAAGCATATCGCAAGTTCCAAGCTTTGATCACACCCAATATCCCAGGGCATGAGCTATGAGGACTGTGTGTCAAGTTAAATTCTTCTCATCTTCACATATAGATCTAATTTGTACCGTGAACATAAGTGCTTAAATAGTCAGTTGCCTTTCTGTATAATACTGATTCATTCTTTCTGGCTGGATGGAGAGGCTGGATGTCTCGGTGTCAGGTGTTCACTGGTGTTCCTATCATTTGGCAGTGCTGAGCAGTTGTCCAATTTGATGTAGGTGTTTTACTCTCTCCCGGCCGACCACACTCGATCATACCTCAGCTTTTAAAGATCATGCCAAGATCAGTTATCTGTCAGGACGAGGTTTAACTGTGTGAAATAATTCACTGGCCTTTGGAGTATGCAGCAGGCTGAAAATAAACAGAGATGGGATATAGAGGGAGAGACAAAGAGCGCAAGAATTAGAGATGCGATGGGCCATAGTGTGAAATGAGAGTGGCAGTGGCAAGATTTATGGCTGACACTCATGTTATGGCAGCAGTTCAGACATGACCTCCTCACTCGCACGGCAGCTGCCTGCTCATCACTGCCTTTCTCCACCTGTCCCAAAAACATGCCACTCTCAAGGCCAGACCAGATAAATCTGAGAACCTGGAGTGTGAATCACACTGTTACAAAACATAATGAGCTGCCTACATAGGCAGTAATTTAGGTAGGGTTGCTAACTGTCCCATAACTGGAACATCTTGAATTTTGGCCAATATGAAGACGTCCCATACGGGATTACTAGTGTCCCGTATTTTAGTGGTGAGGCGCTTATGGACTACCTCCCACCTCTGGTCGGGCGGTAAATGCTTGAGAGGGACCCCCATCCCTTATTGAAGCACTCAAATATCCCGTATTCATGTGGCCGCAAAGTTTTCAACTTTATTTAAAGCATTCCAAGTTGATCTCATATGAGGTTAAATTTCAGTTAGGACACTTTCTTAGATGGCAGCTGCCTATGTAGGGAGTACATATGCAGTTTTGGAATACAGATTATTACTCTTTTTATTTCTCTCTTGCCTTCACCCCTTGGAATGAATATTCATGTCAGGCATTAAACCACCAATCCACTAAAAGACTAAGCTAAAGAGTGACAGAGAGAGAGAGAGAGAGAGAGAGAGAGAGAGAGAGAGAGAGAGAACCCATATTTCAGGGGTGATTTACAAGTCTGACTTGTTAAAATCAACAGAGCTTCCTGAAAGAGACAAGAGATAAAACTGAGAGGAACAGCATAATCAAATGCTCTGGCACATGTGAAATTGTCACATTCACATGCACATGCACACACAGGCATGTAATAGTTCTGCAGAGCATGGCAGCTGTTGATACTACTGAGACAGTGTTAAAAGGTCAAAAGTAGGCGAGAAAGAGACTACCATCTACCACACTGTGAAAGTCAAACATATACTTAACTAAACAAAACAAGTCTCATTTTAGCAAAAAAGTCATGCTTTTGTCTAGTTTTAGTCCTAACTGGAACAAAATTCTCAAGAGGTAAAATTCTTATTTGGATAAAGTGGATAAAGCTAATTTGTTGACCTAATCCAAAGCTATGAAAACAGTACAAGTTTTCAGAGCCATCATCTTAGATGTTTCATTGAGAGCCAAGCTTTTCCTAAGCCCTGACAAGCCTAGTTCCATTGTAATATGAGCCTTGTTGATTATCATGACAGTGATAATAAGCTTACCCTAAGGTAAGGCTAAAGTATACTTCGATTTTCCACAGTGCATGCGAACTGTCCCTAACAGTCTAGTTTGTCTAGACATGCGGACAGTCCACGTCTTTGCACATCGTTGGTTCATGCACTTGGTATTGACTATGCAAAAAGAGTATCACAAAGCAGTCATAGCGTGCATGTCTCAAACAAAGTCGTATGGGCTCACAGTCAAGAGAGTATGACCATGGTCAGGAAAGGCTAAGCGCTTGACAGTGCACAAGATGAAGTGGCACTTGGAAAATTGAACCCTAGCCTTTATGCTGGCCTAACACTAGTTCTAAATATTACCAAACCCACAGAGTTAAACCTAAATCTTTCCCTAATTATAATGCTGGCCTAATCCTAGTCCTAAATATTAGGAAACTCACAGAGTTAAACCTAACGTTTTCCTTAATTCTGAAGGCAGCAACAAAAGAACAATTTCTACAAGTTTGCTGCAAAGCTCATTTGCATGTCAAAATAATCAGTGGCGAATTTGCAGCATATTTGCCATGAACTCTCAATTTTTGTAAGTGGTGTGGTGAATTGTGCTTCTTAGCTCAGATCACACTAAACAAATGTACATTTTTCAGTCTGATCCAGTTAATGCGCATGTTCTCAAAGTAATTGGCTCTGTTACCTGTAGATTTCCATTTATACACCAGCCATATTGTGTGTTCCATATAAGGGCAAACAGTATCTGGCTAAACTCAACTCTTAGCCTATTTTAGCACAATTGCTAACAACAATTCTAACTCAGCCCCTAAAAACAACAAACATTGTCCTACCTTAGCCTAACTGAAGAACCATTCAAAATGCTTGCCCTAACTGTGGGTCATTTTGATTTTTGAAGTTTATTGAAAACAGATTCTTAAAAGTGTGTCTATTTTTTGAGACCCTGTCTGGCTTAGAGTTTTATCTGTATGTCTATCTGTTTGCATGTCTGTACTTATCTAGTTCTTTCATTAATCTTTCATTCATTTAATTTGCCATCATCAAGGTGATTACAAATGACTTGCAATTTTCACATGAATAAAACGACTTAATGCATTTTTAAAAAAAACAATAGTTTAGAAGGACGAGGTGACATCATACCATTCAAATTTCCACTCACTGTTTCTTCAGTCTGACCTCAGTTTGGCCTGGCAAATGAGCAACATTTCAAAGAATGAGATTGATGCAGTGGCTTATGCTAGTGGCTGTGGTAAAGAACAGGGCTTTGGGTTGATGGTGATAACTAATGCAGGCAAAATGACTTGCTGCCACAACCACACTGTACATTACACTGACCCCAGGAAGATGAATGCAGAGTGCTAATGAGTGTGACAAATAGACTCCCCATGCAAAACTGTAAAGGTAAATTCCAACACTAAATGCATGCACGACAGCCATTGTGCAGACACTGGTGATTAATGAACACTAAGTGGTCGACTTGGTGTGCCGAGGCCCAAATTAATTTCCCCTCATCCTGTGTTTTCCCGCACTGAAAACAGAGAAAAGCGTTAGCGCATTGCGCTGTGTAAATCACATTAAAAGCTCTGATGTGATATGCAATGGTGTAAATTAACCTTAAACCTTTAAGAAGCAGATTCGGTGGCCTTTCGCTGAGTGAAAGTCCATCTGAAGTGGAACTATTTTAGGGGGCAGGCTACATTTCCATAGGAAAGCATGTATCTGGTTGACTCTGGGAACACAGGGAATTATGGGAGCAGACAGACTGTGCTTTTCCTCTGTTTGTGAAGGTTAATGGTAACAGTTAGAGGCAGCCTAATGAACGTCATTAATTAACCACCAAACCCTCCTCACATTTCAAATACTCTGAGGACTTACTGGGTGCCAGAGGTATAGAGGCGAATGTACTTTGTTAAATATCCTTCCCTACGGGTAGGACTTGGTAGCGGGCTGACATTGCTTTACCACACTATGAGTTCAGGCTTACCCACCCCCAAATTATGTTCATACCGTTCTGTCACTGCAAACCACTGACATGAAACAGTAGAAGTGGCATACCAATTCACAGGGAATGTTCCAACAACTTTGGCAAACATAAAGGTTAGGAACTAATGTTGTTTAAATTATTTAAATGGAACTTCCTTATGATGTTATTTGTTATTATTACACGGATCCGTGAAATACTCAATTCTGATTTGTCAATGGCTCCATCTAGTGGTCTGATATTTCTGAGTAATAACCACACATCTGGGAATTATCAGACCTGTCATCCGGGTATTTCGAGTCTACCTCTCATACAAGTTAATAAAATAATTTTTACTCATGTCCATTTATTTATTTATTTGGAAATTAGTCTTGTAATAAGCTTGATAATGAGCAGTCAGATTTTTATTATTTACAGTTATTATTTACAAAATAAACATAAACAGGAATCTGATGCAAACCAGAGGTGTACTTTGGCTGTTTAGCAAATTCTATCTTCTCACATATTTACATAGTTTTAACACAAATTAATGTCTCAAGTCCATTTATTTATTTATTTGGTAAGTAGTTTTGTAATAAGCTGGCTAATGAGCAGTCAGACTGTCATTATGAACTAATTAAACACCAACAGATCTTCAGGTGTAATTCGGCCGTTCAGTGATTTCTTTCTTCTTACATAATTAAATAATTTCAATGCAAATCAATATTTTACGATCATTTCGTTTTTTTGTTTGAAGCCTTTAGGGTGATTTAAGATCCCTCCTGATCACCCTGTCAGGGTTTATTTTTCCCCATTCAATAAGATAGGACATGTAGGCTACCATAAATGTCTATAAAATCTGGAATAGCTAACCGTAAGCATTTTCATTCATCTCGATGGCTGCTGCTTGGCTTGTGAAGGACTCCCAAGCAAGGGAATGCTGAACAATTACATATCAAAACTAAAAACATATCATAAGTAAGGGATAATTTACAGTCAGCTGGATGTTATTGTAAAATAAACCCCTTCGGAGTTATTTAAGACCCCTCCTGATCACCCTGCCAGAGTTTATTTTGCGATACCAAGCAGCTGACTGAACATATCGCTTACTTATGATATGTATTTGGTGCAATATTGTTCAGCATTTCAAATTACATAACTGCTTGGGGGTCCTGCGCCAGCCAAGCAACAGTCATTGAGATGAATGGCAACGTTTACAGTTAGCTATTCTAGATAGATTATAGACCTTTTTGGTAGCCTACAGGTCCTGTCTACTTGAATGGGTAATGACTGAAATCTCCAAAAGTGGCTGACATGTCAATAAGATGTTTCATATACAATAAAAATGTTAAATGTTGCTTCTTTAGCTGAAATCAGTGAATGTGCGTGCATGTATTAGAGTAATTCAATGAAGCAGTGCATTATTTATTATAATTATACGTTCATTGGCTCTTTTAACTAAAAGGTGGGTCTTCCTTTCCTACAGCTAGCTTATTGAGCATTGCAATTGCTCTTTTTCCTTGTTCTTCAAATGGACAGTGTCCTCTTCCTTATACTATCTCTCGAGGCGGTTGAACCATGACATCTGGATGAGGTCAGAGTTGATAAAGGAAGAGAACAGTACACCCACCAAGATCAGCTAGTTATTTCAAACAATATGGCACCAATGGTATCCTGTGAGAAAATGTTCTCCAAGTAGGAGATTTACACATAGTAGGAGATTTAACACATGCATATACTGTATATCATCCTTACTAAAGGACAAATGTTTGTACTTTGATGGTTTTCTGATGTAGTTAGAAAATAATAAAATATTTGAAAATGTAAACTACTGTTCCAGTACTGTACTCAGAAGGTAGAGCATGGCGCTAGCAACACAGATGTCATGGGTTCAATTCCTGGGAATGCACAAACAGATAAGATGTATATCTTAAATGTACCGCCAGATTCTCTGGATAAATCATCTGTACTGTAAATATGGTAGTTGTTGCATAAACGTAAGTTCTGCGTGATATAAATATTTGTTACTGTAAAGAAATAGCTGATAAGGTATTTTTGCTATGTGTGAAGTCAGGGGTGTAGGAACCATTATAACTTTGGGGGACATGTCATCCTCAATTTTGTAAGGGAAAAAAGCGCAGACATTTGCCTAAAACAAAACCTCCAAGACCCAGCAGAAACCTCTGCCATCTGGTTGCTTCGGCAGTGGGCTAAACTAACTCAAGAGAGCTAATCCCATTGGCTAGAGATCACAGTCCACACTTTGATTCACTAAATCAATTTGAGTGAACGCAAACAATGTGATATATATTAATGAGCCCACAGCCTGCCAGGCAATCTACCTCAAGACTTGAGCAAACAGAGAAGTCATCTTTGACTATTATTAATGTTAATTAATGTTGTTAATTAGATGAAAATATTTTACATTTTGTTAATTTGTATGCAGTTTTAAATCTCTGACCTCTTTATTGTTGTATTTTTTACTGAAACACTGAATCAGTACCGCCGCTCCCTATAAACAGACTACACAGTCTGCGTAGGGCACCAACTCCCTAGGGGGGCACCATCTTACCCTAGAAGAGCACCAGAAAGTCAAAAAAAAAAATGCTCATTACAGTCAAATTCTATATGAGTGCTCTAAATTGACAACTTATTGGAATGAAGTGATTAGACAGGTTAATTTATTATTTAACTGACAATACAAATACATCCAGAAAACCTTGTTTTGGGTAAAATGCCATTGTCCTTAAGAAAAAAAACTGAACAAAATATATTTAGATTAATCTGAAAATTGGCTTAAACTAAAACCCACACAATTTCAAAGATTGAGAGAAACGATTTCAGAAATATACCAAATAACATTTAGAACTAATAAAAAAAAGAAGGAATGTGAACATATATGGGATTTGCATAAAATATTAAAAATTAATTTAATAGATTGTTTTCTTCAGATTCTTCAGATCTCATTTAATATAATAAAAGGAGGCAATGCCTTACATTTTTTCCCGCTTTATTTTACATAAAATATAACATGTATATTAATAAATTACACGTTATTTGTCAAATATTTTGTGAATGTTTTCCAAACATTTTGAATGTTATTCAAAATACAAATTTAGCATTTTTTAGAATTTTTATTTTTTTTAACAGTTTTTTTTAATTATTTCTCTTTCTTGACGTACAGTTTGTACATTGACTTTAGTAAAAAACATAAATAAAAAAAGCATAAAAAAGGCTACTATTGATTCATTTAAAAGTGAGCACTTGGAATACTGTATGCAGAAAAGGCCCTGGTTACTTTCATAACATCCGTTCCCTGATGGAGGAAACGAGATGTTGTGTCGATGATGTGACACTAGGGGTCCCCCTACAAAAACGGCACAACTAGCTGAACAGTGTTACACGAACTGGCGGTGCGAGACTGACAGACTACTGTGTGCCTCATAGCCAGCGCGCCAGGCTGACACATAACCTCCCCCAACGCTGTTATGAGCATCGAACGGCCCTTTGGGGACAAGTCGACTGCCCAAAGAATAGGGACGGGCTAGCCCAGTCATGCCTTTTTCGCTCTGTTTTTATTTTTCACCACCAAAAAGGTTAAACATTTTTCAACCGACTGGGACCACCAGTGTCCACATCGGGGGGCTGTCACTCCCAAGGGGAAGACACTGCGGAGACCACACCCCACCCAGAGAGGAAATGCATCACATGGTCTTGCCGACTCTTTTTCATCTGAAGTAGGTTATTTGGAGAAGTCCCATGGTAGGTCCTACCCAACGGGGGAGTAGTTTCTACAAACATGGTGACTGGAGCAGAGGGGCCTCTGCCCAAGAAAGACACAGTTTACCAACAGGGAAACGATTTAGCGGAATATATACATCGCATGGGGTTACCTACGGGGAACCAGCACATGCAGAGCACCTACCCCAGTACAGGGCTTAGTTAGCACTTGTACTGAGCCGGCAGCGAGTTTCTCCGCAAACTCGTCTGCCACAGGGCTAGGAGGAATTCATCCAGGGTGCAAATTCTGTGAACACTACTGGGAGTCAACAGTGCATGTCTTCAGCTCAGTGGAGGTGAAAGGGGTTATGCACATGCGATACACCTGGCCGACTGTCCCGGACTTACCTGTTCATTCCTGCAAAGACACAGGAAGAAAACGGCTCAACCAGGAGATTTTAGAACCTTGGAAAGGTGTTGGGTGTTGCCCAGCCTGCTGCTCTCAAATGTCTGTTAGAGAGGTGCCATTTGTCACACTCCTGGTAGAATGGGCTTGTAGCTCTGTAGGTGGTGGCACGTGCTGGGCATGATATGCCACATATATGGTGTCAATGATCCAGTGGGTGACCCTCTGCTTGGAGACAGTGCTTCCTTTCCGCTGTCCACCAAAGCAGACAAAGAGCTGCTCGGAGAGGTTCAGCACCTGATTCCTGAATGGGGTCGTGGGAACCTTGGGCACATAGCCCAAGGTGGTGGTGGTGTAGTGGCTAGAGCACAGGGCTGCTAATCAGAAGGTCGCTGGTTCGAACCCCATGGCCACCACCATTGTGTCCTTGAGCAAGGCACTTAACTGGGGGGATTGTCCCTGTAATAAGTGCACTGTAAGTCGCTTTGGATAAAAGCGCCTGCCAAATGCATAAATGTAAATGTCTCAAGATCATGTGAGAGTAGCCCGGACCGAACTCCAGGCACTTTTCGCTGACAGAGAACGCTTGGAGGTCTCTTGATGGAAGTGAGCGCAGTCAGGAGGGTAGTGTTTAAAGAGAGTGCCTGACTCTGACTCCAAAGGCTCAAAGGGGGATCCCGTAGACCCTGAAGGACTACAGAGGGGTCCCATGAGGGAACGAGGTGCGGTCTGGAGGGATTCAACCTCCTGGTGCCTCTCAGGAACGTGATGATCAGGTCATGCTTCCCTATGGACTTACCGTCCGTTGTGGTGTGCTGCTGTAGCAGCTACATACATCTTCAAGGTGGAGGGGGACAGCCGTCCCTCCAACCTCTCCTGCTGGAAAGAAAGCACCGATCTGACTGCGCATCCCTGGGGGTCTTCACTCTCCTCTGTGGGAAACCTATTGGGGCAGCACTTCTGCTGCGATGTTGAGGTCGCCCAGGATGTGAGTGTCTCGCAGCAACTTGAGGTGCTGCTGACTCCAGAGAAGGAGACAGCGGGCGAGTTGTGACATACAATGGGAGCGTAAGCCATCTTGATGTCAATATATGTCACTGTTGCTGTGTTGTCTGTCCGAACCAACATGTTCTTGTCTTGGATCAATGGCTGGAACCTCCACAGGGCGAGCAGTATTGTCAACTGAGGCAGTTTACATGCCAGTGCCCTACTCTAGGGGAACACCTGCCCATAGAAATGTGAGGTCAGTCGAAGGGCTAAAGAGGCGGCGGCAGACCCGCGTGATGGCCACATAATGTGTCCCATGGCACCATGCCCATCTCGGGACTCGAGTCTGGAGCCATGCTGAAGTTGTCTCATATGCATCAGCCCAAGCGGTGTGGCCACTGCTGAGGATGCCATATGCCCCAGGAGCCTCTGACATAGTTTCAGTGGAACCGCTGTTTTCTGTCTGAATGCCTTCAAACAGGTCAGCACCGACTGTGCGCGCCAGATCTTGCAGCGTGCCATCATCGAGACTGAGTCCAACTCCAAGCCGAGAAATTAGATGCTCTGAACCGGGAGGAGCTTGCTCTTTTCCTCGTTGACCCAAAGCCCTAACTGGCTGAGGTGCATGAGCACCAGGTCTCTGTGGGCACACAACACATCCTGAGAGTGAGCTAGGATTAGCCAGTCATCGAGATAGTTGAGGATACGAACACCCACTTCCCTTAATGGGGCAAGAGTTGCCACAACCCACTGCTTTTCTTTCTTCATCTTGGACCTGTGAGTGCTGGACCAGAACCAGAACAGACACACGTTCAATATTCTGACGCATTCTGTTATGCATCCAGCATCAAGATTGTTCTTGGGTAGGTGATACACATGTGCTGGTTGCCCATGGGTAAACCTGTGTGATGCATTTTCCATGGTACGGTTTCCCTGTTGGTAAATCCACATCTTCCTTGAGCAGAATCAGCTCTGCCACCAGTCACCGTGCTTGTAGAGCTCCTCCCCTCCAGATCGGACCTACCGCGGGGACTTCTTCCACATATGAGACTGACGGTCGGTAAATCCATGTGATGTATTTGCCACACGTTACCTCCCCTTCGGGCAGGGTGTGGTCTCTGTGGTGTCTTTCCATCATGGTAAAGGACAACCTCCCCGATGCGGATACATATGGCCCCAGCTGAAATTCTACTTTTGCGGGAGAAAAAAGAAGAGAAGAGGCCATGGCTGGCATAGCCTGTCCCCACTACGACACTCGTGGGGCGATGGGGAAGTTTATGTGGGGGCCTGGTGCACTTGCTATGAGGCACACAGTGGCTTCCCTGCACCTGCAACGGGCTCCCAAGAGCAACCCCTAGTGTCACTTTATCGACACAATGTCTCGTTACCTCCATCAGGGAACAGAGGTTATGACAGTAACCAAGATATTTAAGTATAATAACCCTAATTCACATTTATTCTAAAATTAAAACGTTACAAATATGGCAATGTATGTTGTTTTAACATCTGACAGCTGATCTTACAGATGCAATCACTGTACATTTTAAAGAGAACACATCAAATAGACATTTCAGTAATGTGCATGTACTATCTGGGACAGGTAACATTTGTATTATTGAGTGAACTGGAGCAGGACTACTGTCAAATTGCCATTGATAATACTCAAATCTCAGGACACATGTAATCACCAATATCTATAAAATAAGAAAGAAAAAACAAGGAATGTACCTGGGTCATGGATGCAAGACAAGGAAATACATGGAAGCTCAATATAATTGGTTGTAAAAGTAACACAGGTCTTAATTGCACCTTCACAGGATGATCTGCTATAAACCATATACAAGGGAGATGTTTATGAGAAATGTGAGGCACTGGCAATTCTGATGAAGAGTGGAAAAGGGAGAGAGATGACTGGCAGGATTAGGGTGGGGTTGTATGACTGCTGGAATCCAGCGCTGACAGACAGGCCTTATTAAAGCACAGAGCTTCAGCCCCATCACTACCGCCCATTGAAGCCTGCGGCAGGGCCTCGCTTTAGACAGGCCCGCAGAAGAATAGAGCGACTGTAGGGCGAGAGGGAGGATACCGGGGCACAGAGAGGAGACTGAAGCGGGCTCCTCTTATTTGTCTGAGATGTATCTGATTCCTCAGTACAAAGAGTTGGGAGGAAGACCTGCACTGATTGTTCATTCATACGCGCATGAAAGAGATATAAGTTCTCCCTCTCTCTCTCTATGCTTTTTTCTGATGAGCAGGGGAATGTGTAATCTGAGCATCACAAACCTCTAAAGCTCTTCCAGCACGCACAGGAGACTATGGACCGCTTCATGTTTGGGAGCGTAACTCATCTTCACTTTGTATAATATATAATCCATAAAAAATGCCTGGAATCTTTCTGCAGTGATCCAGTGAATCTGTGCCAGTACATAGCTAATTGACAGTGCTCAACAGAGGTCTTTTCTGTATAAAATCATTATTTATTTATAGATAAGTTATACAGTACATTCTGACAATTTTGACTAGTTTGTCGTCCTTTCATCAGCATGACATTATGACAAAATTGTGAGAAATCAAAATTGAATCTTGAATGAAGGGGTGTGATTTTATCCCTGTCCTGTGTGTATGTGATGTCTCCACAGCAGCAGACAGAAAACACTTGCATTTAGCTTGTGTCAGTCACCATCAGAGTGACAAGCCTCAATGACAACCAAAAAAATAACTCCTTAAAGTTATAGTTTAAAAAGTCTTAAAAATCTACTTTATAAAATGCATAGTTTCTGTCCTTGACACTGATTGGTTAATGCACAGTATAGTAACAGAAACACAGCGATATACACGATATCCCTGTTCAACACTTATGGTGGATTGTTTTCCATCTTACATTTCTTGGACTATATCTTCTAGCTTAATAATGACATTGTAAAATTAGCCTAAAAATCAGGCTAAAAATTTGCCTGAAAATGTGTCCTTAATATTTGTATTATGTAGTAGCCATTTTAGTGGCCTGTTATATTTTGAATATAGTCACAACTGAATGGATGTTGCCTAACAACCTTGTCATGTCATAATAAAGGTCAAATTCTCTGATATTTTAAAGAGACTTACTGAAATTGACACACAGTCATGAGGACCTACAAAGGACCTTTCTGTGATATAATTTCTGAATTATAGTTTTCTTGTCACATGACAACAAAATGGCTAAAATGTATTTAGGGCTGCTGGTCATGTGATTTCCTGTTTTCCCTCCATGTTTATGTGTCTTGATTTCATTAGTTCTTAGACTGGTTATAGGTTATTTCATGTAATTGGTTTATGCTTATTGTCTTGTATATTGTTTAGAGTTCTTTTTGTTCATTGGCTTATGTTTCTCCATGTCCATGTATTTAAGCCCTCATGTTGCCATTGTCCAGTGTTGAGGATTGTTTATTGAACTGAGTTCTAATCATGTCAGGTTTATAGTTCATAGTCAAGTTTCAGGTTTATGTCTAGTTTAGTTTATGTCTCAAGTTCATGTTCATGTTCATGTTCACACGTATAGTTAGGGTTTTAGGTTTTGCACTTCTTCAAATAAAACTGCACTTGGGATCATCACACTTCGTCTTCGTCTGCTCCTGTGTCCTGCCAGCTACAATACGTTACAGCTGTCAGTCAATTAACATTTGTAATCGAATTCACATGACATGACTTTTAATCACAATTATTTTCAAAGGCATCATTTATGGGTGGGAGAGGTGGGACAGGTCCCTACCACATTTAGCCTTGGCCAGTTTTGTCCCCACCACATTTTAAATAGCTTCCTTCAGGTAAGTGTATGCAGAGCTCTTGAGCAAGAGTTTCATTTAAAGACTTATTTACATTAAAAGATTATTTGAAATTAACTGTGCATAACCTAATTAATAATAATTATCTATCTATCTATACATACAGTAATTATATATTGTGGCAGACAAGTAAAACTTTGACTAGACAATACAAAAAGTGTTTGTTTTTTTTTTTTTTTGTGGCTTTATGCTGCTATGCGACGGAGCATCTCACTAGTTTTCAGCATCAAAAACAGCCAATTTTTTTTTAGGATGCTGTGTCAAGTTAAAAGTAGTTGAAATTTTGAAAATCAAGTCTCAAGATCCATGCCTTCTGTTGTGCTTTACCCAGCTGTAAATTATGCATCCTGTGTGACCCGTGTCATAATCAAATGAGTCCGCCCGTGAAAATAAGTCTGCATCTGATGTCATAGTGATTCCTAGCAATTCCATTGGCTAATATAACTTTTAATGAGTACTATATTCACTGCCTGAGTAGAAATCTTGCAAAATCCTTGTATGATGTATGTCAATATAACTTTGTAAATACAACATTTAATGACTTTTACATCATTTATTACACACAATACATACCACAACTATAGATTTTGAAATAAAAAATGTCTTGTTCTGTTTGTTTTTCAGTTAGATTACATTTGGTAAGCTATGTGTCATAGAATTACTTAACCACAATATTACAAAATATTTAACATATTTACACACCTTTGCACACCAGCAATTATAATGGGAAAATACTTGTGTCCTGAGCAGGTTTAAGTACATTTAATTAATGAGTGAACGTTAGATTTATGATGTTATGATTAATTTCTGACACTTCACTCAAAGCACTTTTTCACAGTGAACAGGGGACTCTCCTCAACAACCACCAGTGTGCAGCATCCACCTGGATGATGCGACAGCAGACATAGTGCACCAGTACATTCACCACAAACCAGCCATTGGTGGAGAGCAGAGAGTAGAGTCATAGAGCCAATTAATGGATGGGGATTGTTAGGAAGGAATTTAGGTGGGAATTTAGCCAGGACACCAGGGTTACACCCCTTCTCTTTACAAGAAGTGCTCTAGGATTTTTAATGACCACAGAGAGTCAGTACCTCGGTTTAACATCTCATCCGAAGGACAGAGTCTTTTTACAGTATAATGTCCCCATCACTATACTGGGGCATTAGGACCCACACCGACCAAAGGATGAGCACCCCTGCTGGCCTCCCTAATACCTCTTCTAGCTGCAAACTTAGTTTTCCCCAGGAGGTCATCCAAATACTGACCTTGCTCAACCCTGCTTAGCTTTAGTTGGCAACTGGTCTTGAGCTACAGGGTGATACGGCTGTTGTCAGATTTAAGAACATTTAGCTAAAACCAACTTTCCTAAAACATGTCTTTATTGTATGATTGTTTTTTTAAAGTAAACATGTTCATTAATTATGTGAAGCCATTCAAGTTATTGTCATATCTATAGTGCTTTTCACTGTTTCAAAGTCATCGCGATAACAAACAGTCACCCCCTGGGGACTCTATTTCACAGGTGGACTCATTTGATTATGACATCAGCTCTCATTCTGTGGCTGTGCTTCTTGTGAGGTTTATTGAGGTGCTCTGAATGCCCCCTGCTGATGTGGCTTGTAAAAATAAGAAGTTTTAAGTACTTCAAGCTTGAATTGCTCCAATAGTAGAAAATACATACTTTTATTATGGAATTTGCTATTTATTTATATTATTTATTATTAAATGAATTTAATTTGTTTTAATAAAATTAGGCTAATGGTGTTCCAGTCTCTCAAACTAGCTGCATGTCATTGTTTTTCTTAAGCTCCAAAAGGACAAGGCAGTTTTTACTTGAGGTTACTAGGTTATGGTTTATGGTATCTCCTAACATGTCTTCTACAGGCAGTACAATGACCTACGGCTATAACTCCTTTATCACATCTCAGCCTACTTCCAAAAAACACTGCTCTATATGTTGACACTACATAAATATATTTCCATATACAGCGGACACTCTGAGCATGAAATATAACACTCTTGCTTTGTCTCCCTCATAGTCCCTTGAAGGCTTTTGCTAGGTGTGTGAGATTTATTGAATGCTCTAATAGATGTGGAAAATGTATTATTTTTCCTTAGAGTGAAAAACATGAGTTCTTTATCTATAAACCCCACCCAACCCCCCATTCCAAAAAAAAAAAAGAAAAAGAAAAAAATTTGGGGTGTGTGAGCGTGTTTTCTCTCTGATTTCTGGAGGAAGACAACATAAATCAAGGAAAGGCCAAATCCACTGGGTCGCTGGCAGTGAAATGTAAAACCAGCTAAGGTTAATGGAAGTGCAAGTGAAGATTTATTTTAATTGCTTCTTTGTAATTTTGGGGGGAATTTAAACAAAATGTCCTCTTTGTTGAAGTGAAACACTAAATTATTCCACATCTGTATGGAATGGTGTCACCCAACTTTTTAGCCTATTGCATGGCCAGAATGGTGCAGAGTTAAGGAGATGATTAAAGCCATAAGTCTGGACCATCAGGATGAACTCGGAGGGAGAGGAAGTGGGTCACAATGATCTAGGTATAAGATTTTAGGCTTGTAAATCTTTCTCTAATCACATAATTTAGAGAATAGACAGTTCAAACAAAGTTAAAAATATTTACAAAAATGGCTACAAAAAAGTACATTTAGTTCTGAGAGAAGCTCTATATCATTTGTTTGCTGATTTTGTTAACTATTGCATTGACATTCATTCATTTGTTACAATTGCTTGTGTGTTCAGATACATTTCTGGGGTTATGTAGGTACATAAGTATATCACAGAAATCACATACCTGTATCAACACTAGTTTATACTGTATGTTCTAACCCTAGAGCATAATTTCAGTAAAAATCCCATCAGTCATTTTATCAATAAGTGGCAACACCATTAAGGTTGTTATGAAATACCTGTAAAAAATAATATTAACACAATTCATAATATACGTTATTAATACCTAATGATGATGTTTGTGTTGTTGTTTTCCAACAATAAATAATGTAATTTAATGTAGGATTAAGTGCCAGGCTTTTCTTAGTTAAAGGAATTGTATAAACGACTAACACAATAGAAAGTGATATTGATACACAGCATCTTTAAATTGATTAAATTGATTACTGATTAAAACAATATTCAACAGAAAACATGTTTTGTTTGAAATATTTTGATTAGAGAAACAAACAAAAAATGAACAAACATCTGTAATATTTCTTAAGAATTTCCCAGTTCATTATATAAGTTGATGCATAGTTGTAGCACCAAGTAAGACCTAAATAATATTAGGAAGACACCCCTGAAGGTGTCCTGTGATGTCTGGCACCAAGACATTAGCAGCAGATCCTTCAAGTCCTGTAAGTTGCGAGATGGAGCCGCTGTGGATTGGACTTGTTGGTCCAGCACATCCCACAGATGCTCAATCAGATTGAGATCTGGGTAATTTGGAGGCCAGGGCAACATCTTGATCTTTTCATCATGTTCCTCAAACCATTCCCGAACAAAATGTGCAGTGTGGCAGGGCGCATTATCCTGTTGAAAGAGGCTACTGCCATCAGGAATTACCATTGCCATGAAGGGGTGTACCTGGTCTACCACAATGTTTAGGTAGGTGGCACGTGTGAAATTGATGTCCACATTAATGGCCAGACCCTGTGTTTCCCAGCAGAACATTGTCAAGAGCATCACACTCCCTCCACTGTCTTGTTATCTTTCCACAGTGCATCCTGGTGTTATCACTTCCCAGGATAAATGGCTCACACGTACACAGCCTTCTGTTGGCGCAGACCAGATGGAATAGCATTCGCTGCCCTCACGCATTTTTTGAGCCTTGGGCACCCAACACACTGTCGCAGGTTTGAGATTTGTCCCTCCTCGGACCACTGTCGATAGGTACTCGCCACTACTGGGAGCATCCCAAAGGCCTTGCCATTTCAGAGATGCTCTGATCCAGTCGTCTGACCATAACAATTTGGACCTTGTCAAAGTCACTCAGGTCTTTACTCCTGCCCATTTCTCCTGCATTCAACATGTTGTCTATGAGAACTGAATGTTATCTTAACACCTAATCTACCCAGACATTGGCACGTGGCCTTGTTAGGAGATGATCAACATTATTTGATTCACCTGTGAGTGGTCATAATATTTTGGCTCATCATGTATTTTGAAATTAACATTAACCAAGATTAGTAAATGCTGTAGAAGTATTGTTCATTGTTAGTTCATGTTTGCTATTGCATTTACAGATGTTAACAACTACAGACGTTTTGTAAATTGTGACCAACAAAACAAAATAATATGAGGTTAACATTTATCCAATATATTAAAGGTGTACTCAGCAGCTTGGATGCAGCATCATTTAAAATCAAACGTTTTCAGTTTCAGATGTCCTTGTAGACATTTTGTACTCACAGTCAGTTATGATTACTTGAATCAATGAGTGAAAGTGTCAAATAACAGGACGGTTACTGAGATTAAGCGAGTAGTATTCGGCTGTCATGTGATTCTAACATGGCCGCCCTCATGTGTGGACCCTCTCCATGTAGAATAAAACAGCTTTTATAAGGTTACTGATATGACTGGAGTCTTCATTTTAATGTGAGTGCTCATGATTTCCCACACATACTGCAAAATTACAAATCATGTCTTTACAAGCAAAATTTTTTGATTGTGCAAACAATTATGAGTGCACCTTTAAGACGTATATGATGGGACAAGAAAATGTACTGCATGAATGACCCAAAAGATATGGAGTCACAGAAATCTTATACAGAGTAACATTTTCAGTTGTTTTGCTATTTATACTACATGGGGTCAAACTAAATGTATGCTATGAAGTGCAACACAATTAAAATGTGCACAATAGCATTAATTCTGCATGCTTGTTTAATATATCCCATTAGATTTGTGTATTTATTTGCATGTAATCACTTACTGGCTGTAGCTCTTCTGAAACGCACAGCTATGAAGGGGCTATTTTTGCAGCCTCAAAGCATGCCAAGATATCTTGACACCCTGCATCAGCATGTGTTTCTCAGGGCTGAGAGGGAGCTGATGATATTATTACTTTTATTGAAATAACCTGCTGCCACCTGTCTCCAACACATTGCTGCCAAAGTATATACCTATAAACCACCTCTCCTCACCGACAATCACACCCACAGCACTGCTCACACTTGTAGTGTTATGAAATAATAACTGAATAATAATGTTCTCTGGTTGGGCTGTCACAATTATGACACAATTTATATTAGATGTCTTTAATTACTATGTACTTAAGCATTTTATACAATATACTTATTATGTACATATGTGTTGTTGCATTGTACATACAGTACATTTAAAGTACCTGCATTTAATTACATCTGTTATTACACTGTTAACCTTACCTCTAATCCTAAAACATAACCCTACTCTAAACCCTAACCCTACCCCTACTCATACCTCAACCTCAATCGCAACAAAAGTAAATCTTGTGAGAATTTTGCAGAAAAACATTTAGTTAGACAATTAGATTCTATTGCATGTATGTCAATGTTAGCACATAGTAGTTAAAGACACCAAAAATAAAGTGGGACCCATATATGCAATATAGCCAACTATATATAGGTACTTTTTAATTTGCTGACAAATTAGAATTGTTCTGTTTTCTTAACTTATGAAATTTGATTATTTACTGTACGCTATACTGTCAAACATACGGTCAAAACATTGTATAGATCGGAAAGTTCTGTAGTAGAATACAACAAATACTGTGTCACTCACATACGAAAAATATATTGAGCAAAATCCCTGAGGAAATAGCTTTTAAAGTTTATAAGTTGTAAACAAATGTCATTTTTTTTTGCGTTTTTGCCTGTAACTTCATGAAACATAAACAGAATATAAAAACAGCAGATGTTCCTGATTAAAACGATGCTCCTGAGTCCAAATACAATGTCATAAGAAAATGCGACGCTAACTCATATATCTTTGTTATCATGCTGGGGAACGGTCTCTGGTTACAAAGCAGACCAATCACAACTAATGTGATCTGCGTCGACATGATGCATGTCAGGCTACAGCTTAGGTTTGACGCAGTTAGCAGTATAGATCAGCCTTAAGTCCCGCTGCCCTTAGTTACTGTTGATGAAGCCGTCAAGCTTTCCTTACTGGCATCTGCTCTCATAAACACTGAGAGAGAAGCAATCGCAGAAGTTAATTACCTCAGGAATGATTAAATAACTCCTTTGCAACCATGCATTTATATCTACTAAATAGTCACCAAAAAAGTTCCCAGTCTCCAGTGGAAGGCTAAATCAGAACAAAAAAGTGACGGAAGGGTTTGCTTCAGAAACAAACTACTTTGGACACATTTTTAAATAAAAAAGGAACTTCCATTATATTTTCATACATTTTTAATCCCTTTCCATCAAAATGTGTGGGCTATATTGTCATATATAATGTTATCAACAATAAATGTAAGAATATTACTATGTAATTTTTGGTTATATCACCCACAGCTACAACATGGTTCTTTAATACATAAAACCCTTTATTGTTGATTTTCCAGATAAAAAAAAAAACAGATATTGTGATGTATGCCATCAAGACATTTTTATTTGTATAGCGCTTTTCACAACACACATAATTTCAAAGCAGCTTTACAGGAAATCATGCATTAACAAAAAAATTAACTGTAATATCTATCACCGTTACCGTTATCATGATATACATTACTTATACCGTGAAACACCCCATTCACCCCTAATATAGCACAGCCTGTCATGCCTTAACACTTGATTATGAGTCACCTCAAATAAATCATTACAACGAACTGATTCAAAATAATGATTTATTCATGAATCACTACCAGCTAACCATGAAAATGTCTAAAACTAGAGAGCTGTTTTCAAAAAGGACAATTGATTCTCTAATAAGGTTAAAATGCTACCGTTTTTTTTTTTTTTCCTCGAGACCTACGACTCCAATTAAAAGCTAATCTCTTTATTTACTCAGGAAACTCAAGCTCTAGCAGTCATGGCCTCCTCCTCTTCAAGTTTGCCCCATCATGCCACACCTTCTAAGAATACACCATGTCAGGCAAATCGCATTTGCGTGTTTGGAGAGAAACTGGTGCCAGAGTGGTTCAGCAGAGTGGCTGAGCTATCACCTCATCCATCAGAGCTGTAGAAAGGCCTGGCCAGGGACTGACCAAAGCAGCACGCCGGACCGCCAGCCCCTTACTAAAACAACTGTGACGCTGTAAATTCAAGATATTGGTGCAAGCGTGAACCTCATTCATCATCACCAAAGCAACAAACTGGACATGGGCTGAAGAAAGGATTGTGAATGGAAGTCAGAGCTTTTTAAGCAGTCCCACCACCTCGGCTGGCAGTAGCCTTAACCGCCATGGATGAATTTACAATGAACAATGAGTGCTCTCTCTCTCTCTCTCTCTCTCTCTCTCCTTTACTGACTTGTTTACTCAACATCTACACACACACCTTTGCTCTTGCTCTGTGATATCATGTATTATTCCACTCCTTTGCACAGAAAAATTCACCCAGAGCAGCTCAAAGAAGCTCTATTCTGCCATTTGAGCATGACTTGGGACCTTCAAATGGAGTCGAAAATATAATTTTACCATTTAAAAGCACATGGATGACCATAATTCTAGGCGATACCCGAGTTCAACAGGGTGTTATGACATAACAAATGGTGGAAAGCAACTCAGTAGATGGAAGTGAATGAATTTGAGAAATTATTTTAATTTGAGTTTTCTATTTCAGTAGTATTAATTTGTTATATATGAAATAGTTTATAGTTAAGTCATATAGTAAAGTATTTCATCTGATATTGTCTGTGCTTACCGAAATTCGAACCACTGCCCCCATTGGCCAAAGCTGGAAGTGTTGTTGAACATATGGGCACTTGTGATTGCCAGTTTTCACTGAATGGTGCTAAAAGTGAGTGGTATGTTTGGTTTTACGTATTGTAAAGGAATGGATATTTGAATAGCCCTGCCCCCTAACTCAAACCCCAACCTTAAACCTAACTGTCAGTGGAGTCAATTTAGAGTGAAAATGCAACCTCCGCATCTCGCCCATCATTGATTATGTGAACATGATTACTTCTTGGATTCCATGGGACCAGTAGTGTTTCTGAGGCTGATTGCACAACATGCAATCAATAGTGACACAGCAAAATGTAAACACATTTGAATTAATGCAAAAATATCTGATTGGGTACAGGCTTGTCAGTAACTCTGTCCAGATAACTCTAAATATCTGGTACAGATATCTATCTACTATAGACTCCTTTTGAAGCATGGCTTAAATTGATCTCTAAGATCCGTGTGTGAGATTTTAGACTTTTTTTTTGCTAAAACGTTTATACATTATTTGTACATGTATTAATCTTGCCATCTTCACATTTCTTATGAAATTTTAGGGAAAGCTGTGCTTCACATATTGTCTTAAAGCCATCACCACTGGTCCATACCAATAGGTCTAGTGTAAAAGCGGGCTTAAAATGTCACAGGCGTCCCTTGGACGCATGGCACCAATATCACAGTGGTGAACATGGTGGCTGTGGTCAGGTCTGGAGGATGTAATATTAAAGGGCAGGCCTGAGGAGTTTGGTGTTGTTGTGATTTAATAGCTCTGAATATGAGCCCTTTTTGAAGTGGAGATCTTTAAGAGCACAGACAGAGGCCCCTGGCAGACAAGCAGGCCTCCAAGCATGTAATTACAGGTAAGGGTAGGGCAGGGACCTGGTGGCACGGGGCTTTGAAGAGCAGTGAGGTCGCCAGAGGTGAGTCCCGGGTCTGACAGGAGCGAGAAACACACAGAGACGTAATTCATCTGACTTTTCCTCAAACTTACCACAGACCGAGATCGGCTATCAAAATACAATAAATGCCATAAAATAAATATTTAAGCAAAATTTACATTATTTCTTTTTGTGATGCACGTTTCTGGTCTTATTGTGCACAATTCATCAGTGCATGTTATTCCAAATAAAAAAATGGTTTGAAACTATTTATGCTTTTTGACTTTCACATTGTATATTACAGTAATGAGATAAGATGGTATTTTTTTTTTAGCAATCATAAACATCCTACAGACACTAATGAACTATATTATTTGAAAGATAAAAAAATTCAATTATTATTACAGTAATAATATATGAAACTATTTATTGGTGTCTTTTATCATATTTGATTTTAGCTCACATCATGCCAAAAACACCCCTAACCCGTGGGGAAAATCACTTTATCTCATGATCTCTTGTGGCTTGTCAATCAGTCACAACAGTACAACTACAATGTTAATGTTCATTGATATATTTAGCAGTGGTATCATTTGCCTGCTTCACTATTAGGAAATATTCAAAGTACAGTGATTTTACTGTTGAGGTTTCCGTCCAGCTTTCCAATCTACCACATGTACTAACACACAATAACAAGGTTAGAGAAATCTGATTAGAGCAATGTTTGAAATTAGCCATGTATGTTATCAAATCAAACAACAGGATATATAATCAGAGAGGGGATGGCCCCAGCTCCTTTTCTACTCAGACAACATTTGTGACAGCGAGGTCTCATCCTATAGGCTAATGTTCTCTATTTCCTGTAATTCAGTTTTATTTATGTGTTGTTTTATGTGTAATATCTGATCATTAATAAATATGACATAATATAATTTTGTGTTGTTTAATTAACTTAATTTAGCTTCATTTGTGCAGTGTGATAAATTGGGAGGAGACCGTGGGCCACAAAATAATGATGGTGGTATGAGAAACGTGCACTGCATTCAACTGATTTCTCCAGTTGAGGCCAACTTAACGAAAACAAGGGCAAACAAAAAGTTTAACTGCCTTTATATCATCAACAAAAGCAGTTTTTTCCTCTATTAAATTAAATACTAAAAACAACTAAACATGTTGCCCTATTGTTTCCTAAACCTATTTTTCATGACTGATGACTGATGATTCTCCTATCTGCTAAAAGTCAGTAACACTGACCTTTATTTCACATTCAGCTTAGTGGAATGTATGCCCAATTTTTACCAGCCACTTGTTCAGACATATATATGTGCATATATACATACAAATAATTTTTAATATAATGCTATTTTGTAACTAGTGGTGTCAGTCGATTAATCTCATATTTATTTATTTATTTGTAGTTAATCAGGATTAATTGCAAATTTTGAAAGTGCTGAAATGTAACAATATATATATATATATGTCTTTTCCAGACAAAATGCAGTTATTTCCATCTTAGGAAAGAAAACAAAACAATATGTAACAATTTAATGGTTTATTAACATTTTCCAAACAAAGCCTTAAATAAAGATAGAAATTCACTCAAATAGCACCAATTCTAATAACATTAACCACACTGTACCACACCTGAGTCTGGAGTCTCTGTATCAAAATTTAGTGGGTGTCCTGCCTAGACAGCATTTTAAGGCATCATAAGTCGTTGCTCCTAAAGACTCTTCCAAAAGCAAAAGTAAGAAAAGATTAATCCAAGATGGCGGGCGAAGATATATTTAAGCTATACTGTAAATAAATTTAATTAAAAACTGAAAAATATAGATAGAAAACAATTGAATCTTATACACATTCAAAATAATTTAGCCCAATATTTGTGTGTACTGTACAAAGAATTGTTATGCTTATTAAGAGTTTCATGTAATTAGCTTAGCATAATGCTAACGTCAAACTGTTGGAATAAATTGTGTCAAGTATGCTGTGCGCATGATGAAAGGAGTGCTATTTGGATTTGGTCTTGTATTTGATAAGAAATGTAAGAATGAATGGTACTTTACAATAAGGTTTGATTCATGAACATCAGGTAACATGCACTAACAACGAACAATGATGTTTCAACACTTATAAAGCTTGATTATTGTTAATTTCTTCATATACTAATACATTGTTTTAAGTAAAAGTTGTATATGTTAATATTAGTTAATGCATTATGAACTAACATGAACTAACATTGAATAATAGCATTTTGATAAATTAACATTAAACAAGATTAATAAATTGCTGTAAAATGTACAGTATATTGTTCATTGTTAGTTTAAGATATCTAATGCATTAACTAATGTTAATGAATAGAATAATAATAATTTGATATTATTAACCAATTTTTGATTGCAGACTTTGGTATCTTGGAAAATCATTGCTTTCTAGGAGAACCAATTGAGATATTAAAGGGGTCTCATTTGTGATTACTCTTTCCTATGGGTACGGACTTAGAGCCATAGAGTCTACAGTAGAGAGAGCATTTGGCAGCACCATCTGCCAAGTCTGGGCAAAATCGGGCACTCTGTTCAGGTTAACATCCAACCGCTTTATTTTGGGGCCAGTTAATGGCCCAGAATTTTAATTGAGATGTTTAACAGGGTCATATCCCATTGGCTGACAATGCAGAAGTTTATGACTCAGTTAATGGGTCACCCTACACTCACTACTTATAGGGTCAAAATGCGCGCACCACTAAATCGTGGACAAATGTCAGAGACTGTTTGGTAGTTTTTTGGCAGCCGATCATAGAACATCTTGAGTTTCTGATGAGTAATAAAAACAATATATAATTAGACATAAAAAACATGTACAGCTTCAAATCTATGAAACATTTATACACCCACTCCTCTGTTTACATCTTTATACTTGACCTAAGCCAGACTGTCTGCCCACATACTGGCTATTAATCTCAATACCAAAATAGCATTTGTTTCTTAAAAGATTCCTGCATGCTAAACTCACATAGGGGAATTTCTAAGCTTACTTTGCTTAAAAGAATATTTGGAGTCTGCATTGACAACAGACAGCAAAGACACAAGCATGTAAACAAACTTAAATTATGAAACATTTATTATCTTGGAGGAATACAACTAATAAGTATTGGTCGAAATGCATTTATCAAACCAGTTTACATCCTCATTTAGATTAGTCGTTGGTTGATATGGGTTTTTTACAATGCCGATACTATAACCAGTGAGCAGGGTAGCTGTTGTCCGATACCAATAATGCAAATCTACACTGGCCCTATAAAGTATTTGGACACATTAGTTGCACTAGAAATGTTTGAGTGTCATTGCATTGAATATTTTAAATAAATTTAGCACAAATACACTTTTCAAGTGCTTTGAATAGTCTATTCTTGAATGCACATTACACTTTTCACCAAAAGATGTTTTATAGGGTTGAAATGATAAAACAATAGATAAAATATTCAAAGAGAATGTTAGTGTAATGTGCCCAAAGTTCATTTAAGATTAATTCTTAGTTGATTTAATTATTAAAATTGTCAATATTATTGACAATATCTACTTAAATAAATTGTGTATTATACATTGACATTTAGTTAAATATAACATGATTTTGGGACATTTATGCTTATAACAAGAAATGGTATTTGCCAAGGCGAAAGAAAAAAAACTTGATTCAAAGTGGAAATTTTATTTCAAAAGTTCGCCACTTGATTGAAAAGTGTATTTTTCAACCCCATTGGCAAATGTATTTATTTATTTATTCTAATTAAAAAATGTTCTTCTTGTTTTAAGCGTTAACCTCACAAATTATTTTATTTTTTTCTGAAAACATGGCTTCTCAATTAATTTTGTTTAGATAATTTTACTGGAAATTAAGGCAAAAGTAATCATTTTTTTTTTTTGCGATGAACTGACACAGGGGAGATTTAATGCTTCTGTTAATGTGCTGATAATCTAAAAATGGCCAAACATTGGCTGATTTATTATCCAAGCTAATATATTGGTTTATCGCTGAATTAGATGATAAGTCTGCTCACATGCTCCATCGTTGTGGCCGTATTATCAGGGCTGGAATTGCCCAAGATCGCATTTCATGTCCAATGTTGGCTTGTTGATCTGGTAATTTATTACACCGGAGAGGAACATAATGTAAAAAGATAACATAGCAATGCAAAGAATACAACATAGAAGCAAAAAAGCTTGCCCATTTATGTAGTTTTACAATATCCTAAAGCATTATCCAATAATTCCAATATTAATCCCTACTCGTATCCAAAGCCCCAGTCACCGGTGTCTTTTTACCACTCCATTGGCATGGCTTCTGTATGTGTTTATTCTCCCTGCCACTGAGACCCAAAGTCTTACACTGCCCTCTGCAGCAGCAAAAAAACACTCCCTCACACTCACTGTGAGCAGCCAACTTCACAACACATTCCAAATATGTCATAAGTTGAAGCACAGTAAGGCCAAATAGAGCTCAGGTATCACAGATCTAATTTTAGCTCGGCTCAGCACACAGAGAAAAGAAAATCTTTACAAGGGTCATAAATCTGCGCAGTAACTCAAGTTTTTTGTTTTTTTTTTCACAGTGGATGAAAGACTTATTAAACCCTCAGACAAGACACGGCAAAATCTATGGATAGAAATGGACAAAGACAAACACAGAGGTTGAAATGTGTGTTTGCTTTAAACTCCTCCAAGGCAACGAAAACAACAAATACACACTGGCTGCTCTCAACTCCAAGGTCTCATAACATTAATAAACCAGCCGCAATTTTCCAACAAAGTCGATTTCTGCAGCATTGGGGAAGCTTCTTTGAAACTGTGGCTTGCCAAGCTACTTATAATTTAAAGTAGTTTAACAGCTTAACTGTAGAAAAAGTAGTTAGCTACACTAAAAAGTACCTAGATAACTACACTGAAGCTAGTTAAGAAGTGTCTTTTTAAATAACTGTAGAGGATATAGTCTAATTCAGCTTTTCAATCAGAGCAGAATATATCTGTCACTAGGTCACTAGAAGTATTTCAACCCTTACAAAAATCGAGAGTTCATGGCAAAGTTTGTGGCTAATTTGCCAGAACTCTGGAAATTGAGTGACAGCATTTAATTGAACAGATAATAGGGTGACCATACGCCCTCTTTTTCGGACCTTAAAAATGCATCCGGCCGGGATTTCTAAATTTGCAAAAATGTCCGGGATTTGTCTGTTGTTGCATTATGATGTGTATCTGGTCTAATACTTTATTGTGAGTGTGCGCATGTTTGCATTGCTTTAACCCCTCTTTGTAAGTCCCGCCTTCTCGCACACCAATTGGTAGATTATAAGAGGCTTGCAGTAACTATTGGCCAAATTCCTGTTCTCCGTGAACGCGTGAAATGCAAACAGTTGCTTGACAGTAGCAGCAAATGACAGCTGAGTGGAAACAATGCCCAAACAAAAGTGCAAATTTACTGAAGATTTGCACAACAAATTCCCATGCTTTCGTGCAGGTCGAGATCCGTAGGAAGCAGAATGTATGACATGTAAAGATGGCACTTATGTGTCAGTTGCTAATAAAGTTGCAAGTGATTTAGAAGTGCACATTAGCTCTGTGAAGCATAAAGGGTCAGCCAAAGGTGAAAGTTCATCAGGTAAATTAACGGACTACTTTTTCTGACCAGGTCATGGCCATGACCATTCAAAATAATAGTAATAGTAAATGAAGGTACACACATGGCATCAAATATTTTATTTTAGTACATGGACATTCAAAAGAATGTTGGAAATTGTTATTTATTTACATGTTACATGTTTCATGTTATGTTATGCTAATAGTGTCTTTTTCACTGTATTAAAGTTTGCATTCATTGTAACACCGTTTTGAACCCTTTGTCCTCTTTTTGGAAAACCAGAATATGGTCACCCTAACAGATAAGGTTACACAAAATGCAACTAATAGAACTAGAAACATACTAATTTAAAAACTGAGTTGTAAACAGCAGCATTTAACTAAATATATCACTAAAATAAAAGCATTCTTTATCAATGCATAAAATTAAGCAATCAGTTAATTTGTTCTTTAAATAGTATTATTTACATATACATTCTGAACAAACCAATTAACTACATCGAATCATACTTCCCAACACTATATACAACCATTACAGGACATTATAGGAGTGTGTTTGTTTATTAATACCTCAGTTTGCTTGGCTATAAAGTGGCATGGGCAATACAACTCGGTTTAATAAAAATAGTAGAGATTGCCAAATCATGAGAAATTGCACAATTTGGCTCATACAAAAAGGTGCAACTTTTACTCCCATATTCATTTATTTTTCTAAATGAATCAACAAACGATATTGTAGCAGATTCCTGCCTTCCCTACAAAGGAGGAAGCAGGAGCCGGGTGAACAGTTCATGGAAGACTTTAATTAGACACATTTTCACTTGGACAGAACATAAAACTGCTTTTCAGCACACACTCGCTGG
Source organism: Moxostoma hubbsi (assembly GCA_032164185.1). Lineage (NCBI taxonomy): Eukaryota > Metazoa > Chordata > Actinopteri > Cypriniformes > Catostomidae > Moxostoma > Moxostoma hubbsi. The sequence continues at coordinate 34,890,978 of JAVLUX010000034.1, read as the reverse complement.
CACACACACACACACACAGCTCCGTGTATCACTCACACAGTTGGCCTTCAAGGCCCAATACAGAATGTACACACTCGCCGGCTGCATGCATGCATATCTCTCTCTCTCTCTCTCTCTCTCTCTCTCTCTCTCTCTCTCTCTCTCTCTCTCTCTCGAACTGGAGTCTCGGATTGGGGTAATTCAGAGCCAGGCAACCATCCTTACAGCCTGACCACGCCCTCCTTGTCATAGATGTTATTGTGATTTTCCAAAGTGTCAGCCCTAACCCAAACCCCAAACCTTACCATAAAGTCTAAACCTAAAGTCTGAAATGCTTTTATTGTCTGAAAAGTTGTACAAAGTAACACTTGTGTGTTACACATTAACACTGTCATATAAAGCACATTTCATGAAACAAAAATACCAACATTGTTCATATTTGTTATATTTTCTAATCAACAACAAACTAAATCAATGAACACCTGGTGGTTTTGTGTCCATAGCTTTTTGCATGTGCTTTGCAAGTGTGTTCTCTGCATTTGAAGCACACAATGCTTGATGAAAGAAAGATCATCAAAGAAAATTGTGGGGCAAAGACAGTTCTGGTGTGTGTGTGTGGTAATGTTGGATGGATGAATGGATGTTGGATGCAGTTCAGAGTAGGATAAAATTAATCTCTATGAAAAAGAAAGCATGTAATACTCAAAAGAGTTTGTGCGTGTATGTGAGCATGTGTGTATTTGTGTTTGTGTGTGCATGTGCATGTGTGTATGTGCGTGTGCACATATCCGAGGTATTTATGTTTGCCAGCACACATATGTGAACATGAACATGATGAACATGCTCCTGAACACTAAATCTTTCACTTATGTTTGATCTCCCCCATTCATTTTCAGTGGCTGGTCATTTTTAACAGGGAACACAACAAGTGTGACTTTGTGCCATTTTATACTAAATAAAAGCATTTCAATACAAACTTGCAGGTTAAACATTAAAGCACAGTAGTGTGATAAATAGTACAGGATGTTTTCATATTTTATTTAATATTGCCAAAATTATACACAAATAATGCTTTTTTTCCACTCAAAACTGAAGTGCATAAGCTCAGGTCAATGAGACCTATGATCAATAAGTTCCAAAGATAAATACAAAACCTGTGCTAATTGAAACAAGTTGGCAAAAAGATCTAAGATCTATTTGGTGATATTAAAGCATAACCAGAGATTTATAAGCAATGTTTAATAGGTCAGACATTTTTGCCCAGGAACACCAAATCAGCACAGCATTAGTTGGAAACGTGTTACCAACGTCATAATTTTCTCACTTTTTTCCTCTTTTTTTGGGGGGGTCTTTAGAGCTGACTCGAAGATTGATCTTGATGCCGGACATACACGGTCTTTGTGTCAGCATGTTGAACAGATGTCTGTGCAAGGCCCGGTTCAGAACTCACGGGCCCAAGATTGGCCCTGCCAATAAAAGACCTGCCATAAAGGAACGGTGCCCGGCGGTTGTGAAAACTATGGCCGTGGACACCAAATGTGTGACCCAAGAAGTGAGGAAACCGCTCTTTTCTTAAAAATGTTGGTACCGCAGCCCCTTGGACGTGCAGCGTAATTAAAAGAAAAGGTAAAAAAGGATTTTCCTCCCGGCCCTCCACCGGGGTATGGAGTGGTCTTCTTAACAGCTCCTATGTTAAGGGTCTCTGACTCCCTGGGTCACCCATCTTAGGGGTGCTTTGAAGCCTTCCTCGGGTTCATAGCGGCCGGTCGTGAGATGGGTGGCATCTGCTTCATGCAGGTGGCTCCACGTCGGGGCTGGCCTACTGGTGCGGGCTGTGGAGGAGCCGGTGTTACTGCCGCAAGGGGAACGCCCTTGGCGATGAGCAGATGAGTTGCTGGATCTTGGCAGGATGTGTTGGATAGCCTTCGTCTGCTTCTTAACCATCGAGAACTGCTGGGCAAAGTCCTCGACGGTGTCGCCGAATAGGCCACGAATAGGAAATGAGCTAAAGGTGGTGCTCCTGGACAACCAGGGTGGACATCGCCTGCCCGAGAGACAGCGGCGTGACCTTTGTTGCCCGGAGGGCGAGATCGGTTGCCAAGCGCAGCTCCCGCATCAATCCCAAGTCAGGACTACCATCATGCAGTTCTTTCAGCACCTTGGCTTGGTGCATTTGAAGGAGAGTCATTGCGTGTGGGGCAGAGGCTGGTCTGTCCAGCAGCACCGTAGGCCTTAGCAGCCAGTGACGATGTAAGCCAACAGGCCCTGGACGGAAGTCTCGGACAGTTCCGCCAGGTGGCAGCATTCTGCGGGCACAGGTGCACCGCAACCACCTGATCTACCTGGAGAATCGCTGAGTACCCCCTGGCATGCCCTGGCATCCCCGCCGGTTGTGAGAGTGGAGGAGCCCACAAATCGGGTTTGGGCAGTAAAAGGTGCTCGCCATGATCTCTGAGTATTTCATGAGGTGGCTCACCGTCAATCATTACCGCGAAGAAAGGAATCGGGCATGACGAAAGAGAACCACGACCGCAACATTGCCATGGTCATGTTCTCACAATGAGTACATGAACCATCCACAAAGCATGTTTCCGTCTAGTATGTGCCCAAGCACGTGAGACAGCGATCATGGCCATCAGAAGAGGAGAGATAGTGACCCAACAACGAATTATACACAGACGGAAAGGCAAAAAACGCTCCATCAGTGCCACTCTTTTAGTAGGAAATATACTTTTTTTTTTGATGGAAAGAATATACTCTTTTAGCTGCTGAAGCAAGAGGGGGAGAAACCACTGCAATGTACCATAAATCCAACAGCTTCACTCACTTTAAGAGGTGAATGGACCAGCAGAGGAATTCAGCTCGCTGAACACAACCGCTCGGCTCCGAAGAAAAAATCTGAATGAGTGTTTGCAAGCCAGCTCCTTCTATATCTGTATGTCCAGGGGAATGGAATGCAAATTCCACTTGCCAATTCCCATTTGCCTTTTCTTAAAGATCAGAGGTAATTGGGGCTCCCAAGGGTGACCCCTAGTGTCACTACATCGACACAAAATCGAGTGAGTGATAGATAGGGAATAGTGATTATTTTTTCAGTAACGTTAGTGGCGCACAAATTACACCCTTTATATAAATTTTCACTTTTTTTAAACGTTTACAGTATAAAGGAGTTCATTAATGACTAATAAATCATTTACAAATACATTATTTAATTGGTGATTGATGGTCTCAGACCTGGAGGAAAAAAAGATTTGTCCTCTGACCCGGATTGAGTCACTACGCCACCACTAGGACTTAGAGAGCATTGGGAACTGGGCATTCCAAATTGGGGATTAAAGAGGAGGAAATAAAAAAAATGCCTAATTAAAACACTTTATTTATGTCACAATGTAGCAAAAATTTATTATTTCAGTGAGCTTAAAAGGAGGAATTATGTCATTTTTCTATAGTCTATAGTTCTATAGTGTTTATATTTTTTACAGTAATGTCTTGATTCACTTGTGTTTACTTGCCTTGTCATGTTTATGTAAAAAAAATGGTGCTACTCCGAGTGAACTTATCAAAAGTCCTCTGCAAAATGTCTTCATGCTCATTCACAGCATCATATAATAAAGACTCTCTGTTTCCAAGCACAAAGCATCCCACGTAGGTGCAGGGTCCGCTTTGTGATAGTCCACATATATATTTGATTTGGCACAAGTTTTACGCCAGATGCCCTTCCTGATGGGGACTCTCACTCACACACATACGGGCAATTTAGAGTCTCCTATTCACTTAACCTGCATGCTTTTGGACTTGTGGGGGACACCGGAGCACCCAGAGGAAACCCACACAAAGACGGGGAGAACATGCAAACTCCAAACAGAAAGGCCCTAGTTGAGCCACGACTCAAACCCAGGGCCTACTTGCTGTGAGGTGAAAGTACTCACCTCTTGTGGCAGCGGGGGCGTGGTCAAGCGTCCGTCCGGGGAGAGGAAGCGGTAAGGGCGCTTACACCTGAGATAAATTATGTCTAACACCTGTCTCTGATTTCAGTGAGTATGGGGAGAGCTGCATAAAAGAGCGTCAGCACCTCCAGTTGCCAGAGAGAGCCCGACAAGAAAGTCACCCAAGTAGTTGTGTTGCTTTTATTTTCAAAAAGACAAGTAGTTGTGTTGCGTTTATGTTAAAAAAAAAACTGTATGTTGAAGGTGCCAAATTAAAGACTACCTGAGTTGTGAGACCTCAGCTCCCTGTCTTTTCTTGTGCTGGTGACTTTGAAAGGTGTCACACCTCTGAGCTACCGTGCCGCTCCATCATGTATTACAGACTGATGATCATTAAACCATACTGAACATTATGTATATAGATTCTAATGTTTATTGACTCCTTAATAAATTCTTCATATGTGTCCACTTTACATTAAGGTACATTTCCATAGGTTACTAATTCTGAATATGTGTTATTAAGTATTTATAACATGTGAGGTAAAATGGGTCACTATTTGGCAAGTACTGCATGAATGTTTTTATGCATGTTGTTATAACTGGATATGAATGATTTATAATGCATTCGTAAATTAATGATTTATCATTAATGAACCATTTATAATTCCTTAACTTATTATTACTCACTTCAGCTTTAAGTTACTGGCATTATGTAGTTGCTCCTAAACACTGGATCTCATCATATATTAAAAATGACACAGAACAACCTCACGGGGTGCATATGAAAGCCATCAGAGGCAACCTCCACCAGAAACTTGCAGAGAGGGGCTTTTCCAGCTGCACTGGATAGTAATATGAAACCACCCTCTTTTCCTTCAGCAGTGAAGAGGTTCCCATGTGAGAAAAACATCAGAGGAGCTGTAGAAAGAGAGAGAGAGAGAGAGAGAGAGAGAGAGAGAGAGAGAGAGAGAGAGAGAGAGACTACATGTTTGTCCCAACCCACAGGCCTTTCTGAACAACATTCCTCTGAAACGCAGTCTGGTACTGTAACCATTCTGCCAGCACCCAAAGGCTGACCACCAGTTCATCCGGACTCGCACACAGACACGTTGATGTAATTTTTTGGGTGTAACTATTTTTCACAGCCTCAAAATACCATGAGGTTGTGGTAAAATCACCACTGCCCTCTGTGATGAACACAAATGTGAGTTTACAGCTCTGTGTGATGGGGGAAATGTAATACAAAGGCATCCTCTGTGACCTTTTATAAAAATATAGTCTGTGTTTTGTAGCCGGGTCATTATTGAGGCATGTAATTAGTTGGTTTGTTTGAAATATAAAATAATGCCGAATAAAGGAGCTTTAGTATATTTGCCGAGAAATTTTTCTTGAATTTTCTTCGTGAAAGAATAGGATTGGTTACTTAGAATGAAATCATGGCTCACACTTACCAATTTATTTGCAAAGAAAGTAATTGTTAAACAGCATTAAATATGATCAGTTTAAAACTGTTCAACAAATAATTGTCAGGTTACTATGATGATGAGGATAGTTGTTATTGAAGTATAGGTTGCTGGCTTGAAGGGAGAGCTGTGGGAATATATATCCAACCAAGAGGCACAACTCAGGCTTTTCTAGTTTTCCTTATAGAGACAATGGCTTTGTTGTCTCCTTTGAGAGCTTTCAGGCAGCTTTCATCCAATTTTATAGTTGAACAAAGCCTGCAGAGCTTTGTTCAAAATCTCAAAGCAGCTACAGAGCTCTGGAGGGACACATAAAAACGAAAACGGCAGTATAATCGAAAAGCAGACACACATAAAGACTTTTTTTTTTATGCAAATGCTTTTGAATCCTATTTTGAATTTGCCTATTGAAACACGATTTTTTTGGAATTGCAAACCCTTTTAAAAATGTATATTTATGATTGCTGTGAATCATGCTTCACAGAATCAATAGACTCACTTGAACACAAGTCCATATATACGATAATGACAAAATGATTTAAAATACATTTTAGCTTCACAAAAGTAAGATCATAGAACACAGATCTAAGGCAGCTGAGTGTCAGTAACAAGGTGTTGAAATGTGTTCTAATTTGAACTGCAGGGTGCCATTGAACCGAGAGTGGCAAATACATGCTCTTCCTAGATTAGTGCTGTTGGGTATCACGTATCTCAGCCTCTGAAGTCTTTTTGCATGAGCTGGAGTAAAAAAAAAAAAAAATATTGATCTGTAGACATTTGGGTTTGCCAAAGTTTGGCAAATATATATATGTGTTTGGTTGCTTTACTTTATGTTCAGGCCAGCCTATTCTCATAATAATTACACAAATGTGGCATCATTTCGCTCATGTGTCAACTTGCATGCGCTTCAGGACACGTACCCCAGTCCTTTAAGGCCAAAAAATACTTTGGGTGTGCACGTTGCGGATCGCTCTGTGCTCAGTATATGTGACGCAAAATGCATCATCAGCACAGCCGCGTGGCTTGACCGCGCCTCCTAGAATTTCTTGTCTTGTGCAAGCAGTCCTCATCTGAGTGTGTTGTCTACGCATGTGCTGGCCATTGACTGTCCTAAGAGAGTGACACAAAGCAGATGTAGTGCACACACGTTGAACATGTTATGTTCGCTTGCGGTCAGAAAATTATACTCACAAAATCAATGCAGTTGGCCAGGCACGATTCAATCCGGAACGCACAAAAACAAAGTATACCTAGGCCTTTACATCTTAAGTGTAATGCTCTACCAGTTGAGTTACTGCAAAATTTTATCACACATGAACAAGCTTGTAAATTTAATTGGTTATGTAATGCAAACATTAAACATATATCCCTTTAAAAGACATGCACTATAGTAATAGTGTTTATATGTCATTAGATTGCATTGTGCGAAGAAGAAGGGGAAAAGTAAGTGTTAATGAAATGATAATCAGCCATTTTACTTGTGATTTGTGTTGAAGTGAAAACCCTTTATGTGAAAAAGTGTTGTTGTAGCACCTCTAGTGTTTTCAACATTCACCATTTCTTGCTGTGACCAATATAAAATGCCACGTACAAATTTAGAAGTCAAGGTTGATTCAGGTGGAATATTCTTTTATAAATGGCCGTTTTTTGGCAGAATAAGCTGAAATGTGAACCAGACTTTTATGCTGTATGTCAAAGGTCTATGCGAGAATGGGCATCACAAGGAGCTCTACGTGGTCCTTAGTTAGTGAAGAAGTGTGGCCATTTTCCACTTAATTGGGTCCCATAAACAGTTTAGCATCAGAAGAAAGCTGTTTATGTTCTCAATAAAAGACCCGTTACTTCCCCAGCTGAGTTCCAATTACCGACCCTTTCGTTTGATTCAAGTAAGGTCAACTCAGCTTATCCATTCATGTTTCTTCATCCTTTTTCTCTTCTTGTTCTCTATCTCATAAAAAAAGACTCCAGAGGTCCACTTGCCATGTCATAAAAAGAGGATAGAGCAGATGTAAAATACCGGCGATAGCCAAGTGTGTGAGCAATAGTGCAGTCCGTGTGTGTGCGTTTGTTTGTGTTTTGCTAGTGAAGCGGGGAAAAAGCTCCAGAAGCTCAGTGATCTAGCATTTAATGACGGAATTATTTAGCTTTCGGGATTAGGATTAGGTGCTAAATTAAAACGGATTCGTGCGGTGCATCTAACGCCCCAAGAAATGTTGGAGTTCTTGTAGAGGTTTTGCACCACAAAGAAAAAAGAGTTGTAAACTATAAGAGTAAAACAGTTCTCAGTCTGGACATACGCCAAATATCCATAGGGCATTAGCAACCAACTGGTGAACCTCATTAAAAAGTAGAGAAACCTATAACCATTAAAAGCCCATTAAGCAGCATGTAATTTTGTGGAACTAAATAGCAGAGAGTAATCAAAAGCACATGAAACCCAGCTGGGAATCTAAGCAAATTGTTTCGATTAGGGGAGAATCCATCATCAACAACATCAGCCTCTTTTTCTGACATTCAATGCGTTCGCTCTCCCTCTCTCTCTCTATCTCTCTCCCTCTCTCTATTTCTCTCTCTATCTCAATTTCCGCCCTAATTACATGGCTTGACGCAGAAAACTGGAAACAGTGTGTGACCTAAATTTCCACAATACGTGCTGGTTTGCATCAACAATACATAAAAAAAATTTAAATCAACATATTTAAAAAAATATTGGAACTAAATATATTTCAGAACTTTCAGTTCTAAAATGAAGTTATTGAATGTCTGCATTCTTTCGCTGATGCGAATCGAAAACTTGTCTTAAAATACTCTGAGAGTGTTTACTGCACTGCTACTGAATCACCTCTACTGAATCTTTCTATTGGTTCAATGCAACATTACATTAATCAATTTATCCTTGTGCAACCCGCGGAGACATGCATGGACGTTATATTTTGGCTTCTCTATATGCAACACATTATTTAAATTAATTCAAACTGACTGATCTCCGTTCCGAATACTCTGTGCTGATAGTAAAGTGTTAAAATGTCAACGCATGGAGTCCAGTGGTGGAAATGGCTGAGATTTCACTTGTATTCTTGTTGTTGTGCATCTGGGTTGTCCACTTCTCTCTCTGTCCCGGTTAGATCAAGTGTGTCTCTTTCAGAACAGAAGTGCATGGAATAGACTTCATCTCTCAGAAGAACAATAGAATGATGAATTCGAAAATAAATATGTTTTTTTTTGTGGTTATTTTTAAAACTGAAATTTGACATGCAAGTGTACTCAATACCTCAGCTGGAAAAATACACTATATTGTGATTTCCACACTTCATTAAATTGCACAAGCGTTCTGACAAAAAGAAATGTTACTTTAGTACTAAGTTAACAAATTCAATGATTTCTTAAGGATTATGTAACATATTATTTTCTTAGTATACTGGAGTAATGGCAGCTGAAAATGAGGTTTTGCCCTCATGGATAAAAAACAAAACAAAAGACACTTATTTCAAATTATAGAGATTATATATCTGTGATCTATAACAACATTACACTTGAGATGAAACTGAACATTTTGAACACATTTGTCTTTTCTTTACTTTTCTTTTTTTCTTTAAAAAAACAAAACAAAATTAGCCAAATCTACTGGATATTTCCCTTCATTTTAATGAATGGGCATTTGCTGTCAGCCACGCTAAACCATGGCACCAGCAGTGTGTGTGTGTGTGTGTGTGTGTGTGTGTGTGTGTGTGTGTGTGTGTGTGTGTGTGTGTATCAAGACTGCAGAAAAGACATTCTTGAAGAAGAAAACCAAAACAAACTGCTCAGTTTTATATTATTATGCATTATATTACACATACATTTATGTGCTTGTGGATGGTATTGTGAGCAAAGAAAATCATATATATGTGCATTCTTCTGGTGCATGGATTTGTAAATTTAGTGCATCAATGTTTTGTGTGAATGTGTTCTGGCACTCACGATAATCAACATTGCACAACCACAGACGCAAAAGGTCCCTCGCCTTTATGTGCGAACCCGCACAGCTTCCCTGGGCTATTTAGTGGAGAAAAGAAAGCAAATGTAGCCAGTTTGAATGGGAATGCCGTTCTTACACTAAATTCACTACGTGAACTCCATTCCCCTGCGTCCCCTCCTCCCCCCACATTTCCAGCCCTGATGGAGTCATGTGACAAAACAACATGGCGCTGACCACAGCTGAGTTTGTCTTTAGAAGAAATGCCAACAAAACTGGTAAGAAACCTAATTAATTTTTTGTCTTGAAACCTGTTTGAGTCAAATGATTAGATTCTCATCCCATATTACATTTTTAAAAATTAAAATTTAGCAAAATGCCACGCTGCTAAAAACAATGTTCACTAATGTGTACTTAAGCACATTTTTCTTTAGAAATCCTGTATTTACTGTCCATTATTACGCTGAGAATGGGTTCATCTAAAAGCTGAAAAATCTTGCTTGAACAGGCTGTATATGGTGTTAGGATGAAAATTATGTGCATTTCGAACTGTTCTGAGACCAGTGCAGACGGACAGCACACTGGAGGTTAAGTCCCTAATTATGGAGTAAGGGAGCATCCTATTGCTAAGAAGCCAAGTTCATTCACTCCTAACATCCGGTTGAACGTTCAGTTTCAGGCTGCTGATGATATTTGGACCACTCAACATTTTTGGCATTTAGAATGTACAATTATATTTTAACATGTTTGGCACTGATTGGATGATGCTGGCCAATACTGTGAATCAGAATGAATTATGCTAATTTCTGATTAAATGTCTGTCTCAAAAACATGAATAATCAACACTCCGGGAAAAATAATAAACAATTTCATTTAAAAAATCTGACTGTCTATGACTTAGTATGACTATGTTTTGTTTAGATACATTCTGTTTGAGATTTGTTTGTCAAATAATAAAAAAGCATGTCAGCATGCTAATGCAAGTATTTTTGTATAGTATAAATTTAGGAGATTAGGGTGAAGGGTCTTCCTCTAAACTACTAAAACAATTGTAAATCGAATTGTTAAGTGGAATTGGAAGCAGAATCTTTAAATTCCAAATAATTTCCATCACTAAATAAAACATAACAGGACTTATATTTGAAAAGCAGCTTGGTAATGTATCAAAATAGGCTGTATTTTTGTACGTGAACTTTGTGGGGTAATGGGGAAAAGGCCTGTCCAGAAATGGCTTAAAAGTGTCTGGATTTTGGATCTCATAAAGAGAATTGCCAACCTACAGAAGACAGACATACCTAAGTGTTAAATGGTGGCCTGGATCAGGTTTATTATGTGCAAAATGTCATTACGTTGTCAAGGGGAGAATATCTTCTGCAATTTAACACAGATTCTGCAATCTTTAAAACAAGATGCATCTACTTGAAAAGCAAAATTGTATCAAATACTACGTGAATATACAGTATCTTGAATTAATTTTATTAGCCATATTCCAATGGAAAATTTACTTTTCTTGTTTTAAGCAAAAATCAAAAAAAAAAATAAGTGAATTTTACAATTAAAACAAGAATAAACAATTTGCCAATGCAGTAAAAAAAATTATACATATACTTAATTTAATATATATTATCTGATCATATATCTTGAATGAAGTTTATTATACAACACAATATTGCTTGAGGTATGTGTATACATTCATGTTTTAAGGATAATTTTACTGGAAAAAGAGAAAACACTGAGTAAAAAATAATTTCTCCAGTGTGAATTTCTTAGAACATCTTTGTGCAAAAAACTTTGTGCAACTATTTTGCTAAATCCAAACAATAAAATTGTCACCTGTAGCTTAAACAATTTATAAGTTTAGTTTAAGAATGAGTGTTACATTTTGAAATGCCTTCTTCTATGTGAAATTAATGATTGTGTTGTGCTAAATACTGAATAAGGGGAAGAATCACATGAAGAAGCCTCATTTTAAAGATCAAGAGGCTGAGAGTAAATCCAGAAACAGCCATTAAGCACATCTGTGTGTGAGGGACTGATCCAGAGGCCAATTTCGATGTTTTCCTCCCAGCAGACTCCTCTTTCTTTGTGGAAAGATGACAGTGTGACTGCTAAGATACCCTTAAAAGCACATAGTGAAGCCCTCTATAGACTGTAAACATACAGAATTTAGAGGTATTGTTGTTAAACGAAACTAACATTAAGCTCTTTCCATCAATGCAAAACTTATTGTGATCGTTAAACTGTTGTAACCAGACTCTCTATTATTTCATTTTTATTCAAACAACATGAACCAACAAACATGAAACATTCTATCTGATGATGAGTATGCCTTTGAAAGGCAGTATAAACATGCAGTCATTGTCAGTGCTCTACCCAATGTAAACCAGCAGAACTGAGCTGACCCCACTGTGACCATTTCATTTTGTGGTTTTATTGTGCAAGTGCAGGCCCAACTCTTGCATGCTCTGAGCTGAGGGTTGCACGGGCATCTTTACGGATGTGTTTTTGCACCAGAATTAAATAAATGTGTCCCTGAAAACAATAAGAGTTGTATGTAATTAATTGCCATTATGAATTGAAGTAAACATTTGTATATTTTAATTAGGGTGGCCATACTTCCTGTTTTTCCTGGGACAGTCTTGTATTTAAGAACTTTTTCTAGTGTCCTGACTTATTCTGAAAAAATTGTGTTTTGTCCCATATTTCCCCTCACCTATGAAGCTTTTTAAGTCACATGAGTATTCGAATCAAAGGTAGCCAAGGATACGCTTGTAAAACCAATAAAATCACACCATGTTATTTGAAGCACATGATTGGATTAAACTATCCAATCACAATCACCTATCAATAGACATACAGAATACTACACATTTTCAATGGTCTGCATGCATACTTTCTTTCTCAAGAAAAATGCCCAAAGTTTCTGAGAGACATTTTCAGCGATCCTTGACTAAACTTTGGATTGGCTTCGCACTCAAGCAAACAGCCACTTTTAACTGTGCACTGGAGATAGTAGAGCAAGACCACATATAAGCCACAGAAGTGGCTTTGCACATTCATGACCTAAGAAAAGTCTTGCAGGCCAGGCTGGTGGAATCATTCATACCTTCTTATATTAAAAAGCAGCTGGATGCCCTGGTTGAAGCTGGTGTCATGCGAGCAGATGATTTCTTTTGTGCAGTGAGAAACTTTTATTCAGCATCGGTGGATTACCTCCAAAATTGGATCCGCTCATTGGAGAACAAAGAAAAACTTGAGTGGGCCCTACTGAGAGACATCCCAGATTGGAAAGTCATTTAGAGCAGCCTCGAACACTTCTTCTCCAGAATCCCCACATTCAGTTTGATTGATGAAACCACACTCTTTGATGAGTGGGCTTGTGCAAAAAACATTGCCACTCGCTGCATCACTGAGTGAAACATGAACGAGATGGCCATGTCTGAGAGATGGACAGACGTAGAGCTGGAGAGCAAGACCATCAACTTTGGAGTCTTAGTCAAGGTCGTGGAGTTTGTTTTAAGCCTGACTGGGACATCTGCATCTGTGGAGCATGTGTTCTCATTAATGAATGCAGCATGGACACCGGATACATCTCAACTCATGAAGGTAATGCTTTTCATACATCTTCATTTTGGCCTGGACTGCTCTGCATTTTACGATAAACTCTTGAAAGACAAGCGCACACTGAGAAAAATTGCTGCCAGAGAAAAGTAAAAGGTGGCAACAGTTACAGTACAGATGCGGATGCACCCTCTACATTGCATTGATCTGCACCTAGGTAAGGCAAAGTCAATTTAATTTTTGCTGGGAGGGGGCTGTCCCATTTTCCACAAGCAGGAATCTGGTCACCCTAATTTTAATTGAATTTGAACAGAGGTAGCAAACAGGAAGCACAATTGTAATTCAAATTAGAATTTTAACAGAAGTAATTCAAATGGAAATAAATTCATATAATTACTGGGTACGGGGTAGCTCAGCGAGTATTGACGCTGACTACCTCCCCTGTTTGAAGTTTAAATCCATAGTGTGTGATTTCAGCCAAGTCACCTAAGCAACCTAATTGGCCCAGTTGCTAGGGAGGGTAGAGTCACATGGGGTAACCTCCTCGTGGTCACGATTAGTGGTTCTCGCTCTCAACGGGATTCATGGTAAGTTATGCGTGGATCGCGGAGAGTAGCATAAGCCTCTACATGCTAAGAGTGTCCACGGTGTCATGCACAACAAGCCACATGATAAGATGCACGGACTGAATGTCTCAGAAGTGGAGGCAACTGAGACTTGTCCTCCACCACCCAGATTAAGTTGAGTAACTCCGCCACCACAAGGACCTACTAAGTAGTGGCAATTGGGCATTCCAAATTGGGAGAAAAGGGGATAAATAATTTTTTTAAAAAATAATATAACTGCTATAAGTGTAGTATCTTGAATTGCTAGAATCACAAGTACCGAAAAGCCTTAAATTAATATTCTGGGTTCAATACAATTTCAGCTCATTCGACAGCATTTGTGGCATGATATTGATTACTACAAAAATGTGTTTGGTCTCATTCCTTTGACTTGCTCACCTTTTTCTTTAAAAGAAGGCTGGGGCCTTTTAATGCTTTTTATTTGTGTCTGGGAAGGTGTTCTTTTCATTTCCTATTCTTTCAAGGGGAAAAGACACTGTGGAGACCACAACCTGCCTGAAGGGGAGGTTAATATGTGGCAAATACATCACGTGGTCTAACTAACCACATTTTGAAGAGGCACAGTGGGAGGTCCTGCCCAAAGTGGAGGAGCTATACAAATATGGCACCCTCCTTCAGAAGGACACGACAGAGCCTGTAGATGAGACAGGGGTTTTACAGTATTTATTTCATCTTTCCCAAGAAGAGCAGTGGTTTGCGGACAATCTTGGAACTGTGAGTTCTGAACCTAGCCTTGCACAGGCTCCTGTTCAAGATGCTGACACAGAAGCACATTTTGATGTGCATCCGGCATCAAGATTGGTTCGTGGCGGTAGACCTGAAGGACTTGTACTTCCACATCTCGATTTTGCCTCGACACAGTCCCTTTCTAGGGTTTGTCCATCTTCAAGAAGATCACAGAGGCAGCCCTTTCCCCGTTAAGGGAAGTGGGTGTCCGCATACTGAACTACCTCGATGACTGGCTGATTCTAGTACACTCTCAAGAGTTACTGTGTGCACACAGGCATCTAGTGCTCACGCACCTCAGACGTTTAGGTCTTCGGGTCATCTGGGAAAAGAGCAAGCTCTCCCCGGTTCAGAGCATCTCTTTTAGTTAGACTCGGTGTCAATGATAGTGTGCCTCACGAACGAGCGCGTGCAGTCAGTGCTGAACTGCATGAACTCCTAGGGCATATGGCATCCTCAACAGGGGTCATGCCGCTCAACTCGGGTTGATGCATATGTGATCGCTACAGCACTGGCTTCACTGGGGGCAGGAGTAGCCATACAGCAAGTGTCCTGGCTCGTCGTGGTTATGACGGACGCCTCCAAGACTGGCTGGTGCACCGTGTGCAACGGACACACAGCTGCTGGCTCCTGGACAGGTCCTCACCTGCGTTGGCACATCAACTGCTTCGAGTCGCTGGCAGTACTACTCGTCCTGCAGAGGCTACAGCTGTTAATTCAGGGCAAGCAGCCTACATTATTGTGGTGGCCTATTGGTGGCCTACATAAACCGATGTGATGCGGTTTACGCTGCAGTTTCATGTCGCAACTCGCCCGTCGCCTCCTCATCTGGAGTCAGCCATGACTCAGGCCGCTGCGTGCCGCTCACATCCCGAGCCACCTCAACATCACAGCAGATGATCTGTCATGGCAGGTAATGCTCAGGAGAGAGTGGAGACTATGCAAGTATGCGTTCCCCCCAGTGAGCCTATCCTATAGTAGGACAAGGAGCAGGTCACCATCATGGGGCCTAGATCTTGTAGCCTAGAGTTTTTGATACAAAATGATGTGAAAACCATCCTGATCACTCATTCATACAAAACAATAGAGTAATTTAACTTTTGTAATTCAAATTTAGTGTTGAAAGGTAATATGGGAGGAGGTGTGAATGATCATGAATATGGATTGTAATTCACACCTGAGAGACAAAAGACCCCTCCCCTGAACCCATCAATCAGGGATAGAGAATGAATGTGAGGAGACTTAATGATCAAAATCAAGTTTTAAGTTAAAAGAAGTAATCTGACTATATTTTTTCTTTACATAAAGACTTTACTTAATTTTAGACCTACACTACCATTTAAAAGAAGTCTCTTCTGCTCAACAAGACTGGATTTATTTGATCCAAAAAACAGAAACAATATTGATATTCTGAACTCTTTTTACAATTTAAAAGAACAGTTTTCTATTTAAATATATTGTAAAATGCAATTTGTGATCAAAGCATAATTTTTAGCATTATTACTGCAGTCTTCAGTGTAACATGAACCTTCAGAAATCATTATAAGATGGTGATTTTCTAATATGGGCATATTTAAAGTGCATTTTACTCATTTAACCTAAACACATATTTGCAAGCACAAGCATTGATGATAAGTACTAGACAGTGATAAGTACATGACGGAGTATTTTAAGTTGTTTCTGCTGTAATGATGAAAATATCCAGCAGGATGCGCCGGTGCCAGAGGGTTAACATGACCAGTTCAGCCTTTGTGGCGTTTCATATTGGGACCCCTAGTGTCACTACATTGACACAACGTTGAGTGAGTGACAGAAGGGGAACATCTCAGTTACTATCATAACCTCCGTTCCCTGATGGAGGGAACGAGACATTGTGTCCCTCTTGCCACAGGCTGAACTGCACCGCTGTAATGACCAGGACCTTGTCTCGGTTCCTCAGTGCAAAACCTGAAGGAATCCGCATACCAGTCTCCCTTTTATACCCGTACGTTTGATATATTTACCTTATGTCTTCAGTAGACTAGGATATTGTCTATAATATTGAATAAGAATTTGAATAGACTATGTATAGTATATTAAACACCATTATGACAAACTTGAGGCTTACTGAAATAAATGATGACAAATTTTCCATTTTCTGGTGAAATATTTCTTTACATTTATCAACCTACAGTACAAGTGTAGTGATGATTTGTAAGATAATTGATTTAGCCCAATGCTAATGCTTATTCAAATACTTACAGTAATTGGAAAAATGGTTAGGTTAGGTTAGGTTAGGTTAAACTTTATTGTTCCTTAAAGGGAAATTATTGTCTGTGTATGTGGTATCAAGACTCAATTTTATAACTACCAAACAGTGTACTGTCTAGTGATGGGAAGTAGCATCACTAAAATAAGCAAAGCTATTAGTTAAACTACATTTCTCAGTTCCAAGATGGTAGCATCACTAGTTTTTAAATTGAGTATCTTTTCAGTAGCAAAGCTATTTTATTATTAGGTAGCGGTGTAGCTTTGTCAAACACTGCACAGCTGATTTTTACAATAAGCCCTCTATCCAGTATATACCTGTACTTTCTGGTGTTTTGAATCAGAACTAAAGATGTCTGATTCACAAATTAGTAACTTTTGAGTTGGTTCTTTACAATTAATTGGTCACATGGGATAGCAAAACAGCTGAATTTGTTCAAAATTCAGTGTGAATCCCTCAGATTGCTCATTAACCCACTGAAACGTTTGAAGCGGTTTCTAACCATAGATATTTAGTTTTATTTCTAACACAGCAACACAGAATATTTTAAAACACAAAGAACAAAAGATAATGCTGGTTGCAGTGGATGTTTATCTACAATCAATGGAAACCAAACCTCTAAATGGGTCATATCGTTTGCCAGTTTGAAAACATGAAAACAAATTAAATATAAAAAGTACCATGATTTTTTTTCTGCATGTGCTGTACCATGGTACTCTTTGAGTTAACTTGCAGCATCATGTAAATATAAACATATATGAGTATGGTAATCATATATAAAAGTGCCATGGTAGTACCAATGTATTCTTTGAAGTACCTTAAAACACCATGTAAATACAGAATGGTATATGAATATGGTAATCTTATATCATAGTACCATAAAACCATGTGTTATTACCCAGTGAGTGTGCTCACTCACACAAGGAATTTGTCCACTGAACAGAAGCTTCTAGTACATACAAAAATTAAACTGCTAGACACCGTTGCAGTATAAGATGAGCAGTATATGTACATGGAGTTATTATATACAGGAATGTGCAATAGACAATAGGCTATGTGCAAAAGAGGTATGGTTTGTACACTGTATATTTGTATTGCACTATAGGTTACTGTACTGTACCATGGCTTAGATAAATGTCATGTGAATATTTCTTGTTGGTGCTTTGCTTATGACAGTATGCTCCTTGCATCTGGTTGAAAAAATGAAGTAGCTACTTTTGTTGTGAAGATTGTAGTGTAACTAGCTACTGTACTTTCTCTAAAATGTAGCTTTTAGCTTAGCTCAGCTAATTTTTCTCTCGAGTAGTTTTTAGCTTAGCTTGCTCTAATTTTTGAGAAGCTTGCTCAACACTGGACTGTCTTAGTACATACAGTAATCAAAAGTGTGAACTTCCCCATGACCAGTGAAGTACATACATTTAATGTGTAGTAGAAGCATGTGGTAAGCGGCCTACGTGAATTTCATTGTATTCCACAGCATTGTTAAATACTTAGCTCTGATTGGTTAGTGATTGTAATGTGAACTGAAGTTGCACCTCCTCTGGATGCCTCATTTACTGTGATACAACACTCACCTCTGACACCTGACACTGAAGGTGAGCGTGAGGGACTTCCTGCAGGCATTGCTTTCAGCAGATCCACTCATGGGCATCCTACCATAGCATGCTGCTCATGGGTGGGTGTCAGGGTCACCCAACTGAACATTCATTCCTACAGAGGCGGTGTAGGTCTGAAAACAACAACTGAAAAGTTTGCAATGAAGCCTTTTGGTTGATGTTAAACTTACTGGACCATTGTATATATTTTAATGAACCCACTGACACAAATTTGTTTGCACATTCTGGGGCTGTACCACTGCAATATGAGAAGATGTTAGGACACTCATTAGATGTTATTGCTTTGTGAATCTCTGCAAAAGGATGTGAAGAGCATATAACATCAGCCTTCTACAGACTAAAGATCAACCCCTGCGTAAAACAAGCTGAATTTGGCAAAAGAGACTCTGGAGCCCTCATTAAAGAGAATAATCTCTGCAGAGTAAAGAGGCCTTAACACTCTCAGCCCCCATTTGAAGTGAAAGACGTGGGGGGACTGACTGAGTAGAAACAAGACAATCAGTCCAAATGAGTGAGAGAGAGAGAGAGAGAGAGAGAGAGAGAGAGAGAGAGAGAGAGAGAGAGCACTGTGAAATTAAATAATTTTCATTATCTGTCTTGTGTTTCAGTAAAATATCTAAACATCCTTAAAACAAGATACAAAACAATTTACTTGGGAGGCAAAATTGTGTACATTTTAAGACTTAATAGAATTTACCTTGAATTAAGTTTACTATTATTATTATTATTATTTCTTGTTTAAAGCATAAACCCCATAAAATTTAGCTTAAAACAAGAAAAAAAGTGATAACCTACATTTGTTACCTAAAGAATCTGTTTCTACTTGATCAAATTCAATAAATATATATTCTTTTTTTATATATAACGATTTTCAGTAGTGTGACCTAATTCAGCGTGTTGATTAAGTCAAATTAAATAACATTTTAAAATGTTATAAAAAACACATCAAGCACATTTTTAGGTTACCTGACAACATTCTTACAGTGTATTGCCAATGGTGTTAGGTTAGAAAAACAAATAAGATAGATAGATAGATAGATAGATAGATAGATAGATAGATAGATAGATAGATAGATAGATAGATAGATAGATAGATAGATAGATAGATAGATGGATGGATGGATGGATGGATGGATGGATGGATGGATGGATGGATGGATGGATGGATGGACGGACAGACGGAATTTAGAAAATAGTTCCTGGGACTTGTGAGTCAATTTAACCTGATTCATTTAAAGAATAAATGAAAATATAAAGTTCAGTTTTATTGAAATAAAACAAATTAATTATTGGCTTCAAAATTATTATTTTTTTGTATTGTCTAATCAATGCTTTGCTCATCTGCCAGAATAATGCAATATATCTTTGAATATGAAAATCAAAATTAGAATATTAATTATATATTAAATGTTTAATTATTTGAATTATTTTATATTATTTATTATAATAAATTATCTTTATTTGAGGAGGCTTTCTCAGCAAATACTGATATGTGCAATTAATATGATGAAGAATTGTAATTGATTAATAGCCCTAATAAATATATTTATAGAATGTCCAAGAAACATATTCTACTAAATGTGGAGCATTTACAGTATTTAAATTAGTACATTTTACATTTGTAAATTGATGAAAGGTTGGCTATTTGTAAATTGATGAAAGGTTGGGGGGGGGGGGGGGGGGGTGATGGCAAATTGTTGCTGTTGATTCAACAACTTAAGTCAATTTAAACTAGCACACCTCGCTAGCATACACTCGATTCACATGGCTTTTTGGAGCAGCAGAAGTACATAAGTCTTGGTGATAGATCGGCTTGGATGGGGGTTTGTGTTTTGTGTCATGCATTTGTTTAGCTTCCCAGCTTCATTGGGAGATTGCTTATGTCTATTTGTAAAGCAGCATATAATAGACACTCGATGCAGCATGTCTTGCATTTTGTATAATTGTGCAGCAGCATGTCTACATGCTAACTCAGTATGTTTTTCTAGCAGTAACAAGTCTCCGTACTTGCTCTGACTTTTGATATCTCTTACAGATGTTGAAAATTGGGAATTCAATCAATCCAGTGCAACAGTAGGCTATCCCAAGGGGTACTTAAGCAGGTTCCAGAGGGTACTTCAAAAGGTTTTTTTACCTTAAAAAATTTAAATTTTACATAAAAAATAGTAGGACTGTCATAAGGTTAAAATAATGAAGGAAATGAGGATAATCAAGTATAATATTAGTTAAAATAAAGCCTTTTGTATTCAAACAAACATTGCATTTCAGTATTCTTATGTATGTATGTACTTAAGCTGACTTGCGAAATAGCTCATGTTTGTATATGAAATACTTTGAGCAGAACATTATCGGTTCATCTCCTCATCAAAGCCGCAGTCAACTGAAGTTGCATTATGCCCAAAGAAAAATTGGTCCACACCCTTAACATCACCACATAATGCTTTTATAATGGCATGCATGGCTACTGAAAGACTGAGAATCATCCTGCTTCATGTCTGCTTTCATCACTTGAGTTTTTCAACAAATGGATTTGGAGGTCTGAGTTCCTGAAAGGATTACAATAATAGTCCTTATAAAACTGAATTGGATACTTTCAGATGTTTCATACAAACTGTTGATTTTTCCAGACAATTTTTCCTCCTCCAGTGCCATTTCAGCTCTTGGGTCAGTGCATACAGCTTGGGAACGCTCCTGCACCTTCTTCTCCAAGCATTGGTTGGCTGGGAACCTGATCTTGGAAGTTTCTTTCACTGTTATTTATTTTCAGCACTGGTCCCAGCCTGAAGATTAATCTCCAATATCAGCCCAGTGGCAGAGGATTATATATTCTTCATACACCTCTAACTTATACATTAGTCTGGCTACCTCTTAATACAGAGTGACTCTTGATCCTCCCCTGGAGGGTTTTTACACACAGATGGATTTGATTTTGGTGCTTCTCAGGTGCAGAGATCTCAGCAAGTGCTAGACTGATGGAAAAAGCCACAAGTACATCGGATATATGCTTTAAAAATTCTGAGATTAGAGTAGCACCAAATAGTCTTTATTTCATGAGCTCATGGCCCCACTCTCAACCCATAGAAAAGAAAACCGGTAACACTTCACAATAAGGTTCCATTCATTATCATTTGTAAATGCATTAGGTATCATGGAAATCAATGAACAATATATTTTTTACAACATTTATCAATCTTTGTTAATGTTAGTTAATACCAATACTATTGTTCATTGTATAAGTTCATGTTAGTTCATAGTGAATTAACTAATGTTAGCATATAAAACATTTGATTTTAAAAATCTATATGTAAAATGTATTAGTATTTGTTTAAATTAACTTTAACCAAGATTAATAAACGCTGTATAAGTATTGTTCGTTGTTAGTTTTTGTGAACTAATGTTGTTAAAGTGTTAGTTCACCCAATAATGAAAATTATCCCATCATTTACTCGCCCTCAAGCTATCCTAGTTGTATACGACTTTCTTCATTCAGCCAAACACAATCGGAGTTATATTAAAAAATATCCTGGCTCTTCCAACCTTTATAATCGGTGCCTAATGGTACCTTAGATTTTGAAACCCAAAAAAAGCACATCCATCTATATGTAATTCATACGGCATCAGGGGGTTAATAAAGGCATTCTAAAGCGAAGTGATACTTTTTTGTAAGAAAAAAATATCCATATTTATAACTTTATAAACTATAATCACTGGTTTCCGGTAACAGCCGTCTGCGCGTTAGAATGGGTTAGAATAGATCAAGGAGAAATAGAATAAAATGATAACAATTTCAGGTTACCAATTTTTCAGCGTATATTAAGAATTCTTTTTTTATTTCTCCTAAGTAATTGCATGGGTAACATCTGAGAATAAAGCCCTTTTCGGACTGGATTATGTTATGTCATAATTACCAAAGCTTCTCCGTGATGTTAATACTGTCGGATCAGTAATTTTTCTAGACTTTTTACAGATCAAGTTCCCGCATCCTGTAAAAATACATAATAAAGAGTAAATATTACCCAATCTACAGCAAGAAAAGTGTTTTCACACTGTTTTAAGGATGGAGGTGCTCCAGGATTTATATGTTTTTACCTTGTACCCATAGTAGTACATTGTGGAAGTATTGTGTGGGAACCAGAATCTGGAGATGCAATATGAAAACTTATTAAATCGTAATTTTAGGTAAGATTTACTCTGCAGTAGCTAGCCTAGCCTATCATATGCATAAGTGACCCATATTTATAATATTTAATTTTTTTTACATTTTGTTGCTAAATTTATCCATTATATATATAATGTGAAAGATCTGATTAGATCCAACATGACAACAATGCGTAAACGATGAAGACACGTACATCTCAGCATTGCTTATCCTAAGCCACCAATGTTGTGTCCTTGAGTAAGGCAGGTTGCCCCAGGTTGCTTCCTGTAATAAGGGTCCTGTAAGTTCCTTTGGATAAAAGTGTCTGTCAAATGCATAAATGTAAATAGTAAACAGTACAGACATCTGTAGAAACAATTACTTTACAAACTGTCTTGAAAACTAATCCCGTGTAAATAGGGATAGAGTTGATATTTCAGTGAAAAATAAAATGTAGGCCCTATCTCTGTTAAAGAATTGTTCACCCCAAAATTGAAAATTCTCTCTTAAAAATTCTCATTAACACACCCTCATGATATCGTAAATGTGTATGAATTTCTTTTGTCTGCTGAACACAAAAAACATATTTTTATAAGAATATTTTCCTCTGTAGGTCCATACAATGCAAGTGAATGGTAACCAGAACTTCTCAGGCAGTATGGGTGAACTACCCCTTTAAGTCTCCAGAGCTATAAAAGAGCAAAGTGCAATACATTTTCTTCTAGGATCAATGATGTTCTTCCTCTTAGTGACACCCATTATTGCCCAAATTTGCCCTGTTATGAGTTCATCAACTTCTTAATTCTGTAAGAAAAAGGAGCGTCTTAGTACACCCATGGACTCCTACACGCACGTAATCCATCACATTCAAAGGAGGAAGCCTGATCAGAGCAGTTTTCCCTGCTTACCCTACCTCTCCCCATCACTCCTGGTGTGAGACCGATGTGCAGGAGAGGAAGCTTGTAATGCTCATCGGTTAGTCTGAGAAATATTTGGCTAATAGTACCAGAGACCCACTTGCCTGGCCTGGTATTTGTAAAATAAAGCTATCACTCTTCCTGGTTCATTAGCCTCTTCTATCTCTTCTTCTCACTGTTGATGTAGGACAACAGGATATAATAAACATGATGAAAATTTTGGTTTTCGATGTAGCTAGATGTAGATGTCTTCACGGGTCCAAAAATTTGTGCAGAACCCAAAGAGACCTAGAAATGTACTACCCAGACCCAAACCGGACCCATCTATTATTTGGGAACCAGACAAGGCCGGGAGACACAGACCCGATCGACACCAATTTCACAGCTGATTTCTAATTACACAGTTAATTTACAAGTTGTGAAAATAAAACTTTGTGCCTTAGCCTACTCCCCTGTGCCAGGTCGTGATGCATATAATACACCCTCCTTGCCAAGAAAGTTGGTAAAATAAGTTTTCTGTGATTCCTCTCTTGCTGATGGAAACAGCAAAGCTAATCCTCCCATTATTTCAGCTTCAAAAGTCACTTGCTGTTACGGTGACGGATGACAAATTCGACTTGTTTAGAATCAGCTCTGTAGTTTTTTGTATCTCGCATAAGATAACTTCAACTGTTTACCCTTTTGAATTATAATAACAAGCTCGTTGCTAATGTTAGCATTGCTAATTTGCTATTGTGTACCTTAACTCCGCTCTACCTCTGATGTCACTCGTTCCATTTTTCAACTTATTTTCCGGCCCACACTTTCTCATCCTAATTTTACAATGTTGCAAGTTACAACACACACACAGAGCACCATCATCATCAGTGCTGTCTGATCACAGCAGGGTCTTCTCAGGTATTACACATAATGTTAAACAGACCCAGGACCCATAGCAATAGAACGGGTCTCTGGTCCTCGGGTTAGGGTGGACCCGTGAAGACCTCTACCTTGATGCCTTCTTACCTCTATATACTGCCTGAGAAAACAGAATTTGTCAGGTTTTGGATGTAGCCACTCACTCTTTTAGTCTCTTTGTGTATCAACAATCTCCCAGAAGTGGGATTCTGATACCATAGCTGTGTTATTTTAAGAAGTGGCTTTTTTGGTGTGGCATTCGGTCATTGACTCCAATACCCCATAGAGTGTTTTTTTTTATTTATTTTTTTTATGTTGTTAAATATTAAGTGCATTTATTGCAGATTGATTAAGTGCTGTCGGAACAGATCTGTTTTTAGCTGGTTCTTGAATGTTTGGGGTGGTTTCAGCAGATATTTCAGAGGTTGGAAGCTCATTCCACTACAGAGGATCAGAGAAAGTGAATGACCATGAAATAGACTTTTTGCCTCTATGGGACGGGATCACCAGGCGTAATTAATTCACTGAACGCAGAGGGCAAATTGGGACATCAATTTGGAGAAGTGAATTGAAGTAAGAGGGTGTTGTTTCACAAGCTGTCCTGAAAGCCAGAATCAAAGCCTTGAATTTGATGCGGGCAGCTACAGGTAGCCAGTGGAGTGAAATCAAGAGTGGAGTGACGTGAATCCTCTTTGGCTGATTGAAGACCAGATGTGCTGCTGCATTCTGGACCCTCTCCAGTGGCTTAATCGTGATAGCTGGGAGGCCAACCAACAGAGCATTACAGTAGTCCAGTCTTGAGATGACCAGTGCTTGGATCATGAGCTTTGCAGCATATTCAGACAGGAAAGGTCTGATTTTGCAAAACTTATGTCTCTGCAGATCAAAAATGGGCTTTTCCCAATCAGTGGGCATTTTCAAACTGGGATGGGCATTTTCAACCGCTTTACACAATTTGCCTACTACATTGAGATTTCATTTGACTACACTGAGACTTTCATTGGATATATCTAATGAAAGTTTCAATGTAGTCAAAGGAAATCTCAATGTAGTAGGCAAATTGTGTAAAGCGGTAGAAAAAGCCCATCCTGGATTGGAAACGCCCACTGATTTCTATATTGAGATTCCCTACTTTCATTGGATAGTTTAGAAATGCCCATATTCCCACACAGAGAGCTATTCTTGATTTTCCTGATGTTTTAAAGAGCAAACCTGCAAGACTGGGCAGTTGATGAAATATGACCACATGTCAAGCGGAATTGGCTTTCATGTGTCTTGTGACCATTTGTGACAATCTATTATTGGGATGTATATTTTTAATGAGATGCGACTGCCTTCGCAAAGAGTAAGATTTTCAGTGATTAAAACCTTCAGGTTCATTATCTTTCTCACATGGCACATGGAGCAATAAACTTGGTGTAACGCCAGTATCAATGTGGGTGACCAGGGTTAGAATACACCTTTGTCACACACTTTTTCCCATTCTGTTTCTTGTCTCCTCTCTTAATATTTTCTTTAAATGTGCACTCAGTAACTTTTGTGTTTGCATCATGTTGGACATTCAGTGACACCTAGCGGCTTGAATGTAGTCAGTAGTCAGTTGAATTCAAAATCAGTAATTTTTAGTTACAAATGCCATTGTAGAAATTCACTATACATAGTAAACCATGATTAATTTAATCCAAGAGAGAAAGTGTCTTTCCATCTTGTTGATGATTCCTCCCTTATATCCATATACTGGAGCAGACTTACAGCTCGCCAGTGGAGGGAATTGCCAGAGACCGGAGATTACACGTGGGAGGAATACGTGATGCTAATATTAAAAACTCTTGCTTCAGAGGATCCTCCTCTCTCAATCCCAATGTCGGTTTACGAGCCTTCCACGCCTGAGTTCGCTCCACGCCATGTCACAGCCAAGTCTGAGTCTGCTTCACGCCATGTCACAGTCAAGTCTGAGTCTGCTCCATGCCATATCACAGACAAGTCTGAATCTGCTTCACACCATGTCAAAGTCAAGTCTGAGTCTGATTCACGCCATGTCACGGTCAAGTCTGAGTCTGCTTCACGCCATGTCATGGCCACGTCTGAGTCTGCTCCAGGCCAAGTCACAGCCAAGTCTGAGTATGCTCCATGCTATGTCACAGAGGTCATTCCCGAGTCTCTGCCAGCGTTCACAACCACAGAGGTAATTCCAGAGTCTCTGCCCATGTTCATGACCACAGAGGTTGTTCCCGAGTCTCTTCCCATGTTCACGACCACAGAGGTCGTCCCAGAGTCTCTGCCAGCCTTTATGACCACAATGTCGTTCCCAAGTCTCTACCAGTGTTCATTACATCAGAGGTTGTTCCCGAGTCTCTGCCCATGCCCATGACCACAGATGTCGTTCCTGAGTCTCTTCCCGTGTTTGCAAACACAGAGGTCATTTCCCAGTCATCCAGGACTCTTTGTCTCAAGCCTCCCATGGCTCCACCTTCTTTTTTTTTTCTTTTTTTTTTTTCTTTTTTTTTTTTTTTTGAAGGCTCCACCTTCTATGACTTCACCCCTTGAGCCTCCCATGGCTCTGCCTTCCACGGCTTTGCCCCTCGAGCCTTCCACGGCTTCTCCCCTTGAGCCTATCATGGCGCCACCTTTCACAGCTTCGCCCCTCCAGCCTGACTTGGCTCTGCCTTCTACGACTTCACCCCTCAAGCCTCCAATGGCTCCGCCTTCTACGACTTCGATCCTCCCATATCTCTGATTTCCACAGCTTCGCCTTTCGAGCCTGCCATGGCTCTGCCTTCCACGGCTTCACCCCTTGAGCCTGCCACAGCTCTGCCTTATACGGCTTCACTCCTCAAGCCTGCCATAGCTCTGCCTGCCACGGCTTTGCCCCTCGAGCCTGCCATGGCTTCACCCCTCGAGATGCCTACGGCTCCGCCTTCCACGGCTCTGCCCTCAGAGACTTCCACGGCTCCAGTCTCTAGTCCATGGCTGCCTCCCAGGCCTCCTGACACTTTCTTGATCCTGTGGTCACCATCCAGGCCTCCAAACCCTGTTTCAGCCCTGTGGCCGCCATTCAGGCCTCCTGATCCAGTCACTACCCTGAGGTGGTCTCCTGGGTCTCTTGGCCATCCGCCTGAGCTGCTCTGGTCTCCTTGGTCTCCCAGCCTTCCGCCTGATCTGCTCTGGCCTCTTTGGTCTCCGGCTCCATCTTGGCCCTGCTTCCCTTACCAGCCTTCCTTAGGCATCAGGAGCCGCCCATTAGGAGGGGGGTTATGTCATGATTCACTGTTATTTTGCCTTATGCTTTGCCCCTGTCATCAGTTTCCTCCAGACTACACTTCCCATAATTCCCTGCCCTCATCACTGCCAGCTGTTCCCTATTGTTCTAACTTGTCTTTAATTTCCTCATTTACCCCTGTGTATATAATTACCTGATTTCTTCCCAGTCTGTGTGAGTTTTCCCCTGTTCCTATGCACCAGTTCCCATCATGAATGTTTCATTTGTTTTATGTTTCTAGTTCCATGTTCTGCCTTGTTCCTGTGCTAACAGAGTTATTTTATGCTTTGCTTATATTCTTTATTAAACTTGCCGCATCTAGATCCAGTTCTTGTGACTTCCTTCCAAAATGTACACATATTTTGGAATAAATTATTGTGACTGTACTTGTATCTGCTTGTTCTGCTTCCTTGTGCTTCACAGAAATCTGGCTGAGTGAAACCATCCGGACAGCTTGTTTCATCTGCTGGGCTTTCAGCGGTTCAGAGTGGATCGCATTGCGGAGTTAACGGGGAAAACAATAGGCGGTGAAACATGTTTTTACATCAATGAAAGTTTGTGTACAGATGTAACAATGTTAAAGAAGATGTGCAGTCCTAATCTGGAAGTGCTTTATTAACTGTAAGCCTTTCTATTCCCTGTGGGAGTTTTCCTCGTTTATTGTTGTGCATTTTCATATCCCACCACACACATGCGTTATCGCAGTGCTGCCAACAGCTGGCTGATCAAATCACAGGCAAAGAACAACAATACCCAGACTCAGTTACACTGTAAACCCTAAAGTTGTCATTACTGTAAAAATCAAGTTGTCTTAATTTATGGATTACTTGAAATGTCAAGTTTTGGACTCATAACTCAAATATTTGAGTTCATTGAACCTATTTTCTAAAAAATCCATAGACTTAAGATTTGAAATGTTTATAACTCAAACTACTGTGTACAAAATTGAGGCTTATGGGGAATACCCACAGTCCCTTGCTGATTAAATTATGTTTCCTTAACAGAACAGATTGGGTAGATTGGGAAGAATTCATAGATGTTTTAACTCTTTTGTTGTATTATTTATGATTTGTTGCAAATAGTTGTTTGGTGTAATGTCACCATTAGGGTGAGCATATCTGTCTCTTTGGTCAAGTTGAGCCCTGGTCACAATATCTCAGTTCTCTTTGTGCATGTGCAGCTAAAGTGCAAATATGCATTTCTGTAAAGAATTATTTAATAACTGTCTTAGAATCACTTATCATCTTTATTTGAGCTGTGCTATTGTTTGAAAATTGAATTCAAATTTAATCAATTCAATAAAAATTTACAACAAATCTGAGTTAAGTCTACTTGCATATAGGTAACTCAACTTAAATAGTTAAGTTCACTCTTCTTGAAAACCAAGTTAATTGAACTTAAATACTCAAGTTTTGAGGAAGGAGTTTGCTTAATCAAATGAGTGCAATGAACTTAGTTTAGTTAGTTAGTTAGTTAGTTAGTTGAACTTAGAAACTTTCAGTTTATTAATATTCTTGGGGATTTTAACAAAGTAAACCCCACACGTGAACTGCTCAAATACAAACAGCATATTACATCCCAATCAGAGACAGAAATATACAGGATCTTTGCTACACAACAATAAAGGATGCATATCGATTTGTCCCTAGAGCAGCTTTGGCACTCTCTGATCACTGTCTAGTTCATCTTTTTCCAACCTACAGGCAGAAACTAAAATCAGCTGAACCCATAGTAAAGACTGCAACTACGTGGACCAATGAAGCAGAGCTGGAAGTACAAGCCTGCTTTGACTGCTCTGATTGAGTGATTTTGAGGCTGCAGACACAAATCTGGATGAGCTCACAGATACTGGGACATCCTATATCAGTTTCTGTGAAGATATGTGCATTCCTACTGGGACTTATTTAACATACAACAATGACAAACTGTGGTTTACAGCAGAACTCAGGCAGCTTCGCCAGGCAATAGAGGATGCTTACAGAGGTGGGTATAACATCTTTTACAATCAGGCCTTCACACACTGAATAAGGAATTCATTGTGGCTAAAAGAAGATACTCTGAGATGCTGAAAAACAAGTTTTCAGCCAACAAACCTGCACCAGTGTGGAGTGTCAAGTCAAGTCAATTTTATTTGTATAGCGCCTTTCACAACACACATCGTTTCAAAGCAGCTTTACAGAAGTTCAGCATTAACAGACGATAAAAATGTAATGTCTATAAAGTCGATAAATCATCATCATTGTGCAGGGCTCCAAACTGCGACTAAAAATGGTCGCATTTGCGACCAAATAAATTTATTTGCGAGTGTAATTTCTGTCAAGGTCACCATTGGCGACAGTAAAAATTTACTTGATTTTAAAATTTGCATTACATTTCCCGAAATACATTACAAAAGTTTATATCAAAGAAATAGCGGGGAAAACGGAGTTCATTGCAGGAACTAACCATTTCAAAAAAGAGACTGTGAGAAAACACGGTGACAGTAACAAGCATAAAAAATGCACGTGATCACATAATTGCGAAGAATGCTCCACAGACTACACTGTTAGCACGTGCAGTTTTTCTTGCATGCGAGCTGCGGGACGAAAAGGAATGGAAGGAGTTAAAAATGACAATATTTTGCGCCTGTTTTTCCCCCTATAGGAGCCAATGGCTCCTTAATTGATTTTTTGTTTGGAGCCTTGTTGTGGAATTAGATAAGATATGATTCTTTATCGTGTTTAAAAATAATTAAATAATAATTGTATTAATAACCCCAGTGAGCAAGCCGAAGGCGACTGTGGCAAGGAACACAAAACTCCAAAAGATGATGGTTAATGGAGAAAAATAACCTTGGGAGAAACCAGACTCACTGTGGGGGGCCAGTTCCCCTCTGGCTAACATCATGAATAATGTAAATAAGAATTATTTATAGTTAAAAAACATGATTTAAAAAAATTATTAAACTTATTAAGTGTTAAGGGTCAGTATTTAGACAGTGATTGTGTTTGAACTGCAAGATTAGTGACCAGTGTCTTTGAAGTCCATCCTTGATTAAATTCCAGAAGTTCACTTAGATGCAATTGTCCTTGTTTGGCTGATGAAGGCTTTTGTTGGCAATAGTTAGTCTATGTATCCCATTTCAAGATCGTAGTCCATGGTGATGGGGCATCTGAAGTCTCCGTGAGAGGCTGGATACAAACTGGAGCTGACGAACGCTATTTACCTCGGGACTCGCGTCCCGAGATAACAGCAGAAAAGCAGATGGGAAATAATTAGCATAGCTGATGTTCATAATATTAATGCATTATAACTGATTCAGCAGTAGTATAAAAAGTAAGCATTATGTGAATGCTTTGTTAAAGAGATGCGTCTTTAATCTAGTTTTAAACTGGGACAGCGAGTCTGAGCCTCGAACAATATCAGGAAGGCTATTCCAGAGATTAGGAGCTAAATGTGAGAACGCCCTCCCTCCATTAGTGGACTTAGATATCCTAGGTATGACCAGAAGCCTCGAATTTAGTGATCTTAAAGAGTGCGATGGATTGTATGGCGATAGAAGATCCGTTAAATACACAGGAGCTAAACCATTTAGGGCTTTATAGGTCAGTAGTAATACTTTGTAATTGATACGGAACTTAATAGGTAGCCAGTGTAGAGATGATAAAATCGGTGTTATATGATCATATTTTCTTGACCTAGTAAGAACTCTAGCGGCTGCATTTTGGACTAACTGTAGCTTGTTTATTGAGGATGCAGGGCAACCAGCTAATAAAGCATTACAGTAATCTAGTCTTGAGGTCATGAATGCATGAACTAACTTTTCTGCATCAGAAACAGATAGCATGTTACGTAGCTTAGCAATGTTTCTAAGGTGGAAAAAGGCTGTTCTCGTAACAGATGAAATATGATTTTCGAAAGTCAAGTTGCGGTCTAGTATAACACCCAGGTCTTTTACTGTAGTGGATAATGTAACAGGACATCCTTCTAAATTAAAGTTGTATTGTAAGGGATTTTGTGGGTAGTTTTTTGGACCAATAAGTAATATCGGAATATCCTCCGTTTTATCGGAATTTAATAACAGGAAATTACGCGTCATCCAGCATTTTATATCTTTAAGACACTCTGTCAAGTTAGATAAGTTAGTGTTTTCATCTGGTCGTGATGAGATATATAATTGAGTGTCATCAGCATAACAGTGGAAATTAATTCCATGTTTTCTTATAATTATACCAAGTGGCAGCATATATATTGAGAATAATAGAGGGCCTAACACAGATCCTTGTGGCACTCCATAGTCTACTGACGTTATCTTCGATTTTTCCCCATTTAAACAGACAAAATGGTAACGGTCTGATAAGTACGATCTAAACCAGCTTAATGCCTGTCCCTGAACACCAGTGTAGTTTTGTAGTCGATCCAAGAGTATTTTATGATCTATAGTGTCGAATGCAGCGCTAAGATCGAGTAGAACTAATATTGAGATGCAGCCTTGGTCAGAAGCTAAAAGTAAATCATTTGTAATTTTAACTAGCGCAGTTTCTGTGCTATGATGCGGTCTGAATCCTGACTGAAATTTTTCATAGATATCATTTTCTTGCAAGAAGGAGCACAATTGAGCGGACACAACTTTTTCAAATATTTTAGACATAAATGGAAGATTTGAGATGGGTCTGTAATTTGCTAGGTTATTTGGATCTAATTGTGGTTTCTTAATGAGAGGTTTTATAACTGCCAGCTTAAATATTCTTGGAACATGACCTAAAAATAAAGACGAGTTAATAATATTGAGAAGAGGCTCTTCCACTACAGGTAACACTTCTTTCAGTAGGTTAGTGGGTATTGGATCTAGTAAACATGTTGTTGTTTTAGATGCAATGATAAGTTTATTTAGCTCTTCCTGTCCTATAGTTGTAAAGCGGTGTAGTTGTTCTTGAGGGGCGATAATTGAGGCTGAATCATAAGACACCATAAAAGATTGTACATTAACAATTGTGTTTACAATTGTGTTTCTGATGTTTTCTATTTTCTCAGTGAAGAAATTCATAAAATCATTACTACTAAACTGTAACAGAATATTTTGCTCAGGTGATCTCTGTTTATTTGTTAGTCTAGCCACGGTGTTAAATAAGAACCTTGGATTATTTTGGTTATTTTCTATTAGTATGCGGAGGTGCTCAGCCCTGGCTGTTTTTAGAGCCTTTTTGTAACGTGACATACTGTCTTTCCATGCGATTCTAAAGACCTCTAAATTAGTTTGTTTCCATTTACGCTCCAAGTTACGAGTTTCTCTCTTGATAGCATGCGTAGCACTGTTGTACCATGGTGCTCTATTTTTTTCTCTAAACATTTTTAATCTAATTGGTGCAACAATTTCTAATGTACCAGAGAAAATGGTGCTCAAACTGCTAGTCATTTCCTCTAGTTCATCTGTTTGTTTGGGTTCACTGAGCAGCTGAGATAGATCAGGTAAGCTATTTGAGAATCTATATATTGTGGTTGGAAGGTTTGTTCTGCTTGGTCGATAACGTGGCGCAATATGACAGATTTCAGTGGTACGTAGTATGCAAGTTACCATGTAATGATCAGTGACATCATCATTTTGCGGTATAATATCTATATCGGTTGGATTGGTTCCATATGATATAATTAAATCTAGCGTATGATTTAGGCGATGAGTGGGACCACTGACGTTTTGCGTGACCCCGAAGGAGTTTAACAAATCTGTAAACGCAGCCCCTAACGCATCATTTGTGTTATCTACGTGTATGTTAAAATCTCCAACAATTATTGCTTTATCGACATTGACCAATAGATCTGATAGAAAGTCTGCAAACTCTTTTAGGAAATCAGCATAAGGCCCTGGAGGTCTATATACGGTAGCCAAGGCTAGAGATAATAGGGATTTTTTTCTTACATCTGAGAGTGTAACATTTAGCACAAGTACTTCAAACGAATTAAACCTGTGACCTATTTTCTGAGTAACATTAAGAATATCTCTATAGATTGTTGCAACACCGCCGCCATGACCAATCAGACGGGGCTCACGCTTATAACAGTATTCTGGTTGAGTAGACTCATTTAGACCAAAATAATCATTTGGTTTAAGCCAGGTTTCAGTAAGGCAAAATACATCAAAACTATTATCTGAGACCATTTCATTTACAATAACCGCCTTAGGTGTGAGCGATCTAATGTTTAGAAGACCTAGCTTTAGAAATTGTTTTTGTTCACTGATATTGAGATTTTCTGGTTTAATTACAATTAGATGTTTCCGAGATCCTACAGTAGATGTATTGTTTGGCTTTACTAAACGAGGAATAGACACAGTTTCTATATAATGTTCTACATTGGTACTTATATCAATTAAGTTGGGACAGCAAATACTGTGATTTGGACTTTGACTTACTAGTCATATGGTGTGTAGCGTCTTGGAGATGTTGTCCGACAGAACAGCCGCTCCGACTCTGCTGGGGTGAAGGCCATCAGCACGGAAGAGCCTAGGTCGCTCCCAAAACAGATTCCAATTATTAACAAAGAGCAGTCTCTGTTCATTACACCATGACATTAACCATTCATTTAGAGCAAATAATCTACTGAACCTTTCTTGTCCTAGTCGGTACGTGGGAAGCGGTCCAGACACGACGATCGTTGTTTCTGGCGAAGTGCTGCGTACCGTCTCGATCAGGCTCCTGTAGTCCTTCTTCAGTACCTCTGTCTTCCGCAGCCTGGTGTCGTTCGTTCCCACATGCAGCACGACAGCTCCGACGCGCTCGTCACCATTCAGGATCTCGGGAACCTGCGTAGAGACATCAAGAACACGAGCACCAGGAAAGCAGTGAGTGCGCACCTTACCTTTGCCAGAGATAGCACGGACATGATGGACGGTGGAATCGCCGATGATCACGGTGTCATCGCGCTCCGACTCGCGAAGAGGTGAGAAGCGGTTCCGGGTGGAGATCTCGAAAGCCGGGAGGGGCGGGGAGGTCCTTGGTCTGGTCCTGGCTCGCGTCTTCCGCCGTGGAATCACCCAGGGTCCGTGGTGATGTGTCGGTGCCGGAGTGAATGAAGCCAGGGATGATCGCGTCCTGGTTGCTCGGGACCTGTGCAGAGAAACACACGGAGTAGACGAGGTCGGAGTCAAAAAATTATTAACCACTGACCTGTGAGCATCGGCGCGTGATGTTTCAAGCGCGGACCGCCGATCTCGCAGCTCGGCCTGTCTCTCTAGCAGGTCGTGGATCTGCCTCTCGACGGATTCGAGCTCCAACTGAACCGAATGTAGTTCAAAGGTGTCTTCACCTGCACACAGAGGTAGCGTTAGACACACATCCGCTATATTCGCCATTATAGCAGATGTGCTATAATGGCGAATTATAGCTTTCAGTTATACAGGTGTAAGCAAGACGATCGATAGGCGAGAGACCACACGTGCAGTGCTAGCGGGCTAAGACTAGTAGCGGAAGTTCGGAAAGTTGGATATAAGTAGCGATATCAAAGAAATCTGATTGTTTTTTATAAAGAGTAGTATCGGAGATATGTTCACATGTTTGTAAAGTTTAAAATTTCGGTTTATGAACAAATGTGAAAGAAGAAAATCAAGGATTGGGGATCAATTCGACGGAGTTATCCCAGTAAGCTTTTATGAAGGTTTACGCATTTAGAGCCTGGAGGGCTTCCACCCTTCACACTGAATCACTGACGGGCCACTGAACAATCAGTGGCGGCAGGAAGCAGATCGTCTGTCGGAGTGGCCTGAAATAACTTACTAACTACAAGACTACTACCCCCAATACTGTGGTGGATCAACAACTGACTGACGACCTGAATGTGTTCTACTGTAGATTTGAGAGGCCCAATCTCACACCCCACACCCACACTGACCTTAGCTTCACACAAACATCAACACCTCCTGCAACCCCCCTCCTCCCCCTCCTGCTACTCAACCTGCACTTAAGAGCTGTGAAGAGGACGTGTGCTGTGTCTTCCAAAAACAAAAGTCAAGGAAAGTACAGGGCCAAGATGTTGATTCACCCACTTGTCTAAAATCTTGTGCTAACCATCTGGCCCACATCTCTACACAGTTCTTCAATAGATCACTTCAGCAACGTGAACTCCCATGCTGCTTCAAACACTCAACAGTTAGTTCCAGTCCTCGAACTTGATTGAACGGACATTCCATGAGCACTGATGGTCTCACACCATCAGCACTCGGACATTTCACTGTGTGTGTGTATCACTCCGCTTGTGTTCATGCCATTCTAAACTAAAGTTTAAGAGCAGTGCAGATTTGTTAAGAGCCATGGTTTGTCTTTTTCTTTTACATGTATTTTTTTTACATTACATATGTACATATTACGTGTGTTAGGTGACGTGAAGTGAATCCGCTTTAGCCAGTGTTTACATACAGCACTATATGATCGCTTGTATTACTACACTAAAGTTAGAAAATAGCTTTAAATGTCTTTAAACAAACAACTTCACCATTAAGGCTAATCACAGCTGAGAGACAATACAGACTGATTAATTACACAAACTGAAGGCACTTACCTCTTAACGGACTTTCCACATTGGACTGGACACACTGTTTAAAATGGAGGACATTGCGAATTCTATAGTGAATGACTCTTGCGCACTGGCTACCACGAAATAGGTAGTGTTACCCCTGCTTGGACTGCTATTTTTCCACTGAGAAAGCTGATCTTCAGAAAGCTGACAGCATCTCTGCTTGGGAGTGGCAACAGGTGATCGCACACGCTCTCTCTCTCTCTCTCTCTCTCTCTCTCTCTCTCTCTCTCTCTCTCTCTCTCACTCACACACAACACAAACACACATCCATCCAACCATCCTTGTTTATCCAATAACTTGTTAGAAACAGCACAAGCCACGACACCTACTAACGAAGGCTTGGACGCATCATTTGGTTTGAACCAGCGACGTCAGATTCTGATTCACCTAGTAAAAAAGTAATTCCATGCACAAATGTGTTTTTATGACCGTACTCATTTTTTCCTAATTTTATTTAATGTACTTGTTCATTGAACTGTGGTATATAAGCAATATCACACTCGCAATCGTGCTATATGGCCCTAAATAAGCACTGCTTGGTAATAAAGCTCATTTTGATTCTGATTATGTCTTTTATATTGTTGAGAATTGGCTAGGTTTAGATGCTCAAAAAATCTATTTAAAACAAAATTATTGTGAATAAATACACCTGTCTGTTAGCCAACATGTTTTATATTGTTGACAACTGGTTACATTTAGGAATGGGATCGGGTTAGGGGATCTAAAATATCAAAATTATAGTTTAATTTAACTAAAATAATGTATATCTAAATATAATAAATGTATTTCAGTTAAACACACAATAATATTCAAAGATTGCTGAGCCTGTGAATGAATCTTCCTAATTTAGATGAGACCTGTCCGTTATGTTTTTATGGTGCAGTAAAAATTTTGTTATGGTGACACCTGGCTTATGAGTCTGCCCTGGGATTTGACCTGGGAAGTTTGCCAGGTTAGAAGCATTTCATTTTTGAAAGATACTCAGAGGTTTTCATGTACAATTGAATTGATTTAGCTACGTTTAGACCTCACTTCCTTTCTGGAATGGTGTTTTCCTCCAATGAAAATGAAAACATTCTCCATAACCACATACTTTGGAAAATGATGACATTAGGAAACTGAAGACTGAGTTTTCTAACTAAAATGGGTCAGTGTGGACGTGGCCATAGTAGCAAGTAAAATACCAACAAGTAGAACTGTATATTCTGCTAGGTTATAATACTACCTTTATGCAACCAAAAAAATAAGAGTGTGGATGAAGAAAAAATGAAGAATTTCAGCTATCCTGGTATCACAAAGCACTTGTAAACTAAAACAAGGCATCTGATGTCTTGACCATGTCTCCCCCTTGTGTTCCCCATTAAAAGGAACCCCACTTCTGTTTAGTTCTTCAGGATTTTTATTTATATCACTGCAAACTACAAGGAGGCAAATCTGACAGGTCAGAGATATGTCCTGCATACTGGGAAACAGCTGCAGCAGGAACACAGAGCTACATGCCCCCCATCCCTATGAAGTGCGACCGTCATTGCGTGATCGCTGTGATCAAACATGACGTCAAAGAGCAGGTGCTAATGGAAGTCAGTTATTGGGGTAAGTGGCAGATCATGCATTGCCAAGGTGCTGAAGGCACAGCAAGTATGTGGCCCTGTAAATAACTCTGGGGGTAATTAATCAGGAGAGGCTGGCATCCCCTTACAGACGGGTGCAAATAAGTAGCTTGAACTACATTCCAACACATACTCTCTCAAACGTCTCTCATGCAGGCATCTGTCCAGTAGTATATGCAGTTTTATTTAAGCATAGAGCCACTTGAGGCTGTGTGTTACATTAGTTTTGCCACAGTAAAGGGGTGGTGTTAAGGAAAACACAAAACGGAAGCCCACTTAACCATGGTGAAATCCCTTTAAGGCATAGCCTCGAGTGACAACAGCATCATACACTCACTAAGCACTTTATTAGGAACACTATGTTCCTAATAAATTGCCCGACATGGTCTTCTGCTGTTGTTGCCCATCCGCCTCGAGGTTTGACTGTTCACTACAATTGTACAGAGTGCTTATCTGAGTTACAGTAGCCTTTCTATCCGCTCAAACCAGTCTAGCCATTCACCGTTTCATTAAAAAGGCTTTTCCTTCCGCAGAACTGCCACTCACTGGATCTTTTTTGTTTTTGGCTCCATTCAGAGTAAACTTTAGAGACGTGAATATCCCAGGAGATCAGCAATTACAGAAATACTCAAACAAACCCATCTGGCACCAACAAGCATTCCATGGTCGAAATCACTGAGATAAATTTTTTTCCCCATTTTCAAGGTTGATGTGAACATTAACTGAAGCTTGTAACCTGTATCTGCTTGAGTTTATGTATTGCACTGCTGCCACACAAATCAAAGTCAAAGGTATAGAAGTACATTCCTTGCTCCTTGAATACATGAGTGTACACAACTAAATCATTAATTAAAAAAAAATCAAACACATTTTTCAAGGTAAATTACAACTAAACAAGCCTTTTCATAAAAATGTCAAAATAGCTGATATTTTTTTTTATCTTAACACTCTTGAGGTCCTAATGTCGGTTTCACTTTTCCTCCTTGATTGGGGCGTGAGCGAGGTGTGAGCAGCACATTTTCATTTAGCGGCCCATGTTAACAGATTACACCCTTCACATTGCAAGCGTGAGATGAATGTTAATACCAGGTGTAAACGGTCATAGAGTCAAAATTCCAAAATCTGTCGGAATGATATCTGCCAAGCTCATCAGCCTGTGTCTGTTTCGGTTTCAGTTTGTCATGCATTGTTCATGAGGACATCTCAGAATCAATCATATTTTATAGCACCATTCAGTTTGGCGCAACACGCTTGGTAACATATTGCTCCCAGAAGGTCCTTCTCCTTTGACATGCAGCCCAAACGTACAGTAATCCCAAGAGCGCCTTTTTTAATCTCTCATTGATGAAATGTCTCTCTGATGACATATGCATCCACTTTTAGATTTAGACGTATCGTCAAATGCATTCCTCATTATGGTACTAAATAAAAACCAAATGTCTCTGAGACTACGATAAAATCTATTTTCATGACTCCAGCAGAGTGTTGAATTACATGTTTGTTTTTTTCCCCCTACTTGCTTTCTTCCTTGTCTCCCCTCTTTCTTTGGATGTAGTAATGGGATAATGTATACAAATACAGTTTGCTATTAAGCGGCTGGCGGATCAAAGGTAATTACCTGACAGCACTGGGCCCCAAATGCAGCGGGGCCCTGTTAATTCAGCCCCTTGTTCCCACGCATTCCTAGCAGAAATGTTGAGTTTATTTGTGAAATGTGGTCAGTGCCTCTGTCAAATGCATTATTTAATCAGTCGGCTGTTTGATTTTGTGATAACTGATTCTGTATTTTCTTACTCAGTTTAGGCACAAGACATTCGGACAATAAACAGATTTTTAAAAAAGCTAATATTTTGCGAATTGGCTATTTATTTGAAAAGGCAACTCCTGCCAAGTGCTTGATTATTTGTATGATCAAAAAGCCATTTTGCCACATTGTTTCATTCACAGGCCTTTCATGATGGGCCACATTTAAATAAATATGAAAAAAGGGGCCTGAATGTAAAAATCACAAACAGATGGGCTGGTCCAAGGAAAATCACACTCTTTAAAAAGTCCATGTGCACTAGCCAGCACAAAAAATGAATGTGATTTTTAATTGCTAGTGACTAGGACTCGTGGTTTCCTTTCTAGGTGATCTCAGTTAAGGCGGTTCAGGAAACAGTGAGGAATTGTGGAAGGAAAAGAGTTTGACTGCTTGGTAGGCGCTGTATGCATGTATAGTGCCGGAGCAAGAAAATGTCATTTTGTATATCTGATTACAGATTTCGACGTTTCTTGTTCCCTACTGCTACAAACAATCAGTCCAGAGATTGAAATCAAATCCAGCACTTTGGAAAAGTTCAGATATTGGTCTGCAAGTCAAACATAATCAGAGCACAGCAGGAAAGGAGTATTCGGTTTCACAGAGCATTTGCCATTTTGCGACATCGCATGCCCATGGTCAGAGTGAATCAGAAGACCTTTAAGGATGGCAGCGATACAGCCCTTGTGTAGTGTTACCTGTATGTCAAGTAGCAAGAATTTCAAGCAAATTAGCATAATAGTCAAAGCGACAGGCCAGGGGCGTGGCACTAAGTGTTGGGTCCCGGTCACAGAACTATTTTATTTGGGCCCCCTAAACATTTTGGGTGTGTGGTGGGGAATAATATATACCAGGGATGTCCCGTTAACTATACTGGTATCGGAATCAGGTCTGATACTGCGTTCATGTACTGGTATTCATACTCCTAAAAATGCTCCGATGTCAAAAACCGCTACCATCTGATATATGAATGTCATTACTTAAACATTCAGTTCACAAATTAATTCAGGTCATGTCCTAGTGAGATTATTTAACAGTGAGTGTCTCACTTTGGTTGCGTTGTGTCATAAACACTATTTTTAGGTCACTGTGTCAATTTAAAAGTAGTTTGAAACTTAGAAAAACACGTTTTGAAATTCCTGCGTCCAGACAGCACAACATGACAAGTCGTGTTCTTGCGCTCAATCAAGTTTTTGAACGCAAGAACGCATCTTCCTGTTGTGCTGTCTCTGTAGTTGAATGCAGTTTGTTCTCTGTATAAGCTGCACGTCGCCTGTAAAGCTGGAGTTTCACTTACTGCCCCCTGGAGGATACAGGTGGTACTTCAAGCTTGAATTGCTCCAATGGTAGTAATGTTGCGGTTCGGGGCCACATATTTAGCATGCATGTACCATTAACATGTACAGTAATGTTTTGTATAAGTTACCATGTACATATACCATAAGTGCCTGTTATTACCCCACACTTGTCTGGAGGTACAACATAATTACCATGTACAATATTTACCATTTGTAAGTACAGTAATGTTTCATATTAGTTACCATTTACATACATTTCAGCTACGTACCTTATGTTACTACACATTTGTCTGTAGGTACAACATATATGCCATATATGTAAGTAAACATACTGTAAAATATAGTGCTGCTACTGAAATCTCTCTCTCTCTCTCTCTCTCTCTCTTTATAGGCATAATCTACAATCACGTTTTCATCAAACCACTGATGATGACTCTAAGACATTACAGACATTACAGCTTCACTTTCTGTAACAGCATACCTTTCAGTAAAGCTGCTTTGAAACAATGTGTTATTTGACTTGACTCTTTACACAAGTTCAAATAGTGTTAGGTGCTATTTGCACACTGGTGCAAATAGTGACAGATACAACAGTATAGGCACATCACTGCAGTGTGTTTCTAGTTTTCATTTAGAGCCCCATAGACACCCCACACCAACCCTTACCCCTAAACCTAACCCTAATCTTCCCTTATAAAAATTAGCCATGGGTTTACTACATAGTATCACCCTGGTATTTCATTGTCAAATTATAGTAACCACAAAATCAAACATGGTAACAATAAAACCATGGTTAATTTCTCTCAACTGCCTGTCTTTAACTGTGACCAAATCACAGTGAGAAAATCATTGATACTAATCATTTTTTATTTATTATTATAAGTAGTATTAAAGGAAATATTATGAGTGGAGACAGGACACAGGAAACAAGATGGGGAAAATGTGGGACAAAGATCAGCACAATCCTGGGTCATCCACACAAAAAAAAAGGTACATCTTTACACCTAGTACAAATAGTCACTGTAAAAATACATATTTTAAATACAAATAATGCAAAATACAGTTTCATAGCCTTTAAATATTCTCAATTCACCCATCATTAGCAGATGTGGCAAGAAGTTGATTTTGGACCCTGTTATAACAGCACTCTAAATGGGAACAGCTCATTCAATCTTCCCCTAAGCACAACTCAATCAAGCCCTGCACTGTCAGGACCCATGAGAAATAACGGCTGCATACTAACATGCTCTCCAACAACACTCACCTCCACGCTGTTGTTCCCACAGCCTGTGTAAAACAGCACATCCATGCTAACGACGCATGCTCATCCCATGTTCCCGACGGCATCATATTAATTCACTTTTGTGATTATTTACAGGTCAGGGATGATGTGTAAACGGGCAAGATTGTGTCTTTAGTCGTGAGGCTGAACTCCAGGCCTGGCTGCATGGTAAATAATGAGCTCCCATGGGCCATAGCTGTACTGCCCTGGAGTCCATGTCCCCAAACCACGGGCTCCTCATTACCTCACCAACAACCAATTCATCAACCTGCCTCCTCTGATTGTTGAGGTAAGCCGAGGCTTAGCAGCTCTGAGGGTAAAGGCTCATAACCCAGTGTTAATAACAGAGGTAGATTTGATGGCCATTTTAAAATGTCATTGTGTTACCACTGCACTGGTCAAATATATGGTTTAGTACCATAATTGCCTAATTTCCCCCTTAGCCTATTTTTGAACGGACTGACAACTAAAACAGAAAATTTGACAACTGCAACATTTCCTCAAATGGTATATTCCAAGGTATGGCTGTGAATTAAAATAAAATTAGTAGTGCAATGATGTAAACATTTAATTTACCAAACTCTCGACAACAGAGTACATGAGTGTTTCTACAACGTTTGTGATTTTAATGTCCCAGGGGTTCATTTTTATTAAAACTAACAGTCTTTTTTAAAACTTAATTTGGAAACGTTTATCTTTTATGTATAGATTTTACTTTTTTAGCCTTGTCCCAGACCTAAACTTTCAATCTAAATGAAAATACATTTTAAAAAATAAAAAATTATTACTTGTTCAATACAAGTTAAGATCAATCAACAGCATTTGTGGCATAATGTTAATTACCACCAAAAGATGCTTCAACTCGTCCTTTCTTTTCTTTAAAAAAAAAGCAATGATCTTGGTTCCAGTGAGGCACTTACAATGAAAGTCAATGGAGCCAATCCGTAATCGTTAAAATACTCACTGTTTCAAAAGTTTAGCCACAAGACATAAACAGTATGCATGTAAACATGATTTTAGTGTGATAAAATCACTTACTAACTTTTCTGTGTAAAAGTACAGCCAATTTTACAGCTTTGTTGTCATGATGATGTAATGTCAACAAACCCCAAAACCCAAAATGATTTTTTTACTTCACAGCTCAAATAATACACAAGTTTTAACAGAAGAATGAATATAAGTGCATTTATAAAATTATACAGTAAGGTTCACATTTCTGCCTTTAAACCCTCAAAGAATTGGCTTCATTGACTTCATATTGTAAGTGCCTCACTGACTGTAACCTTTTTAAGAAAAGGAGAGATGATTCAAAATGAATTGTTGAGGTAAACAGCGTTATGCCACTAATGCTGTTGATTGATCTTAACATGTATTGAACCAGGAATATTCCTTGAAGAGCATACTTGAGATGAAATATAAGACAAGTTATGTTTGAAGGAAACAAAGAAGTTAAATATCAACTGTTTTACTGACCACAATTTCCAATCAAGTTGTAATTTAAGCAAATTATCCAAAAAGTTGATTTAATTGCTTGTATATGGATACATAAAATGGTAGTTATGAAATAAGACTTAAGGAGTCAGCTATTTTATTTAAAAAAAGTTACACATTTTATTTCCATCAGCGTCATTTTCACCACAGAATTCTATTAAATACAATACAGAATTTTTGTGACTTTCAGAAAAATGTGAAACATTTATTTATTTTTTTTACATATCTCCAGTAATATGTACACACACAGTTGGACATTATTAGCAGAAGAAAAATAAATGAAAACTGTTTAAACATGAGTTTAATTTGTAGAAAATCACAGGGCTCTAAAAGTGAATAATCGCACACATATAGAATATACATTATTAAATATGACCTAATATAATCACAAAGATAATCACGCAACACAGGTTTTATTTAGTTATGAGCTGAATGGGAAGCTAAAATTAAAGTGTGACCAAACTGCACTCATCTGAAACCCTTCACGCATCACCAGGCGCTGATAACGCTATCAAGATCCTGCCCTGGCAGTCCTGTTTTCTGTTTTTACACTTAGTTCTTGATTTGTTTTGGTTGACATGTGTTCTCCTTGCCCCTCCCCACTTGTTTGCACCCAGTGGCCTATGTCAAAAAACAGGATTAAGCAGCTAGCAAGATCATTTATAAAATAGTTTAAGCAAACTCTGAATTTGCTGTTTCAGTAAAGTAGATAGGCTTTCATCAGGGTTCCCCTTCTGTCGCTCACTCGACGTTGTGTCAAATTAAGCGACACTAGGAGTCTTTCTTACCTCTGAAGTTTAGAAAAGGCCAATGAGAAATTGGCAGACAAAATTTGCATGTCCCTCCCCCGGATATACCCCACCAGCTAGTCCAGCTGATTTGGGAGCAGTTTGGCAAAGCACTGGTAGAACTGTTTGCTTCCCAAGAGACCTCCCACTGCCCGCTCTGGTACTCCCTCCGGACAGATGCGTACTTGCGCAGCCCCTGGGGCCAGCTGTAGCTGGTCAGGGAGGATGAGGAACAAGTCACTCTAGTGGCCCCCTATTGGCCCATGTGGACTTGGTTCTCAGATCTAACGCTCCTCGCGACAGCACCTCCCTGGCGAATTCCCTTGAAGAAGGT
The DNA here is from genome assembly GCA_032164185.1 of Moxostoma hubbsi. Taxonomy (NCBI): domain Eukaryota; kingdom Metazoa; phylum Chordata; class Actinopteri; order Cypriniformes; family Catostomidae; genus Moxostoma; species Moxostoma hubbsi. The sequence goes on along the minus strand of JAVLUX010000034.1, from coordinate 34,846,516 downwards.
AATCCTTTCTCAAGGACAGGGCACTCTCTGGCATCTGCACCCAGACCTCTGGAACCTCCACGCCTGGTCCCTGGACGGGATGCGGAAGATCTAAGTGGCCTACCACCTGCTATCGTAGACACGATCAACCAAGCCAGAGCTCCCTCTACCAGGCAGCTTTACGCACTGAAGTGGCGTTTATTCACAAATTGGTGTTCTTCCCGATCTGAAGACCCACAGAGATGCACAGTCATGTCAGAGCTCTCATTTCTGGAGGGGAGGCTGTCCCACTCCACCTTGAAGGTTTATGTAGCTGCTATATCGGCTCACCACAAGGCAGTGGACGGTAAGTCCTTTGGGAAGCAAGACCTGATCATCTTCAACGTGACGTACTCGTAAATACCACTTCGGAAGTGGGAAGTATGATAATACAGATAGCACATGAATCCAGAGGTACTCTCTAGCTTTTTAGTTTCATGTTCAGTTGGTTTTTTTTTTGGTTTTTTTTTTTTTGGTTTCTGTTTTTTGTTTTGTTTTTTATTAAAGATTCCCTAACTGTCCCAGCCTAGAATTCCTTATCTTCCTCACATCCTGACAATGGCAGTGCAGATCTGTCCAGCTTAACTTTTAATGCATCATAAAACAACTAAATCTTTTAAAATCTAAATTTAAATTTGTAAATGAATACAGTTTCAGGATAAAAAAGCAAAAAAATAAGCAAATTTATGACCATGTTAACTCAACAAGGAAAATTAAAAATGGCACATAATGCCAAAATGGTTACCAACCCCTGCTCTCGAGTGCTAGGGGTTTTGCTAATGCTAGTGTTTACAGGCCCAAGTCAAAAGAGTGTACCTTCAAGTCTCTGATATTCTAGTTCCAAGATATGACTCGGTCCCTCCTAAAGTCTATGACTTTTTTCACCTAATTTGTCCTCCACTGGGTGAATTACACCCCAAATCCGATCAGTTAGAAGAGTAATAGCTTACATCTTCTCAATAAGCCACACAATTTGAGGTATAATTTAGGTCCATTGCACAAACTTACACACACTGAAATTCAAAACTTGTGGTTGGGGGCTTAGTACAATCCCTTACTCCTTCAGGTTTGTTTGAGCAAAACAACAGTGATGCTTACCTTAGCAAATATATATATATAAATATATGCACAATTTATAAGCAAAGGTGTGTGTGTGTGTGTGTGTGTGTGCGTGCATGTTTATGTGGTTTAAGAGGACCATTTTTTAGGTTACTTAATTACAAGAGTATTATGCTATAAATGTGGTTTATGAGGACATTTCTAGTGTCCCCATAATTTAAATAGTTTAAAAAACATATTAAATAATGTTTTATTGAAAATGTAAAAATGCAGAAAGTTTACTGTGAGGGTTAGTGTTAGGGGTTGGGATAGAATCTAGAGTTTGTACAGTATAAAAATCATTATGTCTATGGAAAGTCCTCATAATGATAGGTAGAACGACGTGTGTGTGTGTGTGTGTGTGTGTGTGTGTGTGCGTGCGTGCGTGTGCGTGTGTGTTCTGCCCAATCATACCTGGACCTTGAGAGAAAAAATACTCTGGTCTGCAACACCTGAATTCCTCAGATTGCAGATGATATAAGCTGAACATTTTCATGCCAGTGGAAATGTGAGCTCTCACCAGCTGGCTGGGCCAGACCTGAGCTTCCAAATTCCATCCATCTGTTAGCTAATTCCCATGATGCACTTCAAGGGCTACTTCTGGGGAGAATGAGACACTATAGAGAGAGAAAGAGAGAAAGAGAGACCAACCTGCTCTGGTTTTACTTCATGTAAAGGACTTACAGTATGTTGTGTTGAAGTCATATCGGTATGATCATACTTAGAAAATAAGCACACATGAATGCCACCACAGTGTCAGTGGGGAAACTTTTCTTGTAGCCCTGACTTTCCGAGTTGAGGCCAAGTCAAAGGAGGTCTGTACATGGAAAGAGCTAACCATCAGTATTCCCATTCATGTCAATGGCAGGTGCTTGGCCCGAAATGGAAAATTGATCCTTTTTTTTTTTTTTTACGTTTTCTCTGTTAATTTGTTTTATACCTGTATATGTGTATTTTGTACATTATTTACAAAAAAGATGTGTTGTCTTGTAATTATAATTTTAATCAAATTCATTTTCAAATTATAATAAAATTCTTTTAAATATAATCTACAATAAATATCTACAAATTATAATGTAATTCATTATTTTTACTGAATATATATTATACAGTAAAAGTACATGTATAGTCTATTAAACTGATGTTTTTACTATATAGGGTAAGGTACACTTTACCAATTAACAGATTTTGTCACATTGTTGGAGAACACTACAATAAGGTTCCATTTGTTACCATTAGTTAAAGGGATAGTTCACTGAAAATGAAATGACATCTGAGATGTGTGACTTCTGCAAAACACTTTTGAAGATTTGTAGAAAAAGATCTAGGCTCAGAAGGTCCTTAGAATGGGAGAGGATGGTGAACTATCTACTTTACAATTTTAAAAACATTAGTTAACATGAACTTTCTTTAGGTTCATTTCAACATATAGTAATACATTTTTTAATCAAAAGTTGTATACTGTGTGTCAACAATAGTTATTTCACTATGAAGTGACATAAGCTAACAATGAACAATTGTTTTTATTTATTTATTTTTATTAACTAACAAATCATTAACTAATGTTGACGAATGGAACCTTATTGTAAAGTATTACCCATTTATTACATTCTTTTTTTGCTGAAATCTGTGACCGTGTGTGATTCTTTAGCAAACCTCTCTCTTCCACTCTCTCACCTTGAGAGGCCACAGCAGGTGCAGGGAAGGTCAGCAGATTATGCTTTGCCTCTGGTTCTCTACAGAGGAAGACATTTGTTCTGTGGCGGCTGCAGATGAGTGGAAGAGTGTGCAGATGTGTGAACACAGAATGAAGTGAGCAAACTCTGAATTCACCTTTTGATATTTGTGACATCTGCTTCCAGAGTTTTCCACAGAAGCTGCTACTTTGAGTGTGTGCAGGTTATTCTGCGTAGCTTTTGAGACATTAACCAAAAATTCCAAAGAAATGCTGTGTGGGTACCATTCCATTACCCTGACACTTTAATATATACCATTGCACTTGTAGCTACTTATTTATTTATTCCATAAAACAATACAATGGACTCTCTATTTTGATGCATTATGTGAACAGAATACTTAACGAGAACATACTACTTAACTTACTAAATATATACTGCACAGTATATACTCTATCTGCTTACTATATTTTAATTTGAATAGCATGTGAAACTGAATGCATTAGGTATAGATTTAAAGTAAAAAAAAAAAAAAAAGATAAAAGTTGTAAAAGGATTTTTAAACATTGTTTTCACATGACTTCATCATGTAGCATTTTAATTTGCATCCACCGCAAATAAAAATTGTTTTTTTATATATTTACTGATATATATATTTACTGATGACCCAAAAATAATTTGACCACTCACAGGTGAAGCGAATAAAGCTGATCATCTTCTCACAAGGCCACATATTAAGGTCTGGGTAGATTAGGTGTTAAGCTAACATTCAGTTCTCATAGACAACATGTTGAATGCAGGAGAAATTGGCAGGAGTAAAGACCTGAGTGTCCCTTTGACAAGGGCCAAATTGTTATGGTCAGACATTTACGCATTTGTCAGACCCTTTTATCCAAAGCGACTTACAGTGCAAAGGGTGTTAGCACTGTCGCCTCACAGCAAGAAGGTCGTGGGTTCAAACCCCGGTTGCCCCGGCCTTTCTGTGTGGAGTTTGCATGTTCTCCCCGTGTCTGCGTGGGTTCTCTCCGGGTGCTCCGGCTTCCTCCCACCATCCAAAGACATGCAGGCTAAGTTAATTGATGTCTCCAAAAATTGCCCTAGGTGTGGATGTGAGTGTGAGTGGTTGTCTATGTGTGGCCCTGCGATGGACTGGCGACCTGTCCAGGGTGTACCCCGCCTTTCGCCCAATGTTAGCTGGGATAGGCTCCACCCCCCGCGCGCGCGAACCTGTACACAGGATAAGTGGTTGTCGATGGATGGACTTACAGTGCAATTATTACAGTGACAATACCCCCAGAGCAACCTGGATTTAAGTGCCTTGCTCAAGCACACAATGGTGGTGGCTGTGGGGATTGAACTGGCAACCTTCTGCTTACCCGTTCTGTCCTTTAGCCAACTTCGCCACCACCACTCCACAACTGTGTCAGAGCATCTCTGAAATGGTAAGGCTTGCGGGGTACTCCCGGTCAGCAGTGGTGAGTACCTACTGACAGTGCTCAGAGGAGGGACAAACCACAAACCGCGACAGGGTGTTGGGCACCCAAGACTCATCGATGCGTGAGGGCAACAAAATCTATCCCATCTGGTCCCGTAAATGATGTTACGGGAGGAATGTTTCACAATACACAGCGCATCGCACCCTGATGCGTATGGGACTGCGTAGCCACAAACTTGTCAGAGTACCGTGATGACCCCGGCCCACCGTCGAAAGAACTTAAAATTGGCATGTGAGCATCGGAACTGGACCTTAGATCAGTGGAAGAAGGTTGCTTTGTGATGCGTTTTCTTTTGCATCACCTGGATGTAAGTGTGCGATGTTTACCTGGGGAAGTTATAGGGCCAGGATGCACTGTGGGATGATGACAAGCCGGTGAAGGGAGTGTGATGCTCTGGGCAATGTTCTGCTGTGAAACTGTTGGTCTGACCATTCATGTGGATGTCAATTTGACACGTGCCACCTACCTAAACATTGTGTTAGACCAGGTACCATCCCTTTTCTGAACAGCACAAATGCACACTGCACACTTGTCCCTTCGCTCCCTCTTCCCCAGAGCAACTGCCGTGTGAGAACATTGTTACCAGGGTTTCATGCCAAATTGGGCTAATTTGAAAACACAATAGAGGGTTAAAATTATAGATTAGGGGGTTGAGTTTTTGGATAGTTTAAAATTGACCATGGTCATTGTTTGATGGTGGACACTAGATAATGGAAATATAACATCTTAGTCATGTATATTGATTCCGGGGATTGAATATCTGGCAGCCACAGAAGGATGTTGTCTTAATCTGCATGCTGTCAGCTGTTCACCAGGATCAATACAGCCACATTTTTAAACAAATATTACATTAGAGTGCATGATACATTGTTTCTCGTGATTGAAATTGCTGTGTAAATACATTTATTTATTATCTCAGACAAAGTGATTCACCAAAAAATCTAAAATTGACAATTCTAATCAAAGCAGTAAAAGAATTTAAAGCACCCAAAAAATAAAAGTGTCAGTAATAAAGAAGTACAAAATACAAAGATGAAATAGGCCTCAATATTGAAGCAAGCCTAGTTAAAATCATTCATATACTACATGTCAGTCCAATCAAATAATGGACTAAATTGGGTTAAAATACGAAAAATAGTTAAAAAACATTAAAAGTGCCATTCTGAGCATTCACAGACAACCTTGCTTGGTAGCGACAATGACACAGCTAGGGACTTTGGGGTCTCGGAGTATAGGCATCTTCCTTTTTCTTCTTGGAAAATAGACAAGATTTTGTAGTTGACCACAAACTGCCTTCTGTTTGCCTTCTGCCTTCCATAACGAAAAACATCAGCATCCAAATCCTCTTCTAATTTGAAGAAATCAAGGTAGTACTAAGTTTGAGGAATTTGCTGAAAAATAGATAGCTGGCTGTTTAGTGGAAGTGTGGCAGTTTAGATAAGATAATAATGACTTTTCACAAATAATTTTTCCAATTGTGCCTTGCCTTCATAAACATGTATTCTAAAAGTATTCTTATATTCTGAATATGTTACTTTTATGTGATTTATTAGAAATACGGTATAGTATTTATATATTATATATGTTCTTTTTGCACATTGTATTGTGGCATATAATATTGCGCATAGTGTGCTCTATTCTATGTTGGTCACTGGTGTTTTACATGCATACAGAAAATGTACACACTGTACATTACACAGTGTACATGCTATGTACTGCAGAATTAGTATGTAGTAGCATGGTAGTATTCTATTCTATAAAACAAATCTCCCTCAAAGCAAAGTAGCTACTCAAATCCATGCAGAACATAGAACAGGAAATGTTACATGAGGACATGAACACGTTCATTCATCGATTATGATTTACAGCCATGGAATAATAATATCCCTCTCTTTCAGTCTCAACTCTAATCTCATTTGCAGCGGCCTGGCTGTTTCTATGTGTCATGCCACAAAAAAGCCCACTGTTTCTCATGGATTTATGACAGAAGAAGGAGAACTGGCCATGAAAGAGCATTTCTTTGCTGACCTGGTGAGAGCTGCTGGGAGTCAGTAAATGATGAGGCCCATGTGTGTTGGGCTGTAGAGTTTGTGCTTTTTTCCAGTAGTGAGAAGCAGCAGAAATGGGCTATTCTGTAGTCTCTTTACACAAGAATGTAAACTCTGTGCAGTACACCTTACACTGTGTCCCGCGTAAAAAGAAATACAGCAAAATGACCTAAGGGAACAGGGAGGACATATAATTTTTTTAAATAGTTTTGTGTTCCCTTGCAGTAATTTTCATTCATTTCCAATACGTTTTGCATTCCATCACAATAATTTGGTGTTCCTTTACCATAAATTTTGTATTCCCTCGCAATAAGTTTTGCATTCCGTCACAATATTTTTGTGTTCCATCGCAATAGTTTTGCTTCCCTTTCAATAATTTTGTGTTCCTTCATAATAGTTTTGCGTTCCCTTGAAATGAGTTTTGCGTTCCTTCACAATAACTTTTGTGTTCCTTCATAATAGTTTTGCGTTCCCTTGAAATGAGTTTTGCGTTCCTTCACAATAAGTTTTGTGTTCCTTCATAATAGTTTTGCATTCCCTTGCAATAAGTTTTGCGTTCCTTCATAATAGTTTCGCGTTCCTTCACAATAAGTTTTGCGTTCCTTCATAATAGTTTCGCGTTCCTTCACAATAAGTTTTGCGTTCCTTCATAATAGTTTTGCGTTCCCTTGAAATGAGTTTTGCGTTCCTTCACACTAAGTTTTGTGTTCCTTCATAATAGTTTTGCATTCCCTTGCAATAAGTTTTGTGTTCCTTCTTAATAGTTTTGCTTTCCCTTGAAATGAGTTTTGTGTTCCTTCATAATAGTTTTGCTTTCCCTTGAAATGAGTTTTGCGTTCCTTCACAATAAGTTTGTGTTCCTTCATTATATTTTTGTGTTCCATCGCAATAGATTTGCGTTCCTTCATAATAGTTTTGCTTTCCCTTGAAATGAGTTTTGCGTTCCTTCATAATAGTTTTGCATTCCTTCATAATATTTTGTGTTCCATCACAATAGTTATGCGTTCCTTTCAATAATGTTGTGTTCCTTCATAATAGTTTTGTGTTCCCTTGCAATAAGTTTTGCGTTCCTTCACAATAATTTTTGTGTTCCCTAGCAATAATTTGCATTCCCTCACAATAAATTGTGTTCCTTTGCAATAAGTTCTGCATATATAAGCTAGAGCAAAACCCCACATCATCAGAATTTTCCTCTTCTAGGTCGCGAGAACATCTCTCATGCTCTAGAACCTAAATCAAGTCGTTTGGTTCTGCACCCTTTGAGCAAGTGAATTATCTTCTCCATGTGTGTTCTGACAGACAGCATATCCTATAAATGCTTTTGTGTTTGATATTGATTGCATTGTGTTGCTTGTGTGTGCTTCTTTCAGAGATAAGAATCTAAAAGAGCCTCTGCCTTAACAATGTCTTTTAAAAGTCATTTCCACAAGCACATGAAAATAAGTAATATATCCCTCTGTCTTACGGGCGCAAGCACTGTTTTATAAGCTGTCTGACACTTACTTCTCCTCCCAATATACTCTTTCTGCGGCTCCTGAGAGACTGCACAAGAGAGACTCATGAGGACAGGATATAGAACAAGGATAGTTTGGAAGGATTTGAGCTTTGCATCTCTCCTCTTCTTCATTTAGAGCAGCTTTGCCTGTTTAATATGGCCTTGATGATCTACACCCTCACTGATACAATCACGTTCAGTGGAGATTATGTGAGGGAGATGCTATATAGCTGTAGATTATCCCTGTCAGGTAAAACTAGCACTCTTTATCTTCTGGAATGAATCCACGTTGATAAAGCACTCACTGAATTTGATTGTGTTCATTGCAAGCACATGACTCTCAAAATGCTTCACTCTTGGCTTGCATTCTGGGAAAGCTGAAGAAGGTCCCTTCTCCTACCCATGTGTAGCGAGGACGGGATACAGAGCATGTAGCCGTACATCTCTCCTCTTCTCCATCTCAAGAGTTTTCACCTTGGCGATTTGCGGCTCACACTCGCGCACTGCTATTGTTCGGGCATTGGTGATGTTGGGGATATTTTGTTGCTGGCCTTTCAATAGTGAGACTTACGCACCTATGTAAGACACTTGCTGTAAATTATTCCAGCGGGTAGGAACACAGAGCAAGCAGCCTCTGAAGCCTTGAAAGGCCTGGTGTGGGTGGAGTGTGTAAGGTGCCAGCGAGTCTGGGCTACCCCTCGGGAGAACAAAAGGCTCTCATGAGAATCAACATTTGAACTGTCTCTTGCACATGTAACAGCAACATCCGAGACGTAGCCAGCAGGGGCTCGCACCTCCCTTCTACCGTCTGATTATCTCCCCCTACTCCCCCCTCTCCTCCTCACTTAGAACTCACTAAAAACCTATACAATGTCAAGTGTGTACAAAAAAAGTAACTATAACATGTTTGGTATCATTTAAAGTGTCTCAGTGCGCCTGGTAAACTGGTCTCATCCTCCCAGCCATAATGAAAAGCAAGAAGAAGTTATAGAATATGAGAGATGTAGTGTTTTCCTTAAAGGTGTGCCCCTCCCCAGATATATGTAAATGTACAGGGACCCCCTCAATAAGGGACCCAAATCTAATTAGAGGGACAGACACCACCATTTGGTTAGCTTATTGAATTATCTGGGTATTTAAGGAGATGTGGCACATCGTTCGTGGTTCTCTGTAGTCAGACGATCCCGCACAGTTTACTGTGTGTAGTTTATATCAGGCAACTGCGATGAACTTGTTATGTTACCTGATCAATAAATTGTAAACATTTGATTTTATTCTGACTGACTCTGAAATTGTTTTTCCCAAACCGATTCGTATGTTACCGCAAGTCTGCGTCAGATTAGTGACGACTAATATTTGGCATCAGTTCAAGTGTACTTGGTTTGCAAAGACAGAAAGTGTGTTTCCGTTTAGAACAGCTAAATGCTGCTTGACCAATCTAAATTCAGGTGTGTCTTACCTCTGTTTTAATTTGATGTTTCTCCAGATAAGTGTACGCGGGAAACCACGCATGGCCAATCCAAAGCTATTATAAGAGAAGTTATGTTGGTCAACTTATATCTGTAATAGTGGCCGTGACCTCTACTGAAGAAAACGTTAAGTTAAATTCAAGTGTATGTAATTCCATGGGGGCTATACTGAAGTATCTTTGATTGTGTATACGTGGACATGACCGATCTCAGGTATATAGCAATTACCTCTGTTTGATGATCCAATACTGGCCGCTTGTGATCGTGAGACCCACAGTGTAGAGAAAACACGCGAGGACCTCAAAGCGACATAGTTTCCTAATCTGAACGGGTAAAATATAATTCAAGGAGTTTAAAAGAATAATCAAACATTCGCTCACTTTTAATGATACTCAGATATCATTAAAACCTTTTTCATTTATGGAGTCAGATGAAATAACGAGGTAATACATGAGAGAAAATGTATTTCATTTAATCTGGTTGTGTTGCGTAAAAGAAAGACAGTAACGCGCAGAGACCTTCACCCGTATTATCGGAGACCGCCATTGGACCGATAAACGGGCTTACAAGTGACACCCCTAAATAAACTATCAGGAATTTGTTTCTTGCTTTCTCCAAATAATTATTATTTTTGCAATTCTGTATGGTGGCGCTTGAGAAATTACATAATCCAGTTTTAAGGGGCCGAAAGATGCATTCTCCAGCCTTCATTTGAAAAATTGTGATGATACGCCATTGTGTCTCGGCTTATGAATTCACATGCATAGAAACAGGCTTTGCCTGCCCATATGTAATTGTTGGGATTTTATAAGGTCTCAGAGATCTGCACTTCTTAGGGGAGCTCCCATAGCTTCAGCTACTGACGCAGCGTCTCTTTAACTCCTTTCAATTAACTAAGGTTACATTCATAATCAAGATGTTTCGTGTTCCCACACAATAGTTTTGCATTTCAAAAAAGTATTTTGAAAGTAATTATAAAGAATACATCAGATTCTAATACCATAATACCATAATAGGTTAAGTGTGCAATTTTTTAATTCTTAAAATACTTTCCTCTATCCCAGTTTAATTTGTAGAGACAACTAAGACATTCATTAGCTGAATTCTAAAAAATTGTGGTACTGTGGCACTATGGTGCTTTCAAAACTGTTTGAGCAGTACAAAATGTAAACTAATGGCCAATGGCAGGCAAGGGTGGGATGGTAGGGGCCATAGGAGAGTTTGGAGAAAACTATTTGGAAAAATCATTGATCCTCATTCATGAAACATAATTGAATTATTTGAATTTTTGAAAGAATGTGTAAAAAAAAAAAAAAAAGATTTTTTCAGAAATTTGTTCTGCTCATGTTTGATAAATAAATTCTGTTGAGTGCTGCTAGTGGCACAAATTACCAGTGGCACAAATTACACACTTCACCTTTAAGGTAATAACTAGAACATGAAAAAAAAATACTGTGTTGCTAGACCTTATCACAACCAATAAACAGTGTAAAGTGTGGTGAATGCTGATACACTATCATGCATCTTTGCCACTATTGCTGTGTGTGTGTGTGTGTGTGTGTGTGTAGTGGACAGTGGCAGTATGAGGTGGATTCCAGCATGCTCAAGGGAGCAGTTAGAGCAGTCATGCTCTCTCAAAGCATCGCTGAAGCGCTCACACTGTCTGTTTCACATTAAAGTTTACTCACACAGGACCAGAAGGCACTGCTTTATGAAGGTATAAATTACCCACATAATTACACCATATGTAGCCCTCCCAAAACAACGCCAGGCTCTGATGAATATTAAACACCCTTCCAGTCTTACTGAAAGATAGATACATTGACGCTATGCGTGTGTTCATTAAATGCCACAAATATGTGCATCATAAACAATGCATCATCGGTTCCACGGGATTATAATATTTTATCTTAATTTACTATGTTTCATGAATCAATAGGCTTTCATGTAAACACTACATAGGATGGAACAAAGGTGACCCTTCTCCTCGGGTGATATAAACAATATGATTTAATGTATACATTACAAGTGAAGAGTGATTGAGGTTACAGAATCTGCGAGAATCACTCAACAGAGTTCAGGCTGCAGCTTGTTCATGTTTGGATTGGGATTCTGAATCCAGATTTCTCAGCCAATGCATTAAGAGTGATTTTTAAACAGTGTAATATTGAGGAAATAACACGCCTTCTTAGCTGAAAAATGAAGCCGTAATTAAAGTGATGTATAGGGACAAGAAACTCGTCAGTGCTCTGAACTCAGATCCAAGAGAGATATTACTTCTTGTTAAATTCTTTGATTGCTGGTTCTAAGGGTGCTGCTATTTTATTTATTTTTATTTTTACTTTATTTTATCATTATTTATTACTTTATTCTTTTTTATTATTATTGTATTTGTTAGAAATACACTAGTATTAATATTATTATGTATAATGAATATGTTTATAATTATATTATTAATATATATTATTAATGATCAATAACTAAATCGTTTAAATGAACATTAACCAAGCTTAATGTATGCTGAAAAGGTGTTGTTCATTGTTAAATTCATGTTAACTAATGTAGTTAAAGTTAACTAATAAATCCCTACTGTGAAGTGTTTTATGAAATTCTGAAAACAAGCTTTAACATCTTATGCAATTGTTTCTACTCAAGTAAACTGAACTTGTTTTAATGATGTTTACATTTTTTTTACAGGGAAACAAGACAAAAACTATTCTTTCTGTAACTTTTTCTTTCTTTCCTTCTCTCTGACCATCTCTCTCTTTCACTCACTTATACCCAAGGTTAGTATTTGAGATGGCCTGCTGGTAGGGTCATTAGTCAACATCAAAGAGGTAGATGACGGCCTCCTGTGAAGTGAGGAGAAAGAGCAGAGATTGATTACAGCCACGATTAGCATGAGCAGCACCTTTAAAGGAGCTTATTCAGGCAAGCGAGGCAGAGCTGCTCCTGGCTAAAGCTAAACACATTCACTTCAGCGGCATGCAGATTTATGCTTCTAAGACCAGCTTGCCAAGTTTTAATAAGATTACATCACAAAAAAGTACTATGGATTACCATGATTTTTGGACATGTTACCATGCTAATAATACCATGTTTTTAGGTACTTCCCCGTGGTACACCATGATTTTTCCAAAAGTGTAGTAGTTAAAGGAATAGTTCATCCTAACTTTTGTCCTTATTTACACACCATCATGGCTTATGTGCGGTGAAGTTTTCCTGTGGGACACCAATTGATAAATGTTGAAGAATCTTCATGCAGCTCTTTTCCATACAACACCAGTTCATGACCATGGCCATCAAGATTATAATATAAATCATTTTAAACAGAACAATTTATGCATTTCAAAAATACACATGCAACAAATATGTATGTAAAATAATAAATGCAGTATCAAGACATTTATATATATATATATATATATATATATATATATATATATATATATATATATATATATATATATATATATATATATATATATACATACAGTATTGTATTGCTTGATTCAAATAACATTTGCATTTGAAAATAAAAAGTAATGAATTAGCACTATTAAATATACATTTAAAATATTTATACTGGACATTATCCCACCACAAACCCCAATTGGTTAGGGGGCCCTAAAATAGTTCTGTACACGGGGCCCAAAATTTGGTGCTACACCCCTGTTCAGAACTAATGTCTTTTGTAAATGGACACCAGAAATAACTATTAAACCAGTACAATAAACTGAATTTTTAAATTTTTAAATTGATTATTATTTATGCTTGCATTTAAAGAAAAAATAAAGCATAGTCAGTGTTGTGTGACTGTAAAATAATTGGGGTCTGAAAGGGCCCTGCTAATTTATTCGTTTTTATTTTTGAATTAATAAATTGAGATTTGTTTCCTGAATTGTATTTTTCATTGACACACCTCTCACAGATATTACACACTTCACCTTCAAGCATGTCATGATTTTAAAGAAGAAAAAAAGCATAATTTGGGTCTGGGCAAACACACACACTTCCCTTGTCTCCTTCAATCTGTCCATTTCCTCTCTTCGCAGACCAGCAGCTCCTCTCAGTGCTGACTCAACCTCTGACATTTCCACCACAGGATCCTGTGCGCTGGCCAAAACATGAGCTGAACAGCAGGGCCTGAGTGTTTTGACTCCTCTTTGTTGTTTGTAATGGCACACAGACACGCACACTTTTTCTGCTCCGACTCTGAGCAAAGATTTGTTATGGCACCTGCTTATACTGTCTACTGTTTCATTCACTGTGGTTCAGTGTAAGTCATTCGCCGAGAGAGGGAGAGAGAATGAAAGAAAGTCAGAGCAGTATGATCATGTGCGCTTTTTACATTTAAAAAGACACTTTACATTTACCATTACAAAAGAGAAGGCCTACTGTACTGTGGCAGCACCATGGTAGTACCATTAGATGGTAATACCATAGCAATTTGATATTTAGATGGTACTGAATTCCCTTACAAAAATCAAGAGACATGGCAAATTTGTGGCAAACTTTCAGCAAATTGTCCATTGTTGGCAAAGGTTTGCTGCAGGTTCACCACTACCGGTGAAGAGCTGAAACTTCTGGCAAACATTTGTGGCGAATCACAAGCTCATTTGCATGTAAATATAGTAAGTAGCAAATTTGCTGCAAATTTGTTGCAAGAACTCTTTTTGTAAGGGAAGGGAATAACCAATATGAAAACTGGATCCGATATGGACATTTTAAAATGGATTGGGTATCAGTCTGACAAGCCTGATCCAAATGTGATACTGTGTGTTTGTCATGGTCGTTACTGTCAAGCTCTTAAAATGACTTAAAAGAACGATATAAGCACCAATAATGTAGTCCATATGACTTGTGCATTCTATTCAAAGTCTCTTGAAGGCAAACAATAGCTTTGAGAATCACAAAGGGTAGCTTTTAATAAGTAAATATATTGTACCAGAGGAGCAATTCACTAGAATTTGAATAAAAAGAGTAATAAACTGTGAACTAGCCTACATGCACACACTCAAAAGACTTCCTGGAGTGTTCCACCAAAATAAAAGTCTGAGGGTTTTAAAGTTAAGATGGCATGACTAAATATACTGTATAATTATTGTATAATACAAATCTAAAAGTTAATTAATACTTATTATTATTATTGTCATTATTATAATTATTATTATTATTATTATTTGTTTACAATTTAGCCTACAACAATGTTTAAGTTGACAGGGTTCCAAAAAATTATGTGAATGGAAAGTGGACTTACAGTATATCCTATCCTATTACAACTGAAGTAAAAGAGAAATAAATCCTTTTTCCCAAGTGCAGATACAAGTTGGAAAAAAGAAATGTGCAAAGAGAACTGTCTTCTTTTCTACTGAAGACTTTTATTGGAATTATTCTGTTGTATTATCCAGTAGACTAGTTAACAATAAAGTTTTATAAATAATGAAATAATGTGTAGCTGGAGGTTTGTGTTTCTTTTCATGTAAAAGAGTACATCCAATCAGTTCCACACAGTGAGGTATATCTATTCTACAATGATTATGAAATTTAAGTATATTTTTAAGAAATATAAAGTTTTCTGCCATATGACCGGGACCGCCTGCCTACAAGCCTAATAAAACGGGACAAATTGCGTGACCATACTGATTCGATATGGTACAAATCATCAGAAATATTCTATAGCGAGATAATAAACTAACAGTCAACAGTGTGTTACGACAGTAAGTCACCGTTTGCGGATACCACACAATGGAATGGAGAGAGCCATCAACTGACACCTACCTGTCGCAAAATCGTCCTTGTCTTCTCTTATAAAACAGTCATTTTATCGTAGCAAACTCCACGCTTTTCTTTCCGAAAGAGAAAAGGTGGTCAGTTAATTAAGTGATGAGCTGTTTCCTCACAAAAGCAGTTTCTTCAGCACACTGAAGCATTTCCTCCATAGACGTCCATTAAAAAACACATCCTCCTGTCTCCTCGCCAGTGTACCGCCCATAGAATGTCTATGGGACTGCTGCGTTATGCATTGTCATGCTGACATTGTCTTGCAGGCTCTCCTTGATAGAAAGTTCTGGCATAATTTAATCTTTAAATACATGACGATCCCTGTTCTAAGTAGGTATGTGCAAAAACTACTCATATTCATCATTGACTATTGGCAGGTTGTCAGTGATCCATATCCAGGGTTGGGAGGGTTACTTTTGAAATGTATTCCACTACAGATTACAGAATACATGCTGTAAAATGTCATTTGTAACATATTCCGTTAGATTACTCAAGATTAGTAATGTATTTAAAATATTTTGGATTACTTCTTCAGCACTGTTAGATATTTTCACTTGTTTTGACTATAAAAACTCTGCCAGTACAGTAAGACAAAATACACATGTTAAAAATACATTCTCTGAAAAAACGAAATATTTTATGCAGTGTTGTTTCTAAAACAAGATCAATCAAATTGATCTTGTTTTAAGGATTTTTTATATATCTTTACAGGAAAACGATACAAAAATTATCATAAAGAATATGATTTTTGCCCTAATATCAAAGATCTTACTAGAAAAAAGAAATTATGATCCAACGTGAATTTTCTTGATGAAAAAATATGATAGTGTCTGGTAACATGTGTATGTAAAATGGCAAGAAATAGCATTTTAGCTTAGCGTAAAGCAGACTCCAAACTTACTCCAAACTTACTTCAAACTTACTCCAAACTTACTCCAAACTTACTCCAAACTTACTCCAAACTTACTTCTCTGTCTGCTCGTATGAATGTAACACATCATAAGAAAGTGTTTCATCGCTGTTCAAATGCACTTTGGATCACATCATTTATATGTATAAATGTTTTCCATCTGAAAGGACTAAATATTAAATGGAACAAATGACAATAAAATGCAAAGTAATCTGTTCAGTAATTTAAATACTTTATGAATGTAACTGTATTCTAATCGCCAATTATTTAAATTGTAACTGTAGTGAAATACAGTTACTTATATTTTGTATTTTAAATATGTAATCCTGTTACATGTATTCCACTACTCCCCATCCATGCCCATATTTTGGCAGTGTTATCCACAAGACCCCAATCAGATGTGTTTCAGAGTAATATATGAACACTAAACACAGCCTTTTAATGGGTAACTGATGGATATTCAACAAATAAATAGGCTATGAAACTTTAACCTCATATAACACAAAACTATCAAAATAGGAAATGTAAGAAATAAGAAAGGCTCCAGTAAAGAGCACATGCACATCCTGAACACAGAATGACTCACTTCGGTTTAAACTGAATGCAGTGGTGCGTAAAGGAACTAGACCTAACGCATTAGAGAAGAAAGTTCTCTGAGAGATTTTACCACAGTGAACATATCATCATGCAAAAACCTTTCATGAGAAGTCTCTCAAATTATTTCAGCATCTCCAGTTAAAAGCACCACAGCTATAAAATTCACACTGACCTCCCAAATTGTCTAGTTGCTGGACGACTAAAATGAAGTCATGACCCTTACTTAACTGAATTTGAGAATATACAAGCAATTCATTTCCGTTCATTCATATTCATTTTGTTTCACTGAGCCAACATAATCTAGTTAAATTAGTCAAATCAAAGTACTTTAGTCATTTTAACTCAGCTTCATTAGGTCCATCAAACTCAATTTAATCATGTTTAATTTAATACATTTTCTTATGTTGGTCCAACATAATTTATTTGTAATAATTTTATTGTCCAGGTTCATCACTGCTACAAAACTTATTCATGTAGTCCAAAACTTTAGAGAGCATTACACATGCTTTAAAAAAAAGTATCTAAGAAGGCAGAATCATTGTTCTGCTATTGTTTTAAATCAGAGTTTGGATTGGAAGTGTGATTATGATGCCTTATAATAATGTCTACATAGGCAGCACACATGGATTTGGAGCTGAGCCATTAAAACTGATGGCAGGTGACAACATATCATTACCTCTTTTCTTGTTCCATTAACCTTCAGTGTATTTAGTTTAATTTGAGGGTTTGCTTGAACACATTTTATACATCCCTCATGCTAACTGTGATCCATTGTTCACTCCTTATTCTCAAAACATCTGTTGGCTTTTAAAACCCATTACGGGTTGGCGAGTTGAAGGACTTGCTTCTTCTGCATGCATTATTAATAGCAGAGGTTGCAGTAGCTGCTTACTGAAAGCGTTAAGAGCTAAAAACACTCCACAGCATTAGCCCGAGTACTAATGTTTACGCCAATTTACATTGGCACACTCACACACACAATAAGAGAGAGGAGAGATAAACCTGATTGCTACCTTCCCTACGTGAGGATTCCAGTGATGGTGTAACACCTCCATCTACTGAGTGACACCAGAGAGCTGCTTCATGGAGCTAATGAACAAAGTCATTATCAAGGGTGATCAGGCGTCTGGTTTACCTATGACACTTTCACAAGGTGTGTCCCAAAGTGCAATGTAATTTTAATTACTAATTTCTTTATAGCTAAATATGGTGTTGGGGGTGTGGTTGAGTGCCGGCTTGTGAATGGAGAGCAAGATCAGGAGATGAGAATGGTAAGCATCATCACCTGGCAATGATTGTCTCTAACAGCTGTTTGTCATTGCAGTGAGAGCGGAGATGGGTCTTAAGAGCGAGCCAGAAGCCAGTGAAAAGAGAGAGAACTGAGCTTCCGGCGTGTGGGTGAATCAGAAACGAGTTCTGCTGAAAATCAAACCTTGAGTGTATGTTAAATACTGAAAAGTATAAAAATAAAATTACCTTTTGAGTTGGATTTCGCCATCTCCCGCCTCCTCCCTGCAGCCCATCACAAACTTTGTTACACAAAGAACAGTTTTAAAGGAACAGTGCATCCAAAATTGTCATCATTTACTCACCCTCATGTAGTTCCAACCCCACATGACTCTTCATGAGGAATTTTAAAGGATTTGCTGATTCCAATATTGCTGTTGATTGTGTCTTACTTTAAAGCTTAAAAAGGAACCACATCATAAAAGTAGTCCATGTGATTCATGCATCATATTTCAAATCTTCAGAAGGCATACGAAGTCTTCAGAAGGCATTTCTGTGAACAAGCTTTCCCCCCTTTTAATTAATTGCATTTTTCTTACCCCATAAAAAAGTAAATACATCTTGGTTAACACTTTGCATTAGTGTTCCTTTGTTAAGGGTTTATAAAGGGGTTAATTAATGACTAATAAGTAATTTACGAATGCATTATAAATCATTGATACACAGTTATAACAACATTCATAAAAAGGGTGACTGCCATTTTACCTCACATGTCATAAATGCTTAATAACACTTATTTAACATTAGTTACCTATGAAAACGTACCTTACTGTGAACTATTTATTAAAGGGATAGTTCACCCAAAAATGAAAATGCTCTCATCATTTACTCACCCTCATGCCATCCCAGATGTGTATGACTTTCTGTATTCTGCAGAAAACAAATTAAGATTTTTAGACTAAAATCTCAGCTCTGTAGATCCATACAATACAAGTGAATGGGTGCCAAAATGTTGATGCTCCAAAAAGAAAATAAAGGCAGCATAAAAGTAACCCATAAGACTCCAGTGGTTAAATCTATGACTTCAAAATTGACATGACAGATGTAGGTGAGAAACAGATCCATATTTAAGTACATTTTTGCTAGAAAATCTACTCCCTGCCCAGTAGGGGGCGATATGCATGAAGAATGTGAATCACCAAAAACACAAGAAGAAGAATGTGAAAGTGGAGATTGAGTGAGTGGGGAGGAGGATTTAGTTGTAGAAATATTGATCTGTTACTCACTCACACCTTTCAAAATGCTTCAAAAGACATGGATTTAACCACCAGATGTCACAGATCCATCTGATCCTTCTGCCACATTCACTCAACCCTTTCTCTCTCCTGATTTCTGATCGCTTGCGCTTGTCTCTCATCACTGCATCAATCAGCTCCTCTACTTCAACCATTCTACTTTCAATCATTGTCTGGTCTCGACAAAGAAAACAGACTCACCTACCTGGTACTCCAAGCATTCTCCTTGCAAGACTTAGTGATTTCTCTCCACTCCAGCGATCCTGATATCATCCTCTCCTACGTAAGCACCCAGTTGTACGTTCACCTCCTTAAAAATATCCATCTCCAGAATTATCCCAGTCCTTCATCACTTCTCGTCAATACACATCTGAACCAAATCGTTTGATAAATATTGTTTTTGTGTTTGTGTTGCAATAAACTCCTGCCATTGGGTTCAACACCATCTTCGAGTCTGGGTATTCCTGATACCAGAGTTGTGTGGATTACTTTTATTCTGAACTATGTAAAATTTTTCATTTGTGTTCTGCAGAAGAAAGAAAGTCATACACATCCAGGATGGCATAAGGGTGAGTAAATGATGAGAGAATTTTCATTTTTGGGTGAACTAATCTTTTGAGTTGTCAACATTGAAAACCAATGTACCTAAAGTTCAGTATGGTTTAATGGTCATCAGGCTTGATTATATGAAATATGCTGTGAATGAGTATGAAGACCTGAAAGTGTTTATGCAGAGGACTTTAGGTAACTAAGACTAGTTGAGTTGCGACAGCATTCAGAGTAGCAGCATTCTTTTGACATCAACGTGACAAGGAAAGTGACAACACAAGTGAGTCAGGATATTACAGAAATGAATATCAACACAAAGTGGACTGTAGCAAAATGTCAGAATCCCTCCTTTTATTCTCTCAATAATAGTACATTTTTGCTGCATTTTTTAATTAATTCAAGAATTAGGGCATTTTATGCATTTTATTATGGTCATATTTGTGTGAATAACCATATTTATTAAGCCTTTATACAGCCTGATCTCATAAAATATTTCTTGAGTGTGACCATATTTTTGCTAAATGAAATTATTTGGTTCATTAAACATATCGCTGCATTTTGAGGTGAAATGTTCACTGTGTGATGGTCAACACTTAAATGTTCTCCCAAAAAGATGATGTTTATTAATTCTAACATTTAACATTCTAACATAGTTTTTAATTAGCAAAATGTACAAGTCATTAATGAACCCTTTTATAAACCCTTCATAAAGAGAACATTGATGTAAAGTGTTACCGCATCTTGTTTTTTTATTCCAATTGCTTCCTGCTTCTCTCCTGTTCGGACGCATCTACTTACAGCTCCGTGCTTTGTTGCCTTGCTTTTGCATTTTAATCTCTATGTTTCATATCAAAAGTTCAGTACAATGCTCAAAACGACATAATTTGGCACCCACTATACAACCAGAGACTTTTGAGACTGATAGTTTACTAAGAAAAGTATTACTAAAACTGGCAGTTTACATTCCTGAAAAGGGACAACATAGCTGCTTTCAAACAGACAGATGAGAAAGAAAATGCCTTCTTTCAGATCAAACTCCATGCTGCACAAACTGCCATAGACTTCTATAAAAATTACAGTTCTTAAAACAAAACTATTTGCAATATTGTCAACCTTGACGGAATACACAGGAGAGTGCCACCGTGGACTCCCTCAGCCTACAGCCAGTGAGTCCTGTGAATGAATCGTTCCTTGACAGGCTATACTGAGCTTAGAAAACCCAGCAAAACAGATGGCAAAAGTGACTGATGAAAGTGAGAGCAAAAACCAATGGCATAACAGGGAGCTAGACCCAAAGGTACTCGAAATATCAGACAGTCACAATCATCGCATATTGCAGCACTGGCATCTTCCACTCTAGTTATGACTCAACTAACCAATACTGGTATTCTTCCAACCAAGATATGTCTTGAAAATAGATTTGAACCATTAATGAATGTGGAGGAAGAAACCCCAAACGTGATCAAACTTAGATCACAACACTACAGCTGGCAGGCACTCAAGGTCGAGCAGGCAGCAGCATTCAGTTGAGACCGGAGCCAAGCCAAGCACTCTGATAGTGGGGGACTCCATTATCAGAAACATTGGTAGTGGGGCTATTACCACTTTCTGCATTCCTCAAGCATCAGTTTCTGAGGTAAATAAGGAACTTGTGAACATTCTGATGAACCGTAATACTGTGAATCGAGTTATTATACATGTGGGGGATAATTATATTCAGAAAGAGCAGTCAGAACTCCTTAAGAGGGATTTCAATGAACTCTTTGAAACACTTGGGAGATTGAAAGTTCAGTCGTTCATCAGTGGACCACTCCGAGCCCGAGGAACAAATATGTTTTCTCGGTTACTAAGTCTAAACACTTGGCTGCACAAAACCTGCAACATGAGAGGACTGAACTCCATTGATAATTTCAATCTGTTCTGGAGTCAAAGAGAACTGTTTAAATCAGATGGCCTTCATCCAAACAAACTTGGTGCAAAAGTGCTAAAGGACAATATCCATCTGCAACGTGCACAAATCCACTCAACCTGGATGCCACACAAACACCACCGCAGTCTGGGTAACCACAGGATCGCACTTCAGCACCTGGATGGAAATTTGATTGACAAATCCCTCAATAACACAGCGTAGACACAACAACATATGGCTGAGCCCCATACACAGAGCATACTACAGTCAGACTGTGACGACTTAAAACTGCTCCAAGATTCAGGACCCAAGGACGATTTCTGGGAAAAAAGCCATGGGAGCCAAGATAACAACATAAATCAACCTCTAGAAACACCAGAGCCACAGCCTCTGTCACCACACACCTTCTCACCCTCGTCAACATCCCCACTCCTAAGTTTGTCTGAGAAAGCTCTCCCACTCCATTGCTGCGAGCCTCCAAATACCAACCAAATAATGGTTGGCCCCTCTTCACTAAAACCTGCAGGCCCAGCTCTCCGGCCACCGGCAAAATGCAAGGGTACATCTCGTCCTTCTTCTGCTCTCAATGAACAACAAACCATTGTTAACAGCTCTAATTGATGTGTATCGGGTCTCTGCTAAGGTAGCAGCAACAATCACAAAAATGTACAGGAGAAGTGGGAACCTGCTGTGCCAGCTTTTTCAATATCTGTTATGTTAAGTGATGACTTAGGCTTTCTCAATATGTATGGCAAACCAATCTAATCTGTTGCATATTAGATGTAAATCCAACATTACTGTGGGGCCAAAACCAGATGCTGTCAAGTTAGCACTTTTAAACATCCGCCCACTAAAGAACAAGTCGTTTCTAGTCAATGACCTCATCACAACAAACAATCTGACTTTATGTTTCTAAATGGGACGTGGTTAGAAAAAAGCTGCAGTGCAACAGTCCTCAATGAATCAGCCCCTCCAAACATTCATGAGTGTCTGTAAAGCTGTTAGGAGAGGTGGAGGATTAGCGGCAATATTTAAAGATGTCTTTCAAAGCAAGCAAGTGTCAATTGGTGATTGCTTGACCATTGAATATCTAAGTATTGTACTTAAAGCTGCTCCACTCATTCTATGTATAATTATTTATAGGCCTCCAAAATACTCTTATAAAGATCCTTAATGATATTTGGCTAAATACTGATTCATGCAAAATATCATTGGTGATATTATTAGATCTCAGTGCTGCTTTTGACACTGTTGACCACAACATTCTCCTAGACAGATTGGAAAACTAGGTAGGGCTCTCTGGGACGTCCTCAGCTGGTTCAAGTCATATCTAGAAGGTAGGGGTTACTATGTGAACATAGGCAACTATGCATCTGAGTGTACATCCACTGTTCGACCTGTATATGCTCCCACTAAGCCAAATTACTGTATGAAAAAGAACCAAATTGAATACCATAGCTATGCAGACGATACCCAGATCTATCAAGATCATGGAAATCTTGGTGTCATTTTGGAGTCAGACCTTAGTTTCAGTAGTCACATCAAAGCAATAACTAAATCAGCCTACTATCATCTAAAAAAATATAGCCAGAATTAGATGTTTTGTATCCAGTCATGAATTCATTAAAAGTATGGTCGACTACTGCAATGGACTCCTAACTAGGCCTTCCCAAAAAAGACCATTAGACACCTGCAGCTCATTCAGAATGCCACTGCCAGGATTCTCAGCCGAACTAAAATATCAGAGCATATTACTCCAGTCCTCAGGTCTTTACACTGGCTTCCAGTTACATTTAGAATTGATTTTAAAGTACTATTACTCGTTTATAAATCGCTCAATTAGCATTAACATTTCAGATATGCTTGTTGAATATAAACCTAACCTAAACCTCTCAGATATAAACCTAAACCTCTCAGATCATTAGGATCAAGTCAGTTAGACACAGAGGGTTCACTCAAAACAAGGTGAAACAGCATTTAGCTAGTAAGCCACCCGCTGCTGGAACCATGGTTAGATGTGCCCCAACATTAGCCACATTTAAATCCTGACTGAAAACACTTCTGTTTAGTTGTGCATTTTCTGACTGAGCATTGTGCTGCACTTATTGATTTCACTGAATCGTTTTGCTTTTGTCAATAAATAATTATTCTATTTTATTCTAACTTTTTCTCAGTGTATGTGTGTAAACAATTTTTGGTTATCATTTGTTTGATCAGGGAATGTTATCAATTTTATATTCTTTTTCTTCTTATTCATTTGAATCATTTACAAAAAATCTAATTTATTTCATGTTCTTCATTTTTTTTAATGTACCTTGAATTTTCTTTCAGATGTATATGTAAAGCACTTTGAATTGCCATTGTGTATGAAATGTGTCTTGCCTTGTTTTGAGAATGTTTAGATATTTTTAAACTGAAAACATGTTTAATAGCTACAGCGCTGACTAGAATGAAGTTCAGCATAGGTATGATAGCATGTCATCTACAAAAAGTATGGTGGAAATACCATGGTATCAGATTGTAAGATCATACGGTATACATAAGTACTCTTTGTTTATTATATTCATATACTGTGGTATTAAAATGGTAGTCTAAACAATACCATGATTTTATCATTACTGAATCATGGTATTTAAAAGGTATTGTAAACTTGTTTTTTCCATTGTATATTTGTATGGTAATACCACTTGACAATAGAGAGTTATGACCATCCTATTGAGCTTAAATCTACCTCTTGAATCATGACTTATGAGTCCACAAAGGAGTTAATTACTACTATTAATATATTTACTATTCATGCTCTCTTAGCATTGAATTACCCTTGTATTCACCCTCTGCAACTGACTCTGTCCTGGCAACTGCACCTGCTGCTCACCTGAGCGCCACAGGTGGCTTCCAGAGGTTGTAACCCGGGAGTGGATTATGTAAACAACTGTCTGAAAGAGTGTCTCCACAGGTCTCAGTCAAACAGCTATTGTTGACTCTCTCTCTCAGACAGAATAGGATATAAAAAAGGGATATGGAGGCATAGACTCCAGGGAGAGCCCAGAGGTAACATTACCTTTTGAGGTTTTAATATCTCTTTGGGATGAAATTCAATAAGACAAACTTTGAATTGAAGTGCTGGAGTGAAGCCAGGTCTGTAACAATACAGCCGGTAAAGCAGAGAGGGAGAAATGAAGCTATTAGACTCATCCATGAGCGTATAACCTACTTCCATAGGTGACACATATTCTCCCTTGATACCTGAGGCACAAGTACTGTGTGGATTAGTGAAGTAGGCAATAGAGTGTACTGATTCAACACACATAAGGAGGTCATGGCAGAAGCTGGCAGCTGACCTTTGGTGAATAAAGCCATGACAGATATTACAACGAATATCTCCATGTTCCTAAAGGGTGAAAAAAAAATCCTAGTTTTGTAATGCCAGCCAGATCGGTTCAATTACTTGTTTTTATGTGTTCCTCAATACAGGCCTTAGGGACTGGGGCTGGAAAAAGGAGAAATCTTTGCCTTGAGGCACGATCATGTTTTCAAAAAGTGTCATCTAAGCTGGCAATCCCCTGTCTATTATTCTATCTGAGAGACAGACTCTGCTTAGCCCTGTAAATATCCTGTCTGATCAGGGTTTGAAAGGAGCAAGTGAAATGTCTAAGAAACCCATTATAGCTCTGATTGGGTTACAAACTACTAAAACCGTTTTTGTGTGGCTTGCTTAGATATAATTACTAAAAAGATATGCGCCTCTTAAATATGCATCACACCTAGAGTGCAAAAAGAACATCTTAATTTTGTTTTCATTATTTGTATATTGTTTACCAATAAAAAGATTACACATTACAATATGGTTCGATTCGTTAATCTTAGTTAATGGATTAGGTATCATAAACTAACTAGGAACAATACTAATTAAGCATTTATTAAACTTAGTTCATGTTAATTTCAACAAATAGTAATGCATTTTCAAAAAATTATTTTTCTTACCCTTTTGCAAATTGTTTGCTCTCAAGTTTAAACCTTATGAAATGTTTTGTCAGCTAATATGCTTTCAGATGTTCTGAACTACAGTTGTGCGCATACGCAACAATGACACCAAAACAGCGTTCTTTCACTTACTTCTTTGAATGGATGTGACTTGAAAGGCACAGCATGTCCAATTTTCGGAAATGTTTCAGTAATTACACTAATGTAGCCCAAACCCTAAAAATAACATTACTAAGACCAAAACAGCGTTCATTCACTTCTCATCAAATGTAGTATCTGGGATGTGATGAAGGAACAGCATGGCTGATTTTTGGGACATTATTCATGAACATCGACTGCATAGAATTAACACACTGATTTCCCATGTGATCATGCCAATAGGGTTAGAATAATACATTTAATTTGCATGAATCGCATGTGGAAGAAGTCCCTGCAGTAGGTCCTACCCGACTGGTGGCAGAGGGAGCTCTGCCCAAGGAAGATGCAGATTTACCAAAAGGGAAATCTTACCGTGGAAAATACATCACACAGGGTTACCCATGTGCAACCAGCACATGTGGAGCACCTACCCAAGTACAGGGCATATTAGTGCACGTACTGGGCCGGCATCGAATTTCTCTGCCGAATTCACCTGCCACAGGGCTGAGGAAGAAAGACATCCAGTGTTCACTGTCTCATGAACTCGCATGGGGAAAAGTGCACATTTTCCCTTCCAGGAGGGGAAAGGCTCTTTATGCATGTGGTACGCCCGGCCAGCTGCCATGCAGATTATAAAATCTTGTGAAGGAATTGGGTGTTGTCCAACCCGCTGCTCTACATATCTTCACCACTCTCCTAATAGAGTGTGTTCAATGTCCCAAAGGGGTCGGTATGTCCTGGGTCTGGTTCACCAAAGCGATGACATCCACAGCCCAGTGAGCAAACCTCTGTTTGGAGCAGCCCTCCCTTTACGCTGTCCTCCAAAGCAGACAAAGAGCTGCTCAGACCGTCTTAAGATCTGCGTGCAGTCCAAGTAGATGCGCAAAGTGCGCACCGGACACAGCAACAACGAGGCCTCATGGGGCAGCGCTTGCAGTCTCACCACCTGATCCCTAAAAGGGGATGTGGGAACCTTGGGCACATAGCCCAGTCAGGGTCTCAAGATCATGTGAGAGTACACCAGACCAAACTCCATGCTGGTGTCACTGACAGAGAATACTGGTAGGTCCCAACCCTCTTGTTTGACGTGAGCACAGTCAGGAGGGCAGTCTTCAATGAGAGAGTCTTTAGCTCAACTGACTCTAGGGGCTGATGATCAGGTCCCTGCATCGTGGTGCGCTGATATAGTGGTCACATACACCTTCAAGGTGGAGGGGGACAGCTGCACTTCCAACCTCCAACAGAACGGAAAGCACAGACCCAACTACACATCTCCACCTCGGAAAGAACACCAATTTGCGAACAAACGCCACTTCAAGGCATACAGGCGCCGCATAGTGGGAGTCCTGGCCTGAGGGATCGTGTCTATCACTGCTGGTGGTATGCAACTTACGTTTTCCACATCCCATCCAGGGATTCTGGAGGTCTGGTCACAGGTGCCAGATGTTGCCCTTTCCCTGAGAGAGGAGGTCCTCCCTCAGGGGAACTTGCCAGGACTTTAGTCACTGCTGACTCTAGAGGAGGAGACAGAGGGCAATTTGTGACATGCGACATGAGCGTAAGCCACCTTGCCAGTTTATATACACTACTGTCACCATGTTGTCCATCCAGAACAACACATGCTTGCCCTGGATCAATGGCCAAAGCCTCCACAGGGCCAGCAATACCACCAGCAACTCGAGGCAGTTGATATGGTCACAGTGGGAGATGGGACTAATTATTAATGATACATTAATGTATTTATAACTTCCACCAACACATTACCTGCCCTACTAGAGGCAACAGGACTCTTGATCTCTGCTACACCCCATTTAAAGGAGGCTACAAAGCACAGTCTCTACCACCGTTTGGGAAATTGTACCATGTTGCCATCTTCCTCATGCCTAAATACAAACAAAGGCTGAAACAAGAAGCTCTGGTTCAGAGGGAGGTCGCGTGCTTGACGGACCAATCAGTGGCCACTCTGCAAGATGCTCTAGATGACAGGAGGATTGGGATGTTCCGGCACAGCTCTGATGACATCAACGTGTTTACGGAAGTAGTCGTGGGACTGATTGGGAAACTGGTAGATGATACAGTCTACAATCAGGATGTTTCCCAACCAGAAGCCATGTGTGGATAAATCCATCCGCAATGCTCTGTCATCCCGCACCGCTGCCTATAAAGCAGGGCTCGCCACGAGAAACATGAACAACTACAAAATCGCGTCTTACAACACATGCAGAGCGGTAAGGGAGGCAAAACAGCACTATGGGAAGAAATTCGAGGCACAGTTTCAACAGGGTCCATTATTGTTCCTGTCCTGAAGAAACCCCAACCTTCCTGCATTAATGACTATCGTCCTGTAGCACTGACCTCAACTGTGATGAAGTGCTTTGAAAGACTGGTCAGAGACTTCATCACTTCCTCAAAACCTGACACCCTGGATCCCTTACAGATCGCTTACCGTCCAAATCGCTCAACACAGTCCTAGAACATCTGGACAAGAGGAAGGGAAATTATGTTAAAATGCTGTTTGTTGATTAGAGTTCAGCTTTTAATAATATAATTACCTCAAAACTCACCACCAAGATGGAGGACCTAGGATTTAGCCCACATCTGCATCAGTGGATCTCCAAATTCCTGACTGACAGACCTCTTGGGCATAGAATTATATAATTAATGGCACTAACTTAACATGCTAAATTGACAGCCCTGACATGTATGTAATGGCCACTATCAGCAGTAAATTCAAATAGAAAAGACAGTAAAACGTATTATGGGTAAAGATCTTTCACATACTACCCAGTATAGTTGCATGACAACAGATAGATTAAAAAAACTCAAGTGAAGTGTTGTACAGTTTTGTGCAGAAGCGCACATAGTCTTCATCACAGTACGCAATGGTGAATGTGTGCCACATTTTACAGAATTATATGAAATAATGTATTGTAACACCTCCAAGGTTTTACACTCACTCAAAGACCATAACAAATAACAAAGAGGCTTGAGGATTTCGGTCTCCACAAAGAAGAAGCCTGCAGCTGCTGTTGAAGTTGATAGACGAATGAATCCTCTCTCCAAAGCCTCCTCGATATACTCCTCCATGGCCCGTGATTCAGATGAAGGCAGAGGATAAATTCGGACTTGAGGGGGAAAGTACCAGTTTAGAAGGTCAATAGAGCAATGAACGATGAGGAGGGAGTTGTTAGCTTTAGTTTTATTGAGGGCTTCAGTAAGGTCTGCATAATCCGAAGGGAGTCTGGGACCTTTGTCGGTAGATGTAGATTCAATAAGAGTAGTACTGATCTTCAAGGGAATGACTGATGTTAAACACGTACTGAAAAAATTGGAGCGCCAGCTGGAAATCTGACCTTCTCTACAAGAAATGACCGGATCATGTCTGCAGCCCCAGAGTCAAGCAAAGCAAAAGGTTCTAATTTCAGGTTACCATTAGACATGTTTTGAGAACAGTTCAGGCTGGAGGGTTTTCGTAAGGATCAATGTGCAGTTTATTTAATGAATGAAAAAGGCATGAGTACATAAACAGGAACGGTTTGGGTGGAAAATGGGGTTTTGTGTAGGATAGATTTCGATAAGAACAGGTTTGTGATGGTAATCCACAACAACGTTAAACAAACACAGGTCAAAACACTGTAATTCAGTCCAAGAATAAATCATACATAGGGAAAAACAGGAAAAGGTCTTACACCAAGCAGTAGTCCAGGCATTAATAGATAAATGTTGAAACAGGCAAGGGTCATACAAAGAGAAACAGTTAAAGTATAAATCCATACAAAGTTAAACAGGTGGGGAAAATATACAAAACAAAAACTCAGGAAAATGCTCAGAAATGTCAGCATGGGCAAAACAAGACTTCACACTAAACCTGGTGTGCTCAGTGCTTAAATAGTTCAAGGCTAGTCAGCTGATGGAAAGCAGGTGTGAGAGTTTGAATTCAGGTGAGGGGGGCCTCTGGTGGCGCTCAGGAACACCGGCCTGGCTGACAGGCGAGGGGCTCCTAACATGAGGAAGCAACTTGCACTGAGGACTACTTTCGGGGCAGGATGATCACGGTGTTCTCGGTGGAAATCTGTGATCCAGAATGTCCTCTGTGTTAATCCAAGAATGCTCCTATGCTCCGTAACCCTCCCAGTCCACCAAATATTGCAGAGTGTTTCCCCGACTTATGGAATCTAAGCCTCCTCGCCATCAACCATAAGGGGAGTGGTCTCTAGATGCCAGGCTCAACATTCCCCCTCGGGTCACCAGTAAGCTATAGCAAGGAGACGAGTAGTAGAAGAAATATTATATTTAACAGGGAGAAGTTTAAACTGGGTTATCTGTTTCAAGACTTTGAATGGACCTACATACCTCGGACTGAGTTACGACATGGCAGCTGAAGAAGATCTCTGGTTGAGAGCCAGAACCATTGCCCTGTATGATAAGCTGGAGCCGGCCAACGGTGATGGTCTGCCTGCTCCTTTTGGTGGCGAATTGCCCTTTGAAGATGTACATGTGCTTTGTCAAAAACACTCTCACTGCACTGCATCCAATCATCTACAGCAGGAACATCTGAGGGTTCACCAGACCAGGGAAATAAGGTAGGTTGGTACACATTTGAAAGGGGTCAGGCCCGTGGAAGATTTGATTAGTGAATTGGTTAGCTTGGCAGTAGGAGTGCAGAACTCTTTCAAGTTCTTGCATGAGCCATTCAGTTTGACTGTTTGATTGTGGATGGTAACCTGAAGTTAAGCTAATGTTGAATTTTAGTTGCTTGAAGAATGCAGCCCAAACTCGAGAAGTGAATTGATGGCCTCGATCTGAAACCATATCTTCAGGTAATCCATATAATCGAAAAACATACTGGAAGAGTAGTTCAGCAGTCTCCAGAGTGGACAGTTGCTTGGGTAGAGGAAGAAGTCGACAGGCCTTAGAGACTTGATCAACAACAGTGAGGATAATGGTGATACCATGTGAGCAGGGTAAATCAGTGATAAAATCTAGAGCAATTTGAGACCAAGAACGCTAAGACAGGGGCAAAGGCTGAAGGAGACCAGCAGGACTATGTTTGGAGGACTTTGATATGGTGCATATATCACGATTGCACACAAAGGCAGTGGGGTCAGGAAGGAGGGAATTCCACCAGATGACCTGAACACAAGGAGGTGTGTACCAACTTTAGAATTTGAGATCTCATGGACAGGGGAACATAAGTCTTGTCAGAAGGGCAGTCACTAGGGGGAAGTTCTTGTTCGTTGGCCTGGGTTATCTCATCCATAATTTCCCAGTGAATTGGTGCCATCAAGAGTGAAGGAGGGAGGATAGTTTCTTAACTAGAGTCCTTTTGAGACTTATTGTAAATTGTGGAAAGAGCATCTTCCTTAATATTCTTGGAGCCTGGGTGATAGATAATGCTAAAATTTAAGCATGTAAATGTGGTTACTGCACAAGGAATACTTGCATTGCATTAAGAAGCCCTTGCATTTAGCTGGAGAACCATTATACTTCTCGGGAAAAGGTAAACGCGGGCTGCCACCAGTATAGCTAGATGTCAGGGAACCTGAACTGGCCACACTGGTACTCTCTGACTGAGAAGTGGGTTGCTGAGGTTGCAGGATCAGAACGTGTTTCTCTGTCATGATGGCTTGACAGTATAGTGTCTTGAGGGTTTTGGTTTGGATGGTGAAAAAACAGGAAAGGGTCTTACACTAAGCAGCAGTCCAAGCATTAATCCATACACTGTGAAACAAGCGAGTGTCATACACAGAGAAACAGTCCAAGCATAAATCCATACACGGTGAAGCAGGCGATGGTCATACATAGGGAAACAGTCCAAGCATAAATCCATACAAAGTGAAATAGGCAGGGAAAATATAAAAAAGCAAAAGCTCAGGGAAATGCTCAGAAATGTCAGCATTGGCAAAACAAGACTTTGCACTGAGCTTGGTGTGTTCAGTGGTTAAATAGCTCAAGGCTAATCAGCTTATGGAAAACAGGTGTGAGAGTTAGAATTCAGGTGAGGGGGCCCTCTGGTGGTACTCTGGAAAACCGGCCTGGCTGGCAGGTGTTACAAAACAGAGGAATGGAAAGAGAGGAAGACTAGCTTGCTTGTTTTCAAACCCTTCCCTCTAAACAGATGTTGTTAATTGCACAAGCGTGTTTGACAAAGAGTTCAATTCGCACTGTGTTCAACTTAAACAACTCTCCCAATTATTCTGCCAAAGTTTGAGTACATTGGCACGTCATTTCATCTGTAATATTGTTCGGTTAGTTATTAGCAGCTGTTTTCTCAGTGTGTCTGTATGTGCATATGGGGAGAACAGTAACGCGTTGGCCTCGTGTTGACTAAATATAGTCCCTTGGTAATACACTGTTCTTTACATTGTATAGGCAGCCAGTGAGAGAAACTCACAAATGCTTCCAAAGAGAGTTGAACGAACAATGTTTTACAGATTTTGTTGAATTGAATGTTGGTGCTGCTTAAATCATTATCACGTAGGTTGTATGAGGTCTCTTAGAGTAACTTTCAGAGTTTTATCAATGTTATGTTTTTAAAGTCAATTTAAAATCAAAAGTGTTCCTGGTGTAATTGTGCACAATTCATCAATCTATATTATTTCAAATAAAAAAGGTTTCGTAAATCTTCATCAAAGTATAAGAACTCGTTCTGCTTCTGAAAGACCTTTTCTTTTCAGCTGACATCCGTAACTAATCCCTGCAATTTTTCATACCCTATGTTCATGATTAAGTCTTTTTTTATAGCGCTTTTCACAACAAAGCATCTTTACAGAAAATCATGCATTAACAAAAAAACATTATCTGTAACATGTATTGTGTAGTTTGATAAAACATGACTGTAAATTGTGTATAACAACGTAATAATTAAATAATATTTAGAATGTATATTTAAAGTATATTTTATTTAGAATATTAGAAGCCCTGTGAGCAAGCTGAAGGTGACTGTGGCAAGGAACACAAAACTCCATAAATGTTGGTTAATGGAGAAAAATAACCTTGGGAGAAACCAAGCTTACTGTGGGGGCCAGTTCCCCTCTGGCTAAACAGCATGAATATAATGCCAATATTAGTTATTTATATGCAGTGGAGGTCATGGTTTAAGATTAGTAAATTAAGTAAGTGTTAAGGTCCAGTGTTTAAACAAACTTTTTTATGAACTGTAAGATTAATGACTAATGTCTTTGAAGTCCATCCTGGATTAACTGCAGAAATTCACATAGTTGCATTGTCCTTTGCTAGTTGGCCGATGAAGGCATTAATGCTGGCAATTAAATTAAAATCTATGTATTCCATTTCAAGAGTGTAGTCCATCAATAGACAAATGTAATGCAGGCAGAGATCAGCGAGGTGCATTGCAGTTGTAAATGTAGGACAAGACTTGATTAAATGAATTCTCTTCCTACATTTGTTTCTTTGAATATTCTGTTTCACACAGAGATATGTCACATTATGGAAGTTCAATTCATTTAAATGTTTCAATTCAAATGAAAAATTTGATTCAATTATGGAAGTTAAATTGGGCAGCGAATGTGGTTTCATGTTGACTCTATGTGAAGGGTATAACTTCTGTGCCACTAGCAGCACCAAACAGAATTGCAAAAATAATTATTCTCTCCAAACAGGTTTCATGATATTATTTATTTATTTTGCATTTTGACTTTATTTTCATGACAACTGTGCATATTTCCCAAAAATGTGTCATTATCATAATGTGTCCAGAATTTATTTATTGATTTATTTTTCATTTTGACATTATTTTCATGACAATTGAGCACATATCACCCTCAGTTTGTCATTACTTTAATGTGACAAGAGTTTGTTTATTTATTCATTCATTTAATATTTAATTTATTTATTTATTATTTTGCATTTTGACATTAATTTCATGACAATTGAGCACATTTGACAGACAATTTGTTATTACCTTAATGTGTCGAGAATTTGTTTATTTATTATTTTATTTATTACTTTGCATTTTGAAATTATAGTTTTTTATTATTATTACAAATTAGAATTGAGGAGGGGTAGGGTGCTTAATTGTCATAAAAATTATTTCACAATTGAGAAAACTTTGATGTTTCTAAAAATGGGCTTTATTTTCTTTCATCAAAACATTTTTTATTTATTTTTCTTTCTTTTGACTTTGGGGTGAAATACTACCTTGTACTTGACAGATTTTGCATGTAGGTCGGTATGAAATTACGTTATTTTAGCAATGACTTATTTGTAACCCTTAGGAAGTGATGTCATATACAGTATGAAGCTATGTGCCCCCAATAAAAAAAAATGTATGGATGTGTCTACTTTAGTCAAGATCAGTTTTCTGGCTAATCATTTAAGCAAACAGAATAACAGTGCACCTGCTGTGTTGTTGGTAGCACAAGGAATGAGTTGTTATCAGAAACCCAAATTTACATAAGCTCTCTTCACACAACCACTGATAAAGAGGTCTCCTCTTGGCACTGAGGAAGTCTCTTGACAGAATGTCACTGTTCTTCCTGTGTACACATGAAAAGCCCATCAATATCCTTTCCACTATCTGAGTCAATATTAGCAGGGAGGTATTAGGCCTTGGTGTCATTGAAACTCAGATGCCAGGGTGGGCAGGCGACTCAAACTTATGTGGAGATTCTAGCACATTGAATTAACATGCAGTGCTCTCTCTCACCCTCTGTGTGTGTTATGTTGTCTGAGCTGCCTTGTTGGTGTCACCTTGGCTTTCATCCCATGGACACAGTACAGGCTGTTATTTGCCACTGTTTACCCAACTGTATCCCTGGACCTCACAGAACTCATGAAAATTGAACTCTGTTCCATACACACACACACATTCTCGTGACTGTCATGCAAGGACATGGGGACAAATGTGCGGATAAACAGGCAAGAATGTTAGCATCTATCATTTCACCCTCTATGCGAACATGTATGTTGTAACCTCTTTAAAGTCAAGTTAAAATCAACATTGACTATTTACTCACATAATGCACTGTTCTGGAATTATTGTTCATGCTTCATTGGTGCATGCTTCTTCAAACAAACAAAAAAATTTGCCTTATTAATCTTTTATCAAAATGGAATAACTTTCTCAGCCCCTGAAACAAGAATATTTTTCCGGCTGACATCACAATCACTCGTAATTTTTCGACCCCTCCTGTCCAACCACCAGGCTCCATACTATTTTGAACTAATCAATTCAAAATCCATATATAAAATCTTACATTTTTCTCTCAGTGAATATCAGGTAAAACTGTACATTAATGTTTCCATTCATAAGTATTTTTTAAATGGTTTATTAATGGCCTATAGTTCATTTACAAATGCATTATAAATTATTTATATGCCGTCATAACAACATGCCTAAAAAGGGTTACTTTATTAATATATATATATATATATATATATATATATATATACACACACACACACAAAGTGGACTGTAGCCAAATTAAATGGTCTATTTTTGCTGTATTGTGACATAAATCATGAATTAGGGCATTTAGTTTTGATTAGTGTGAGTATGAATAAGTGTATTTATGAAGCGTTTATAGCATGGAAGCTAAAATGCTCACTATTAAAGTCACCTTATTTTATTAATGTTGTTATAACTGCATATAACGTGTCGGAATACAGTTTGTACGCAACACAAGTATGCGTTGCATTCTCAGCACTGCTCAACATAGCGGACATTATGAGAAATTGTTTGCCTCCGTGGCCTGTTTTCTGTTTCAGGTCAGCTAATGTCATGGCAGAGCAACAGTTCGAACAGAATCTTTCTGAGCAAGTTAGTTCAATTCAGTTAAACCGGTGATGTATTCATAACTAGCTACCTGAATAATAAAACATAATCAGTGGGTCAGGGTTTGACTGGTTAGCAACAGCAATTATTACCTGCTGGTAGATGCAGTAGGCAAAAGACATCTACATGCACAGCCATTAAAAATCAGCTTATTAAAAAAACAGACAAAGTAAGAAAACATCATGAATGACAAAAGTCATGTGCACAACAATGGCACACATTGGATATGGTGGTAAGAATGCAGGTGAAGAAAAATCTGGGTAATGTCAAAAATCTACATATGCCAATTGGTTTTTGCTTAAACTTTTTATGACCTTACCCTTGAAATTAAATGAAAGAGCATTTACATGACCACACATGTTGTCGGCTTATTAAGCAGCCTCATTTGCTTGACGGGCATTCAAAAGTACAGTGTATTCTGACGACATATACAACACATCACAAATATAACATTAAATTATTGCAGAACTTTTACCAGTGTCCATTTTTTGGAGGGCTTGTAAAAGCGTGAAATTAACTTATATTTTTCCCTGTCTGCAACCGTAGGCATCACAGCTCAAGAATGTCACTAACAGAGGGCTTGAGACTATGCATGTGTTTGTGGTCACAATAGACAATCCACGTTGTCAGGATGTCAATGGACATTAATGCATTGGTCAAGCAATCGCATTTATGGACTAAGCCTTGCATGTTACGAATCTTCCTAAAGCCACTTCACAGATATCTAAGCATGCTTTTCCTTTGACCTCGCCATCAGATTGAAAAGGGCTGGCTGGAAGATCGCTCTCCTCAGTGTCAGTTGTGTTGTGAGAGCAAGGTCACACCTGCAGGTGCCTGGCCGGGTGATAAATGATGTTTCTTTAAACTCTAGAAAGCATAGCTTTCAGGGACCGGCTGTTTACTCTCTCTTGAAGTATAATGGGCTCCTTTGAAGGGGCAGAACTTGGCGAACCTCAGACTAAGAGAATACTGCTCGATTAGTTAATGGCACATTCGGCTTAAATCAAGCATAATCATCATTAGCAACTCAGGCAGTTCACGTCAGCAGTGGTTTTTCCTATTATTGGCTGGGTCGCTTTTAAAAGCTTTGCACATCTTGCAGGAAAAACAGGAAAGGGTCCAGAATGTGACAGTTGCATTGCCAGACCTCATTTAGAGTGTATTATATTACTACTTCACTAGGCCTGAATCAGCTGAATTTATTTTCTGAATTATTTAAGCGTTCCTTTAAAATAGTTTGCATTCTCTCGCAATACGTTTTGTGTTCCCTCCCAATGGTTCGTTTCCTCGCAATATGTTTTGCGTTCCCTTGCAATAGTTTGAATTCCCTCACAATAAGTTTTGTGTTCCCTAGCATTATTTTGAGTTCCCTTGCCATACGTTTTGCATTCCCTCAAATAAGGAATAAACAGAAAGGGCCTCGCGTTGTGCTCAAATAGTCCCGTCCCTCAGCACACACACAAAGTTGATTAACCCTGTGTTCCCAATGGCATAACTGATCACTTCGAAGGGAGAACAATCATGACAGTCATACTGTAAGATCGTTTCAAGAATCATTAAAATTTAAAGAAGTGTTTCGAATGACAACTTTCAGCCTTCCAAAGCCACAGTGGTTAATAACGCTAAAGCTTTCGAAGGGAATATGGCAGCATATGGATGATCTTCTGGCTCCGAGGAAAGAAAATGTGTGAAATTATCATGAAAGCCTTACCAAGTTAACAGCTTTTTTTATGTTGCACACTCTGCACACTCTTACATGCTGGGTTTCCAGATAAATTTGCAATCTTTTCCAATCATCTTTACTAATGGCACTCATTATTTTACAGTAACATTGAGTCTGTCTTCTCAACATGAAAATAATGCGGTAAACACTGACAAGCATGGAAACCGTATGTAACCTTGTCGCAGCGGGATCAGGGTTAAAGCGATGGGCATCTGTACTGAACTACTCATAGTCCTATATAAAAAATAATAGATCATCATCATCATCATCTAGTTGAGTTCTATGCATTGTGTACTTGTAGGCTTACTGCCATTATGCAACGTGCTTTGTGACTGCCATGGAAACAGGCATGCACCAGACATCGGAGACTGCCTACTGATTTCAAGGTGATGTTTTAAATACTCTTTTAGCCTAATAGTGCATAATGCCTTTCCAATTATCAAAATATATTCAGAAAATGTATTTAATGTCCCTTAGTAAATTGCACTTGAACATAAGAGCTGTTCAAAGCTGTCGTTAATTTACAAAGTTTTTACGTAACTTTAATTTGGGGAAACACGTGACGGAGATTAAATGCAATTGAATTGGTACTAAAGTTCTACTTAGTGGTTCAGCCCTCAGCCTATACAGTTCACACAAAAAAAAACCCTAGCCTGACATGGTGCAATGGCTGAAGACATTTGGCTTTCAGTGGGTGAGGGAGGCCTCCAGCTGGTTTATGAAACATTTGGAGGCCTCCAAACGGCAAAGGCCAGACAAAGCTGCCGTTTTCAACGTATTCCCTTTGCAATACGTTTTGCATTCCTTCGCAATAAGTTTTGCATTCCTAGTTTGAGTTCACTCACAGTAGTTTTGCACTCATTTGCAAAATAATTTATCAAATGTAAAGTTTTACTATAGTAATACTGTAGTAACCATGGTTAATCTATTATTAATGTCTTATTATTATTATTATTATCTTACTTTAGTAAAAAAACTAAAAAAGTTGTTTATTTATTGATAGGGTACTCAAAGTAATTGCAAGGAGGTGCAAAACTATTTCAGAAAACAAACTCCCTCCCTGTCCTTTAAGGGACTCCATAGTAACAACATGAGGTGAATTTTCATATTGGGGTGAACTATCATTTAAGGAATAAATTATGTCCATCTGCATCCCAGTAGAACAGTTATAGAGAAAGATCCTTGCATTCAGGTGTAGTGGGTTCATGGAGTCATATGAGCACCTTAGCTTGTGTTTTCCTTTGCTTTCTGAAGCAGGTATGGCACAGACAGAGGAAGTTTAAAAGAGAGCAGATAAGTTTACAGGCCACAAGGATCAGTTAAGCTTCTTTTCAAGAGCTCCTCTTCAGATTTGGCCCTACGGCACAATCGTGATATCAGGGTGACAGTCTAGACAGCAGCTGTCTCACCATGAGCTTTTCCAAAACTCCACATGAGACATTCCATACTATGCACAAGAATCATTTATCTCCATTCAAGCCCAGTCAGAGGGGAAACACGTCTTTCACTGCATAGTTTGATTGAAGATGAGGGCTTCATTGGACCGTGTGGCCCACAGAAACATTCCATCAAAACTGTCTTCAAAGTAAACATAGGCATTGACGCCTTCAGGCATAGAAGTGTTAAAGAGCACCTGCTAGAACCCATATAGAGGCTAAACTAATTTAACAGAGCAAGTTAAGAGTGAATTTTTAAAAAATTAAGTAAGATACGCATAGACAACAAGTGTAAACACTGACTCAATGAGGCGATATGAAAATATCGATCTGTTTGTTTGAGAATCCAAACCAGCCAGACATTGTAACATTAGCTCAACTAATGGCAGGATTACCTGTTTTTGTGACTAATGGCAAACAGAGGGAGTGTTCAGGAAATCTGCCCGAAATCAGTCAATATTTTTTGCATGTGGCTCAAAAAACTGTACACTTCACCTTTAATAGTTGGTTGTTCATTGCCAGGTGGCACTATTGAGAAACTTTTATCTAAATGTATTGATATATTGTACTGTATCAATCATTATCTATCTATCCATCCATCCATCCATCCATGGCTGCCGTCGCATCATACAGGTGGATGCTGCACAAGGGATTCTCCTGTGGTTGAGGAGAGTCCCTTGTTCACTGTGTAAAGCTCTTTGAGTGTAGTATCACAAAAGTGCTATATTAATGCAACATTCATTCATTAATCCATCCATCCATCTATATATACTGTATACCGTAACACTTTATTTTAGTATCAGAAATAAGACAGTAGTTAATGACTAATAATTGCACAGTTATCACACAAGTATATTATACTTACGGCTTACTGTGTATGGAAAATTACCATTCCAGCTATGTGGTTAGTAGACGTTTCTCCCTTAAATAAAAAAAAAAAATAAAGCCTCAGATTAGGTCTGTAAAATGTTATGTTGTAACTCTACTGAAGAGTAAAATTAATCCCATATCTTCAACTATTGTTGCCATTCATTCTATTATTTATTGCAATTTGTGTAATTGTCACCAGACTCTGTGCTAATTTGTTTACAGTTTTTAGAGGTTTAGAGGCATGCCATCACTCTCATGTAGCATGCCAATGTGCTCAGCGTTTCAAAAAGAAATCAATAAAAGCGGTCTTAGTGTGACACCTAGTGGTCGTTTTGTGATATCGTTTTTCAGCACTTTAGAAGTTCGTGGAAATGGAATTCTTGACAGACTTTGATATAAATTGGAATCTTATAAATCAAAGAGTCATATGATATTCTTGAGAAATGGAACAATCAAACTGAAAAAAGTAAAATCTTATATAGCGAGGAATTATTTTGGATTAATCTGTAAAACGTGTTCAGGTATTCATGATTTGGTACAATGTCCTGCTCCTTGCATTTTTCCACAAAATATGTTTTTTTTTTCCTTGCTATCTCTCAATAAGGCTCAACACTGTAAACTACAAATTCAGTTTTTATTTTAATATTAAATATGTCATATTAAATATGAATTATAAATATTGATAAATCTATCAGTAACATTGAAAAATGAATAAATTGATAAGCCAGTATGGCTTCAAACTGCAATTCAGCTCCAGCTCCAGACGGGGTTGACAGTTTACAGTGTTGAATTATTTATTTATTTATTTATTTTTAAGAATTCATGCCACACATGAATGTAGCTACCAATAGGCCCTACAAGAGGAATTATTTAAAATGGTCTAAAAAAAATCTCAAACAACTGCAAAGTTGGCAAACAATGCTGATGATGCAGAAAATATAATCATCATAAATAACTAATAAGTAATTGCAACTTTTAAACATATATATATATATAATGTATATTATACTGTAAATGTATATATTTTGATCTCAATACCTCATGTTTTGTTCTATGATTCAAGATTTAAAATCTACATTATAGATTAATCTGGTCACTGTGCTTGGAGGTTCTTTCCTTATCCATTCAGTCAGTCTTGTACACAGTATATCTGAGAGAGAAGCTGGAATGGGAGAGTTTGCTGTTTTTCCCACTAGTGTTTTCCAACTCTTCATTCAGATCATAAAAGTGAAGGGCCCGGGTTTTACTGCACCCTTAACCACCATTAAACTGGACTCATTGGAGGGGAAAAGAGCCGTGCACAATTCCATACTGAAATATTCCCCTGCCATCATTTAAACCACAAAATCACTTTTTCTAGATAAATAATTACAAATATTTAAGTCAAGATTCTTGAGTGCCCTTCAAAAAATGTACAGTGCCATGGTACTATGATTGTATCATATGGTAATACCATGGTACTTTAATATATATGGAGGAGAACTAATTTTTAATATTTGGGACAATTTGGGTATTTGTAACTTGCCATGCATTAATATTAAAATGTATGGCCGATATGGAATAATAAACAAAAACAAAAAACTATGTCAATAATGTTACTGATATTTTGCCACTTACCTTATTTTGTCATCAGATAATTTCATGGTTTAGGAATTATATTAAAAATAATTACAAAGATGTACAAAAGCTATTTTATTTATCTCATATATAGGCTCATATCAATGTAAATAAAAATTGTATTAATATTAGTGATAATTTTTTTGTCTTTATATGGTTCTGTTTTACTTGTCAGGGATCATTTGTTTTTAAAGCAAAAGAATATAAAATGAGGCTATATTATAATTATTTAAAATAGATTGCATTATTTTATCTAAATTGTATAGATGTGTTAATAAGTCAAGAACAGCCTGCAAACTCGTTATTGAAATAATACTCATTATTTTAAAGATTCAGTCATCTAATTCAGTCATATAATGTGTTGACCCCGACTTTACAGCCATGATGTAATTTTGTATGGTTGGAATGAGCGACAAATACATGGAACAAATAGATACGTTGAGACAGCAGTAGAAAAATCCTGTACATCCGATTTAGTTTTAAGGACATTTATGTTGCTTTTGAGCTGTACAAAAAATGTTTAGTACTGTGTTGGATCGCCACTCTATGTTTAATGTAATCTGGGTTCTTAAGTAAAAACAGTTGAGAAACACTGCTTTAAAAGATGATGACCATTGGACAAATGTTGGTCAGCTGCTATGCTAATGCCAGCTGTCGTTTAACAGGGCTGATTTGATCCAGCTCATCTCCCTTACAAAAACACAACACACACTTCCCTCTACAATGCGTGTATACAGACGCTCCTTAAACCCCATAATCTGTCATTTGGGAGAATTCTGAATTCACAGCCTTCAGCTACATGGCAGAAACATTCTTCAGGAAATATATGTAGCGACAGCTGCGTCCACTCCCTCTATGAGTGCTAAATAAACCAGTGTGTTGGGTCAAATCCATGCACACCACCTCAGCATGCACTATCCATCATTGAAGACGAACCTTTAGCAAGAAGCTCTTGGCAAATATTTCAAACCCCTAACAAGCATTCGGTCAACATTCACACAAGTTTGCTTTAAATTAACAAATTTAGCCTATACACTTGAATGGCAAAATGGTGATCGGCCATTTTCATTTCTCTTGCTCAGAATTTACTGTGCATAAACACAATGTTTAATTTGCAGTGAAAGACAGTTGTGATGCATTAATAGTTCAGTTCATTCAATGCCTACTGTGTCCAATGCTTAAATCAGAAAATTGAAACACTGCCCCCAGTGGTCAAAGCGGTAAGTGTGCGTTCTATTATACAGGTAAAATGTCCACAGGGGGTCGCTAAAAGCAAGTTGTGAAGCAAGTTGTTTTCAGCTGTACAGGATGTAATACAGTGAAGAGGAATGCATATTTTAGATGCTTTACCCCCAAACCCGGAAGTGTACCAGAACTCTCAGAAACACATTGACTTCCCGGTAAGATGTAAGTTGTGTATGTTTTAACATAAAGGTACACAACTCCACTTCTATAACTCACACAGCCTTATTTTTGTTTATGTTCAATTAAAATGGCATTACGCTCTGTCTTACATTTATTACTGTACTTGACTAAAATATCTTTTACATGTGCATAAACAGCGATTGAAACACATTTACCAAATATAATCCTTTAGAATTATATACAGTAGGAATACTGATGTACATCAAAAAAGTCAAGCCTCAACAATCATGTGATTGCATTATACATAATTCGCTTGGAGAATATCATTAATATCATTGCATAGCATCTCAAATGTTGCTCTGGTTATTCTGACATGACATCCAAATGATTGTTACCTCCTACTATTACTTCTGACAGGCTTTCGTTCCCTTCCCAAAGGCATCTGCCACTGAATGCTAGCAAACACAAAGTTCATCAGTGTTTTGGCTGCACACTCTAAACCGCAAGTCATTTATTAGATTTAATAAGAGGTCCACAGTGG
This sequence comes from Moxostoma hubbsi, assembly GCA_032164185.1. NCBI lineage: Eukaryota > Metazoa > Chordata > Actinopteri > Cypriniformes > Catostomidae > Moxostoma > Moxostoma hubbsi. Next base: position 34,803,475 of record JAVLUX010000034.1, on the reverse strand, counting down.
CTTCAGCTTCCACTTTCATTTCTATTTTACCCCATTTTCCCCTAGAAATGGTGATTATGTTGTCTTAAACACATGGAATGGAAACGCTTGTTCGTTTACAAATTGTTTTTGCGCTATTCTGATTCTGTGCATAAACTAAATATGCAACTTGGATGGAAACCTAGCTAGTGACATCAAACCTGGGGTGGTGTCATTTCAGATCTATACAGTGGAGAGGTAAAGATTTTCAGTCTTAAATTTGTATCTATTCCTCACACAAAGCATATGGCTTCAGAAGACTTGGAATATAGTGCAAGTCATATGGACTACTTTTATGGAGCTTTTATGGTGTTGTTTTGTCCTTTTTGGAGCTTGACAGGCATGGACACTATGAACTTTTGTTGTTTGGAAAGAGCTGTGTATAGAATCTTCTAAAGTGTTTGGATCGAAATGAGGTAAAGTAAATAATGATAGAATATTTCATTTTGGGTGACCTATTACTTTAAGACTCAGATCATAAACCTGCAGCATTCCGTAATTTCCTTTTAATGCAAAAGCCCTGTGATAGAGAAAACAGAAAGGGGGAGATGTGAGGGTAAATAAAAGACTCTTATCCTGATTAATATATCCTTCTACAGCACACAAGGTGAATAGAAGGTGGCACAAATGAGTGAGAAGAATGTTTGTTGTGCTAGTGTAAACAGCCCCTGGGTCAGGCTGCACTCCATCACTCATGGCAGGGGCGACCCCCCTTGGGTCCAGACCCCGACCGTTTATTTAGAGCCAACAACAGCACCAATGAGGTCATATGGAATCTTTAGGCTGGGAGAGGAGTTTGGTTTCTCCTCTGTTCCTCTGTTCTTTTCTCATTCCTCCAGTCATGCATTCATCATATACAGGGAATGTTCGAAACAACATACTACTCATACTATTTCTGCACACTTCATAGAAAATTGTATTACACAATGCAATGCATTAGTCTTAATTTTGATTGGAAGAGTTGTGTTCTTACTCATTGTAAAAACAATTATAACATAATTAATGACAGAATTCTCATCTTTTGGTAAAATATTCATTCAGCGTCATTCAAGAGTTGAGTTATAATAAAGCCAGTCGCCAGTTACTTTTGCATCATCAGTGACTGTCATTAATTTCTCACAGCCTCAGGTTATAAGACACCGTAATATTAGACTGGGCCATACTGCAAGAAAAGAATTCTTGAATGTTAATTGCAGAGGGTGCGCGTATTCTCCTGCCTCTGATGGCTGTAGTTTTATGAGACCACCACAGACAATAAAAAGTTATTCGACAGACCACCTCAGCCTCTTTCAGAGCACCAAGCCATTGACACAAACATATGCCCAATTTGACTAACATTAGCACTAGTCTACAAGGTGCATACAAAACTGCACACTTCTGCACCACCACACCATTTTGTAGTGTAAATAGTGCGAGTAGTATGTTAATACTGAAAATGCAAACAAAAAGTTGTGTACCACAAGTACCCGGATGATGCACTTCTTCAACCGAAAATGTATGTGTGGAATGTTGGACACATCATGCACTCAGCGCTCATGGCTTGCTGTATGCAGCAGGAGCAGAGTTACCTGGCTGTGATGATTGACTGATAAAATAATTGTAATTAAATGAATGTGGCAACTAGTGAAACTTCTGTGAAGACAGAATCTTGAAAATGTGAGCTGAATGCTTCATCATCACCCCACACTGGGTAAATATGTACATTATTTGAGATACAAGTATTACACTGAGTTTGGCTAAAGTGCTAAAGCTAGCAGCAACACATCTCATTCGTAATAAATGTCACTTCTGTCAACTGCTTCAATGTATCATACTATACTTTGAAAATTAATACTCTACATTACTGAGTTCATAGTGTAAATAGTGTAAAGTGCATCATATGGGACACAGCTACATGTTATTAGCGCTTGCCTACAGAGGTGGGACACGTGCTGACTTTTCCACACTGACCCTGAACTCACAATAGCGGCAAAACATCACATGCAGTCATTAGTTTGTCAGCAATATGACACACACTACTTTTGGCAGCTTGAGCAAACATATTATTTAAAAAAAAATGGGAGAAATAAAATGTGGATTATGATAACCAAATATGCAGGTCCATCTTAAAAGCATTATTGACCAATCCTATACATTAGCAACTGTTCTGTGTCCCAGGTGACACACTATACACTTTTGTACTTACAATGTACACTATGCACTCAGCCATGAAGTGTATGAATTTCCAAAGAGTAGTATTGTTCCAAATGTAACACTTAATGATTTTTTCTGTATGGAAGCATTTGCAGTTTAATAGCTGATGGAAGCGACGTTTAAAATGCATGTGATGTTTTGCCGCTAGCTTTAGCGCATTCACCAATATAGTATATTTTTCAATATCATAGAGTATTTTTATATAACAAACATAGAAAAGTACTTATTTAGAATAGCCTGGGCATTATGTGACCCAGGAGAGAGAATATGAGGCCTAACTGCTTATTCTGTGAGAAAAACACGGTGCACTCAGTTTTAGCAAACATAATGGTACAATACATTCCTAGACACTGAGAAACACAGCCAACCGATAAAAGTTACCACAGTCAATGTTCAAAGTGACTGTATTATGCTTAAATTGTTATTTATTATTTACTGAAAATGTATATTTTCATAATAAATTAATTTAAAAGAATATTTGTATTTTTTTACTAAAAGACAGATTTCCATCATCAAAAAGAAGTCAGAGGCTCTGTGAAATAATGGTGGCAGACAGCACCCATTGACTATAAATAAAATAATAAGAGGGCATGTGTATGAGGTAATTCAAGATAACAAACTGTATAAGAATGGAAGTCTGGACTGAGAGAGTCAGATTGTCAGCTGGCATATTGGGTTTGTTATTTGGCTCAATAAACTCTTACCTTTGACACCTGGAACTCCAGACTTTGAGAGTTTTCTTACTAAGAGGGAAAAGGGACTTCAGCACTCCACAAAATATTCATTGGTGACCACGAAAACTGTCTGAAACATGACACATCTACAAAATAGTCTGCTTCTGCATCAATGATTGGTGTTGACTCTAGATCTGGTCTTAGACGAGTAAAGGCTAGGGAGTTTATTACACATTCATGAGGTGTTCCCTCCCCTTCTAGTGGAATGAAGTTGGCTGGGTTTATTGTTATGCATTGCTTTATGGTGATGTCTGGGTAAGTTACCAATGATGAATATGTCAAACACATGGCTTGAGTTAGAACAAATCTACCTTGCTCTAATAGCTCTGTTACTTTGTGATGAGTGTAAATTATTACTGGATACACCATTGTCACAGTAGAGGCTTTGTCATAAGCAAAATACACTGCTGAAAGTCCTTGATAGCTTGGGAGGGTGGGGGGGGGGGGGGGTAGCCTTGTGTTACATTGTCCAATTTGGTGCTATAATAAGCAATTGGTTGCTTTTTTCTTCCACTGCAGGTTTCCTGCATTAAGACTACTGATGAATAGCCATCTCTTCTATCTGCTTCATAAAAATGAAATGGTTTGGCATAGTTCGGGGTTGCTAGAGCTGGAGCTTTCTGAAGCTCTTTTTTCAATGATTCAAAGGCTATCGATGCATCAGTATCCCATGTTAGTCGAGCTCGGAGATTCTGATGCCCTGTCTGTTTCATCAGTGCCCTTAAGGGAGCAGTTTTGATAGCGTAATCTTCTATCCAATCAGCACTAAAACCTGTCATGCCTAAAAAGGTCATCATTTGTCCCACTTTTTGTGGTTGGAGTGCTTAACTTGTGACCTCCAATTGACATGGTGATATAGCTTTAGTTTTATTCGCAATGATTTGTCCTAAGTATTCTACATGTGGTAGGCAGTACTGCAGTTTCTCTTTTTAGACCTTCAGCTAATTTAGTGAGCACTTTGATAGAATCTTGGTGACATTGCTCTAAAGTTGTTGAACAAATCAACAGAACATCTACATATTGTATCAACATGCTATCCAATCTAAGATCTCCAATCAGTCTTCAAAAATGTATTGAACACATGTGGTGAATGTTTGAATCCCTGGGGCATTCTGGTGTATGTATACTGCTTACCTTGATAGGTGAATGAAAAAGGTGTCTGCTTTCCTCTGCTAAAGGGATGCTGAAAATGCAGAGCACATGTATATTAAAGTAAAATAACTGGAAGCAGGTGGAACTTTAGGGTTTTCAACAGCATATGTGGATTTGGGATTAATGCAGGTCAGTCTTCCACTAGCTCATTAACTGCTCTCAAATCATGCACTAAGCGCCATTTTGATTTGTCTGCCTTAGTAACTGACTATATGGGTGTGTTGCAACAGCTTGCTGTTTCAATTAACACCCCTGCCTTAATAAATATTTTAATTCCTTCTACAGCTTTCTGTTTCAGTGGATATTGTTGTTTTCTTGGTAACTGCACTCCTGGTCTAAGTTAACCCTCTGGGGTTGACGGACGCGCCAGCACATCCTGCTGGATTTTTTCATCATTACAGCAGAAACAACATAAAATTCTCTGTCATTTTGGAGCATACAGATAAGTTTAAGACATCATTAGAGACTATAAAGGGTCTACTTCTATTTGTGTACACTCACAATAACAACAAAACCTTGTGCTTTTGTAAAATAAAGAGAATAAAATGGGTGAGCTGTAAGTAGTCTCTGAGTCGCAAGCATATATCTGAAACACGTCACAAAAATGAACTGAAACTCCGCAAATACTTATCACACAAACATGAAACATATGTCTAAAGAAAGCTTAAAATGTCTACTTTAAAATAAAACAATTCCAATTTAAAACAAATATTCTCCTGCAATGTAATATGTATGAAACAAAGCGATGTACAGTTTTTACTGGCTCTGCAAATTATCTCTAATGTGATCACACCCACCAGCAGAGCACGCTATTCATACACTAATGTGCTGAGACGATCAAATCAAATGGTAAACGCCCCCGACTGTGCCTTGAAAACATATAGTTCATTCACTTATCTGCACGTTTGGAAGACAGCACGATACACTAGTGAGAAAACTCCTGGATAGTGATGAAGAGTTAACATTTTCCTCAGAAGAAGAGCGGGACTCCGATGAACGTTTGTATTTTGAAGAGAGACTTGATCCAGCCGAGGATACAAATTTGGACAAGTAAGTCATTTAGTTTTCATTAGTTAACATGCAATTTTATATAAAAATGTACATATTTTACTAGTGGGACTGTTTCCAGACTTGCCAGCCACGATTCAGTGTATTGAAATATGTCCTAATAAGCAAGTTTTAGTTACATTTAAATGCTGTTTCAGCTAAAGAAGGTACATAAATTGTATGCTGTATGATATAAATATGATATGTAATATGATTGTAAAGGGATTTAGACGGGCAAGGAGGAGGAGAGAACCGGCTTGACAATATAATAATAGTTTAATGAGAAACTAAAACAAAAGACAAAACACACTCATGACGGACATGTCCGTAAACGATCTCTCTCTCCTGCACCATCCTCCGCAGTCAGCCTTTATCCCTCTCAGAGGCTTGATTAGCCTAATAAGGGACCGGGTGTGTAGAATCACGACTTGGCCTGCCCTCTGCCCTGCCAAAATGATATTAAAATAATATGAATGTTTAGATTATATTTTAAGTAGTGTTTATGCTGCCTCATTATCATCATCAAAGCTTGTGCTTGCAAATATGTGTTCAGGTTAAATGAGTAAAATGCACTTTAAATATGCCCATATTTGAAAATCACCATCTTATAATGATTTCTGAAGGATCGTGTGACACTGAAGACTGCAATAATGATGCTGAAAATTCGGATTTGATCACAAATTGCATTTGAAAATATATTCAAATAGAAAACTGTTCTTTTAAATTGTAAAAATAGTTCAAAATATTACTGTTTTTACTGTATTTTGCATCAAATAAATGCAGTCTTGGTGAGCAGAAGAGACTTCTTTTAAACGGTAGTGTAGGTCTAAAATTAAGTAAAGTCTTTATGTAAAGAATATGTATAGTCAGATTACTTCTTTTAACTTCAAACTTGATTTTGATCATTAAGTCTCTTATTCATTCTCTTTCTGTCACATTCCTCATTGATAGGCCCAGGGGAGGGGTCTTTTGTCTCCTCAGGTGTGAATTAATAATCAACATTCATGATCATTCACGCCTCCTCGCATATGACCCGTCTAACACTAAAAGTGTCTTACAAAATGTATTACTATATTGTTTTGTATGAATGAGTGATCAGGATGGTTTTCACATAATTTTGTAGCAAAAACTCTAGGCTACAAGATCCAGTTCTCAAAAGGCTTCTGGACAAATGTTTATGTGTTATATGGCCTTATTTCAATGACTTAATTTTGTTTTTTCAAAATCCATTCATAACATAAACTATGTCAGAAAGGGTACATTTGCATGTATAGGTCACATACCAATCCCATAAAGACCATTAAAAACATCTGGTAGTGGACTATGTAGACATGATAAAATCAGTAAGAGGAAAACTATATGTCTTGGTGGTAATAGACAGATTCAGCAGATGGGTAGAATCAGTGCCATCAGCAGATCAGGGAGCTCAAACTGTGATCAAATTCTTGACCAGAGAGGTCATTCCAAGATTTGGCATACCATCTCAAATTTGTTCTGACAACGGTTCAGCATTCATTCAAAAAATAGTGAAAACAGTGATACAACAGCTGAGAACAAAACAAAGATTAGGGTGTGTCTATCACCCACTGCCACAGGGAATGGTAGAAAAAGTGAATGGAACTCTCAAAGCTAAGCTCAACACAATTTGTGCTGATGCTGTTGCATTGGTGAGTTACCGCAAGCAGACCAATAGAATCACCAATCTAACACTGCATGAAATGCTAACAGGCAGACCCATGCCAGTAACATATTTGAGAGGTCTTTATGAAGGCCCAACTCTAGAACAGTTACAGGTGGATTTAATGGCTTACATGAGACAATTAACTGCTATACAAGAAGCCAATTGTTCACAGGAACAGAACAGTGGACCCAGACAAGAAGAAGAAGTGTCGTGTCCCATATTTCCTGGAGACCAACTGTACCTGAGAGTTTTTAGGAGGAGTTGGAATGAACCCAGAAGGGAAGGACCTTTAAAAGTAGTAAGGGCAACCCCAACAGCAGTGCAGGTGGAAGGTAGTATAATGTGGTATCATTTAAATCACTGCACTAGAGTGCCTAAATTGAGACTAAGAAGACCAAAAGATCAAATGGATAGGATAGAAGATGATCAGGAAGATTTAGACATTGATTCTCCTGAAGTTGAAAGAGAGCCTGAAGCCCATGACCAAGAAAGGGCAGAGCAAGGAGAGGATAGGGCAGAGCAGGAGGGAGAGAGTAATTATGCTGTTGCACCTCATTTTAGGGCAATAGAGCATGCTGAAGCAAGAGATGAAGTACAGCTGCAGGAGGATGTACTGTAGCCAGTGGAGACAGAACAGGAAGATGAGAGAGGTTCTGCATTTATACTGATGATGGTACACCTGATACAGCAGTTACCCCAGACTCAAGGTCTCCCAGATATAAATCCCCAAGGCTTTCCAGAGACCCCTACCCAGACCCAGAGCAGGAAGAGCCTCCCCAGCCCAACATCTCACCAGGGCTGGTAGACTTTTTCACAATCGACTTCTCAGAACTTGAGGATATCTGGTTTCACTAGCTCAACGCAAGTTAATTGAGTAAATAAATCTATTAATAAGAGGTATTTTTGCACCTCGTCCTCTAGCCCCTCTTATGATGACTATGAAGATTATCAGAACCCATATGGAAGTGAAGACTACCAATCTATAGTATTACCACCAAAACGCCCTTCTGGTAAGACAAAAAAATCAGACTATAGAATTGCCACTAAAAGAGAACTATAATAACACAGAATATGAAATTGACCTGACATTGGAAAGAGAAAGATTATTAGAAAGTGCATATCATAATCATTGGTTTAAGTGGGCAGACTATACAGCAAAACAATCAGGAATGTCTAACTGTCTGTTATGTTCACCATCACGTTTGAAAGAACTCGTGCTGATGCCCAACCCACATGATTATACACAGTATGCACAACATTATTTAAAATATTGTGGTAAAAAAGATAGAATACCTCTCTGCCCAGCTGAGTGTTTGGCAAAATTAGGAGCTCCTGAATTCTACACATATTATGAAACGAATGGTTAGATGTTAGAGTAACTGCAAGAAAAAACCCTTTCCTTATCCCCATTCTTATTGGGATAACACCCAATAAGAATGCAGAATGGATCAATTACATTTATTACAATCAGCAAAGATTCATTAATTACACTGATGAAGCATTAACGTCCTTAGGTGACCAGTTAGCTGCCACAAGCACAATGGCATGGCAAAATAGACAGGCACTAAATTGGCTATTGGCAGAAAAAGGAGGTGTCTGTGTAATGTTTGGAATTGACTGTAGCACTTATATCCTGAATAATACAGCTCCTGATGGATATTTTGCTGCAGCAATGAAAAAGATAAAAAATCTACGTGAAGAGGTGACTGGGAATGCAGGGAGAGAGATCAACATATTGGAAAATGGTTTGACAACCTATTTGGATCCTGGGGAAAATGGCTTAATAAAGTAGGAATAATAGTAGCTGTAACTGTTATTATTTTTGTACTGTTATTTTGTTGTGTTGTGCCTCACCTCAGATCAATGCTGGCCAATGCTGCAGCCAAACAAATGATCAAAGTGTCTGTAAAGCCATCTGGAATTGACATTGGGGCCACTGTATGTACCATAGACCCTGGACTGAATGAGCTGGATGAATTCTAGTAAAACCTTGGAATTACACAAGAGTGGTAGGGAAGGGGTGCCTTTTATTTTTGACTCATTATTTTCAAGTTTCTTTTGTTTTTGGAAAGTAAGGCAGTCCATATACTAATTTTCTTTTTTTTATAATAGAATTAGGTAGTACTTTAGATTGGATAGAGTAGGCAGGAAGGTAGAGGGTATTATGTTTATTGTTTTGGCATATACCCCTTCCTAAAGATATTATTTCCTTTTAAATGATGTTTGTTGTTTAATCAAGTTATGTGAATGAAAAGGGGATGTTGAAGGTCTGAAGCAGATGATTATCCATGTTACGAGGTAAATGTAACCAAAAAGGGAATGATAAGATTTATTTTGATTATATGCACTTCTTGAATGTTTTAAAAATAATAATTTGTTCAAATCATCTCTGAAGGTACTGTTAACCAAGTAAATTGCTGTTGAGTGAAATATGGTATGCATTTATAAACTCTGAAAGACACTGGAAGTGCCACTGGAGGGCCAGAGGATAAGACATCACAAAAAAGAGAAAGGATCGACAAGCACCTCAGTGCTTAGCAGCACGAGCAAGACACTATTGGTGGTTTAAAAACCCACTGTCTGCTCTAGCACCACCAGAGAGCACTCCAGGCTACCGGAAATGTCTGTGAGCGCCTCTGGCACCGTGGGACGTGTCATATGCTGAGTAGTTTGATTACATTGTTTAATCACTGAAGTATCTTAATCTACTGAAATAAGTCTAATCACTGATTTACTCTACATAACGCAAGGCCAACTCTGCACGCACATGCTTTTTAGAAGAACTTGATTGATTTTACCCTCAAGAAAGAACTTGGTTAGGGAGATTAGATATTTTACTCCCTACTAGCCAAATATGGAGGGAGATGTTTGGTACATTCCTAGGCGCGGAGAAACACAGCCAATAGATAAAGATTACCACAGCCAATGATCAAAGTTACTGTATTATTCTTATATTTTCTAATTACTGAAAATGTATACTTTCACAATAAATTTAATTAAAAAAAAATTGACTAAAAGCTAGATTTCTACCATTAAAAAGTAGTAAGAGGCTCTGTGAAATAATGGTGGCGGACAGCACCCATTTACTACAAAAAAAAGAGGGTGTTTGTATGAGGTAATTCAAGATAACAAACTGTAGAAGAATGGGAGTCTGGACCGAGAGAGTCAGATTGTCAGCTGGCATTTCGGGTTTGTTGTTTGGCTCAAAATCTACCCTTTGACATACTGAAAAAAAGTAATGTGCTGGAGTTGCTTAAATATAGTGCAACAGTTTTGAAACCCAATTTTTAAGAAAATTCCACTAGGAATTTTAAGCAACATTACCTAAAACTTTTTAGCTGGCTATGGCCAAATTAATGAGCTTCCATTAAAAAAAAATGATTACTTGAAATACTGAGCCATGCCAGCTACTGCATTTAAGTTTGTTTTTTTTTAACCCTAAGATCCTCGGTTTACCCAACAATACATTTTAAGCTCATTTAGCTCAATAGTAAGTGCTATTAGCAGCTTCAAGTTCTAGGTTCTGTTCATTTACTTACAATTAACTTAACAATAAACAAAACCTTAAGAAATAAAAGACAACTGGTGAATGTCAAAGTTTTTACTGTTGTTTACAAATGTACAAAGATATTCATGCTATCCTAGAACCAAAATACGTTCTCAAATACAAAAAACAGTAACAAAATCATGACGAAAAACAAAAAACAAGTGGGCTATGCAATGACTTTCAGTAAATCTAAATAAACGCAATTCAAAATGCATTTTAACAGAATGCACACTGCAGAAATATATGCAGGTAGGAGAAAACTCTCTGAACTAACACTGTAACAAACACCATAAACTTTGTATTTATAAATTAAACTATTCATTCAAAAGATCTTACCAACTTGGCTAGACATTGCCATCAACAAGATGCAACACCATTTACTGTAGGACCTCAAAAAAAAAAAAAGTGTCAGCTTCTTTATGTAGCTGATGTGAAGGGCATAATGTAGCCCAAAAAGTCAGTGCACTGACTTAAGTTTTGACAAATGTCTCCAGCTCATATTCAAGAACAATCCAGAACATCCAGTGGTTTGAAAGGCAACTTTCCCTCTACCTTCTCCAAAGCACTGATGGCATCTGCTTCTTTCTGTGCTTGGTCAAGCTCCTCTACCTAAATGTATAGAAATAATCTTTGTCAAAGTGTATATTAACAGTTTCCATTGTAATTATTTGCACAATTAAATATCTGCAAAATCAATAAATACACAGTAAAAAGAAGTGATGCTTAAAGGGATAGTTCACCCAAAAATAAAAATTATCTCATTTACTCACCACTGTGCCATCCCAGATGTGTATGACTTTCTTCTCTTGAACACAAAGATTTTTAGAAGAATGTTTGTACATTCAGTGCAATTGAATGGTGGTCAAAAAGAACATTAAGGTGGTATAAAGTACTCCATATGATTCCAGTGGTTGAATCCATGTCTTCAGAAGTGATATGAGAAGTGTGGTTGAGAAACAGATCAATATTTAAGTACTTTTACTCTCAATCTCCACTTTCTACTTCATATTTGTCTGCTCTTGTTTTTGGGGATTTACAATCTTTGAGCAATTCACCACCTACTGGGCAGGGAGGAAAATTAATATTAAAAATGTTAGCTTATAATTTCACTTCTGAAGACATGGATTAAACCACCGGAGTCATATTCATATCTTTAATGCTACCTTTATATGTTTTTTGTAATTTCAAAGTTCTGGTCACCATTCACTTGCATTGTGAGGACCTATAGAACTGAAATATTCTTTCACTAAAGTTTTGCTACATGTAAGACCAGCATTGGGGGCAGGTAATTCCACCCCCTTCTGACACACACAGCAAGCCACATACAAGTGCATATGGAAAGTATTCACAGCGCTTCACTTTTTACTCATTTAGTTATGTTACAGCCTTATTCCAAAATAGATTAAATTCATTATTTTCCTCAATTCTACAAACAATACTCCATAATGACAACGTGAAAGTTTGAAATCTTTGCAAATTTCATGTACGCAAGTATTCACAGCATTTGCTCAATACTTTGTTGAAGCACCTTTGGCACCAATTACAGCCTCAAGTCTTTTTGTGTATGATGCTACAAGCTTGGCACACCTATTTTTGGGCAGTTTCTCCCATTCTTCTTTGCAGGACCTCTCAAGCTCCAAGTTGGATGGGAAGCGTCGGTGCACAGCCATTTTCAGATCTCTCCAGAGATGTTCAATCGGGTTCAAGTCTGGGCTCTGGCTGGGCCACTCAAGGACATTCACAGAGTTATCCCGTAGCCACTCCATCTTGGCTGTGTGCTTAGGATCGCTGTCCTGTTGGAAGATGAACCTTCATCCCAGTCTGAGGTCCAGAGCGCTCTGGAGCAGGTTTTCATCAAGGATGTCTCTGTACATTGCTGCATTCATCTTTCCCTCGATCCTGACTAGTCTCCCAGTTCCTGCTGTTGAAAAACATCCCCGCAGCATGATGCTGCCACCACCATGCTTCACTGTAGGGATGGTATTGGCCAGGTGATGAGCGGTGCCTGGTTTCCTCCAGACATGATGCTTGCCATTTAGTCCAAAGAGTTCAATCTTTGTTTCATCGGACCAGAGAATTTTGTTTCTCATGGTCTGAGAGTCCTTCAGGTGCCTTTTGGCAAACTCCAGGTGGGCGGTCATGTGCCTTTTACAGAGGAGTGGCTTCCATCTGCCACTCTACCATACAGGCCTGATTGGTGGAGTGCTGCAGAGATGGTTGTTCTTCTGGAAGCTTCTCTCTCCACAGATAAACGCTGGAGCTCTGTCAGAGTGACCATCAGGTTCTTGGTCACCTCCCGGTCTAAGGCCCTTCTCCCCCGATCGCTCAGTTTGTCCAGGCAGCCAGCTCAAGGAAGAGTCCTGGTGGTTCCAAACTTCCATTTATGGATGAAGGAGGGCACTGTGCTCATTGGGACCTTTAATGCTGCAGACATTTTTCTGTACCCTTCCCCAGATCCATGCCTCAATACAATCCTGTCTCGGAGGCCTACAGACAATTCCTTGGACTTCATTGCTGGGTTTGTGCTCTGACATGCACTGTTAACTGTGGGACCTTATATAGACAGTTGTGTGCCTTTCCAAATCATGTCCAATCAACTGAATTTACCACAGGTGGACTCCAATCAAGTTGTAGAAACATCTCAAGGATGATCAGTGGAAACAGGATGCACCTGAGCTCAATTTTGAGTGTCATGGCAAAGGCTGTGAATACTTATGTACATGTGATTTATTTCATTTTTTATTTTTAATAAATTTGCAAAGATTTCAAACAAATTTCTTTCACATTGTGATTATGGGGTATTGTTAGTAGAATTTTGAGGAAAATAATTAATTTAATACATTTTGGAATAAGGCTGTAACATAACAAAATGTGGAAAAAGTGAAGCGCTGTGAATACTTTCCGGATGCAATGTAAGTGCATCAAGTGTCCAGCATTCCAAACATAGGTTGAAGTATCCAGGTACTCATTGCGTTTTGGGACGCACCGGTATCAGACAAGATTTTACCCTTTTCTGATGCAAGTCTATGGGAAGCCCTCTGCATCAGATATTATCCAAAAATATGGTGAAATTGTTTTATTGGGACCCTTATACTAGTGACACAAGCTTCCTAAAAAAATGTACATGTATAACATCAGTAAGGACATCTACATTTGCTCCAAGGTAAATGAATGTTAAAAACATTATGTATTAAAGATACAAAGTTGCAATTGCATGATATAAAAAACGACGTTATTTCTCAGAATTGCAAGTAATAAAGGGGAAAAAAATTATTAATTGTGAGATATAAAGAAATTTAAAAAAAAATTTGTCTAACATGATCATGGGTGCACCATAGCCTTATTTTCAACTGTAAAGCAAGCACAAATTGTACAGTAGCTGACTTTTTGCATTTGTTTAATGCTGCATCTATGCCACTCGGTGTCAGTATACAGTCTGAGGCCAATGTTCTATTGGTTGTTTAGGAAGGCAAATATGCACTGACACTCTTTTCCATGCACAGGTGATAAAATATAACATGTTTAGTGTACTATCAGATATCCAAGCAACCAGATTCTTTAACTGAATTAGGTCAAATAAACAATCTGAGGAACAGATGCCAACAGAAAACATGGTCAAATCATCATTACTCTTTCAAAAGAGTGGAATACGGTCCCATTTATAGCCTTATAACAGAAAACAAGGGAATAATGTGTAGAAGAATCACATTCATTCTAGGTACAGCCAAGTTACTGCATCTAGTTATTGCTAATAAAAGACACTATTGAAACAAATGAAGTCAAGCATGATTCCAAATGGCTTTAAAAACATTTTATGTAACTGGTAATATGGATGGTCCACATATAACATCATATTATAAAAGTCCAGTGTGAAAAATAACAGCTTTTTAAGTGGAAACAATCAAAATAAACCAAATTGTAAAAAAAATCTGGAAAGACATTTATGTGTAACTGTCTTAGTTTGAAATAAGTCAACCTTTTGAAAGAATGACACTGCTTCGAACATGTACAATATGAGCAATATGGCACCGTGGGCATTCACAAGGTTAACCCTGAGCGTCCAATGCTGTTTGTCAGTGCAATGACATGACATTTGTTTTGTATAATCCAAAGTGTGCAAGAATATTTGTGACAAGGCATGCAAAAATAAACATTTTTCACAGTCAGCTCAAGTCAAGTGAATCTCTTGTGTTTTCCTCTAAGGGAATGTTCAGTTGTGTCCTTTCTGTTCTTGTCCTCTGCATCCCACAGTGCATTCCGAACAAACCGTGATGCAGCGCCTTTGTCCAAACGTGCAGCTTTTCTTTTGTCTGTGATCTCCTTCACTTTGTTCATGTATGTCCTGATTCTCTCCTGTAAATTGAAAGAGGATGTTAAATGCTTTTGAAATGCTTACATTAATGCTGAAGTTTCACTAAACCTAGTGAGCTGCCTTGGGTGTCTTAGAAAGCAGTACAATCATGCTGCCTACCTTTTGGAACAGCCATTATTTCAAGATAATGAAATGATGCCTTAACATGCTGCCTACACAGGCAGCTCACTAGGTTTTGGAACAGAGAAATGGATTTGTAATGGGACAATGCCCTCTTACCAATTCTTGTTTAATCCCATGGTCTTTCGGATTGACTCCTTGCGTCACCAAATACACTATGGAAAATGAATATACTCCTGTCAATATGTAACTTAAAATAATTGGCTTAATTTACCAAGTAGTACGTTGTTATGGTAAAACTTACTCCAGAACATTGAGTTGAGGGCATATGCAGACATCAGATCTAATTTAGCTTGATCAAGATGATCCAGCTTGAGAAAAAAAAAATGCAAATATATCAAAGCATCAAAATAAGCCATTAATATGTGACAGTTCATTTGTGAATTTGTTTCCACTTACCTTAAGCAGGCGGTCACTTCTAGAGACGGACACAAGGGTTTGAACCACATTCTGGACTGAGCTCACGGAGGACTCGAAATCATTAAGATTTTCCTCAATTTCAGTGGGATAATCCTCTGCTGAAATTTCATCGGCCATTGTCTGTCAAAAAAAAAAAAAAAAATACAAAAATAATAATAATAATAATAATAATGCAAGTATAAGGGGAAAAAACTATCATAAAATCTACATCTAATTTATAGTCATTTTTACATTTTAAGGTAATTCACAGTTCCCACACCAGTTTACAAATACATTTGCATGACTTTTCCAGTCATTCGTGATTACTGGATACAAATTATTTTTATGGAGACTGCACTCAAAGAGATTTTAAGATTGTATTACTTTCCAAGCACAATACACTTTACACAATACACTTTAAGTAAAAAAAAAAAAAAAAAGTATATTTCCTGAATTGTAATGCTGCGATATCATATGATAATAGCATATAGAGTAAAGTAGAAACATTCAGATTATAGTTTTACACTGACAAACAAGTCAGATTTAACAGATTTAACATGAGCGCCTGTATCTAGCGGTCTCCACGTGTGCTGTTAACAGTGTGTAATCTAAGCACACTTTGTGTTTCTGACAACAAAATAAATGAAAAGCGCTCTATGAAAGATTATTAAACATTGATTATATTTATCAAAACTAACGATTGCGTTTAAACTATCTTATATTATGTTAAAAAGCCCTCACCTGAAATTAAACACAACACTGCACCGTCGCCGATGAACACAGAAGAAATAAGCCATATTCAAAATTTCAAAATAAAAGCCCTGATTGGTCAAAACGTGGAGCCTAGAATCTCAAATAAATTCAAGGGTAGCATTCAGTATTTTTTGTCTTAATTTTATTTATTTTACATCATAGTAAAGGTGTACTCAAATTAACTGTATTGTGTGAATTACATTTGTGATGTATTTTTGAGTCATTTATTATGTGTGTCAATAGATAACGTGTCTAATAAAGTATTTTCTTATATTTAACATGCTAGCTACTATATAACATTGATAACATTAGTCTGGTCTACTATGATGTTTCTCACCATTGCTTTTACATTATAACTTTTAAATGAGCCAAAAAGCTGCAACTGAGCCCACATAAAATCACAGAACACTTTCTGCTAGACAGAGCATGCAAATAATCAAACACATACAATTTAACATAAAGAAACTTATATTTAGTTGGTAATTGGGGCTGTATTTTTGTTCAGATTGGTTGAAGTAGTCAAAATGTCTTATGGTTTAGTTTAGCTGCTTTAGAGTGAGTCACTTTAGTTTAAATTTGCTTTTTAATTCCAAATTTTATTTAATTACTTTAAAGGGATAGTTCTCCAAAAACTGAAAATTCAGTCATTGTTTAATCACCCCTGTGTTGTTATAACTCCACATGACTTTCTTTCTTTTTCTTAACACAAAGGGCTATATTTTGAAAAAAAAATTGTGTTCCCAGTGACGTCGTACAATGGCAGTTTATGATGACCACTTCTTCTAGCATCAAATAGGATGCTAAAGTATAATTCAGAAGTCTAATAAATTATTTATGCAACTCATGCCTTGTTATGAAGGCATACAATAATGTTTAGTGAAAACCACCGCTTTTGCATCCTTTTGAAGCTTGAAGAGGTTGTCACCATAAATCGCCGTTGTTATGACATCACTGAGCACAACATTTTTTCACAATTTCTCCCTTTGAACACTATATCACTCTCTATTAACCAAAAATATTGTAGACAAATTTAAATTTGTACTGACTTTCAGCTTTTTACCTTAATTGATGCATCATTTTGCCTTTTATGCTCTTAACTCTAACTCTTAATGTTCCTTGTGCCACTTCATATTTTCCCTCAATTGACTTGTCAAACAATTGTAAGATTTCAGTTTCTATGTACTGTCTAAGATGATTGTGTCCACTTGTAACATATGTCAATTTATAATAAAGAGGGGGGGGGGGGGGGGGTCCTTTTGTGTTAAGAAAAAAGAAAAAAAGTCATATGGCGTTATAACAACACAGGGGTGAGTAAACAATGACTGAATTTTAATTTTTGGTTGATATCCCTTTAAAACGGTGTAACTTTATGTATTTTTACAAACTGTGCTGACAAAATGTTTAATTAAAAATTAAATTAGTCTAATTTAGCTTAAAAAAGGACCCAACTACTGAGATTTAATCTTTATTTTTTTAAATCCCCTGTTGACCACTGTTGTTTCAGAGAATGCATGTCACGTGAACGTCCTTTGATCTGTTTTGCATACAGGACTTTTAAGTTGAAATCGTGTGAGAAACGGTTTCTAACTAGTGTCATTTCCTAGTACACTTCGCGTTCAAGTTGTTGTGTGTTCCTGAAGCAAACTGGTGTCATTACATTTACTGGGAAACAGTGTGTTGTTATTGTCTTGTTTGTTCCAAGCGGAAATAAGAAAGATTAATTCAGCTAAAATCAAGTGATCGAGTGAGTACCTGCATGAAATTCACACAGAAAGCGCTGATAAAGCTGCCCGCTTCGTGCAGTTTTGAGTCGATTCATGTTGTATGTGAAGGAATGTGATGTACCCTACAGTTTTTGAACTGATTAGTATGTTAACAAAAAACATTTCCGTCTAGTTACTGAATCCAATTTCTTAACTTGTTAATGTTTTGTTAAATTTTTATTTGTCATGTCACATGATCATTTTGCTACACATTTGAAAGAATTCTGCACATTCTGATCTGTTTTTACACTCATTGAAACACACTTCCATTAAATGTCTCAGGCTGTGTCAAAACCTAGTGAACTGTCTACAATGTTTAGGCATTCTCAAAAATACTGCTGATTGTGAGCATAATAAGAAAGAAGAAATTCTTTACAGTGTCACAAGCCTTGGATCATATTTGCCAACATACAGCAGTCTGCAATAAAACAAAATCAGAGAACTTCTCATCAAGAACAAATTACAACCGTATACTCTAGTATATCAACAATAGCATATAAACAACCCTGATTTTTTTGTTTTTGTTTTTAAAGGCTGATTCTGATATCATACAGTTTATGTCAGAAGTTTACACACCTTAGCAAACAGGTGTGTAAACATTTACATTTAAACTCAGTTTTTCACAATTCCTGACATTTAATCATAGAAAGCATTCCCTGTCTTAGGTCAGTTAGAATCACTACTTTATTTTAAGAATGTGAAATGTCAGAATAATAGTTTTTCAGATTTTATTTCTTTTAATACATTTCCAGTGGGTCAGAAGTTTACATGCACTTTGTTAATATTTGATAGCATTGTCATTTTGCCACAAACTTTGGAGGTGTGCTTGAGGTCATGGTCCATTTTGAAGACACATTTGCGACCGAGCTTTAAATTAATGGCTGATTGTTTGAGATGGTGCTTCAATATATCCATATAATTTTCCTTCCTCATGATGACATCTATTTTGTGAAGTGCATCAGTCCCTCTTGCAGCAAAGCACCCCCACAACATGATGCTGCCACACACATGCTTCACGGTTGGGATGTGTGAAGTATGATCTTTGTCTCCATGTGCACTTGCAAACTGTAGTCTGGCTTTTTTATGGTGGTTTTGGAGCAGTGACTTCTTCCTTGCTGAGCAGCCTTTCAGGTTATGTTGATATAGGACTCATTTTACTGTGGATATAGATACTTGGATATAGTTTCCTCCAGCATCTTCACAAGGTGTGTTGCTGTTGCTGTTGTTCTGGGATTGATTTGCACTTTTCGCACCAAACAACATTCATCTTTAGGAGACAGAATGCGTCTCTTTCCTGAGCAGTATGATGGCTGCGTGGTACCATGGTGTTTATATTTGCATACTATTGTTGGTACAGATGCTTGTGGTACCTTCAGACATTTGGAAATTGCTCCCAAGGATGAACCAGACTTGTGGAGGTCCACAATTTTTTTTTCTGGGGTCTTGGCTGATTTATTTTGATTTTCCCATGATGCAAAGAGGTACTGAGTTTGAAGGTAGTCCTTAAAATACATCTACAGGTACACCTCCAATTCAGTACACCTCCTATCAGAAGCTAATTGTCTAAAGGTTTGACATCAGTTAAGCTGCTTAAAGGCACAGGTAACTTAGTGTATGTAAACTTCTGACCCACTGGAATTGTGATTATAGTCAATTAAAAGTGAAACAATCTGCCTGTAAACAATTGTTGGAAAAATTACTTGTGTCATCCTAAAAATAAATACAATTGTTTGCTAATATGAAATCTGTGGTTAAAAAAAGCCTAATGTAAACTTCTGACTGCTACTGTATATATATATATATATATATACATACATGGTATAATGCAATTTAATGATAGCAATTAAAATATACACAACATTGTGTTTGTTCTCGGTCTCTGGTGTCATATGATTGTGTTGCACAGAAGCATGTGAGTGTGTTGTAATTAGTGTGAGTGATACATTTAAAGCATTCCTTGTGATGCATGTGCTACAGTGTGCTTCATAACAGACTTGTATGCTCTGGACTATATGGTGTGAAAATTGGACTACTGTGTCTACTACAGTGGAGAAGTGTTCTCACATGCTCGCTCTCTCTCTCTCTTTGCAGCTCTGTGTCTCCTGCGTGTTTACTTCTTGACTGGGTTCTGAGCGGACAGCATCTCTCATTCAGTATGATTATGAGATTTTAAGAGCATCTCACAGCAGACGAGGGGCTGAAGTTCTAGTAAGTAAGATGGATACACTCCACCGGATATTTATGATGTGTATGTTTTCTTGGAAAGGTTTCTAAGACCTTTCGGATTCCTTCTTTATTAGTGGTGCTTGATAAGGTGAGCATCAAAACTCCTTACCTTGAATATTAAACTTCATGTAACATTATGTAAATCACCCTCAACTGTTTGGCTACTGACATGATGTGTATGAAACCTACGGCTTGTTGAAGAGCGGTGTGCTATTACATTTTGTAAGTTTTTTTTTTTTTTTTTTTGTAAAAGGGACTTTTTTTTACATGGTGGATAATAAAAGGGTGAAAAAATGTACACATTTCCTATTTCAGGTCAAGTGTGTCAATAAATAATTTATTAAATGTGTCAATAAAAAATGTATAGCATGTAAAATAGAATTTTCATTGGATTTTGATTTATTTATTCATATGTGTATTTTAAATGTATACATTGAAAATAGTTATTTATTGACATTTCATGATTTATTTATTTATATGTGTATTTAAAGCATATATATGGAAAATATTTATTTATTGACATTTATTAATTGATACATTTCATGATGTATTTATGTACTGAAAGATACATTGACAAAAACCATATATGCCTTTATTAAATACAGATGCATCTATATATTGACATATTTGATAAAGATTTATGTATTAAAATGTCAGTCTTGATCCTCCTTAAAAATAAAAAAATACAAAATAAAAATATATATTTTTTTCATAAAGAAAAAAAAATTATATTTTGGGACCCTTGTTATTTTTTGCATTGTTGTAATTGACATTATTTACAATTAATTCCCCTTGTCAAAGATGTATTACTGTAATTCATGGGGATGGTCCACTTTTAACTTTTTTTCTTGTTGTTGTTATAATTCACATAAATCTAATGGAGATTGTAATTAGATATATATATTTCTTTAAAAAAAATTATTGTATTATGAACAGCAAATGAATGTTACAGTGTATGTGTGTGTGTGTGTGTGTGTGTGTGTGTGTGTGTGTATATATATATATATATATATATATATTATCAGTATATACAGTGTCAATATGCATTGGTGGCCAAAAGTTTGGAATAATGTACAGATTTTGCTGTTTTACTTTAATTGGTACTTGAATTCACTAAAGTGGCATTCAACTGATCACAGAGTATAGTCAGGACATTACTGATGTAAAAAACAGCACCATCACTATTTGAAAAATGTCATATTTGATCAAATATAGGCAGGCTCCATTTCCACAATCATTTATGAGTCCGTCTTCAAAGACAAAGGACAGAAAGAGATGTAGAAGACCAGATGTACAACTAAACAAGAGGATAAGTACATCAGAGTCTCTAGTTTGAGAAATAGACGCCTCAAATGTCCTCAGCTGACAGCTTCATTGAATTCTACCCGCTCAACACCAGTTTCATGTACAACAGTAAAGAGAAGACTCAGGGGTGCAAGGCCTTATGGGAAGAAATGCAAAGAAAACACTTTTGAAACAGAAAAACAAAAAGAAAACATTAGAGTAGGCAAAGAAACAGACATTGGACAACAGATAATTGGAAAAGAGTGTTATGGATCTTAACCCCACTGAGCTTTTGCGTGAGAAGTGCCCAACAAGATGGCAAATGCTACAGGAAGCGTGGGGTGAAATGTCACCTGAGTATCTGGACAAACTGACAGCTAGAATGTCAAGGATCTGCAAAGCTGTCATTGCTGCACGTGGAGAACTTTTTGATGAGAACTCTTTGAAGTAGTTTAAGAAGTTCTGAATTTTTTTTTTTTTCCAATTGTAATAGTAATTTTTCACATTATTAATGTCCTGACTTTACATTGTGATCAGATGAATGTCACTTTGGTGAATAAAAGTACCAATTTCTTTCCATAAGAGCAAAATCTGTACATTATTCCAAACTTTTGGCCGCCTGTGTGTGTGTGTGTGTGTGTGTGTGTGTGTGTGTGTGTGTGTGTGTGTGTGTGTGTGTATTTATATTAGGGGTTTTTTTTCTTCTCTTTTTTTTACATTATGATAATGTGAATTTGGGGGGAAATGTGCCTTCTGTAATTGTTGTTAAAATGCAAAAAGTTTTAATGGTCCTAAAAATAGTCTTAAATTTCATAATTTAAGAAAATAATTTTTCTTTCATTCTTTTGTGTTTTGTGTGAAATATGACTCTAGGTTTTTATTTTTACCAGTTTTGTGGCATGTTTTGCATGTGCAAGCACTCACATATTCTTTACTGTGTTGTTTTTTATAATGTGTCACTCTCTTTTTTCTTTCTCCTCCAGGCTTCTTTTATCCCTCTTAGTCACCCCTCACATTAACCATCCATAAACTCCCTTTCCCCCATCCATGCCGTCTCTTTGAGAATGGATGGAATGGATGGACCGTCGGCCAGTGTGAACTCCTCCTACATTCCCACTCTCATCTCTTCCATGTCTGATGAAGAGCGTCCCGAGGGTGAGGTGACTGGGGGCGACACCTCCCCGCTGCTTACCAAGAAGCAGCTGCCCGCTGGGCCCCTGGGGGCCCGTGACTGCCCGGAGGACTCCTATAATCTGGTGTATATCATTTTCTTCCTGATGGGCATCGGCTCTCTGCTGCCCTGGAATTTCTTCATCACTGCCAAACACTACTGGCTGTACAAGCTGAGTAACAACTCCAGCCCTGCTGGCCATGAGGAACCACACAATGACCTCAGTGTAAGGCTTTTTATATCTGTGTTGAGGTCTTTACATGATGTCACCATTTGCTATGGCCAGAAATGTAGCGATTCTATGGCTCTGTTACAAAAGCTAGTGACCTGCCTATATAGGCAGATTTTAAGACATCAAAGAAAGATCCAAAAGGTAGGCAGCATGAGGTACTGCTGTCTAAGATACCTTGTTTTGGCTAATTTTAAGGCATCATTGCATGGATACTTCACAGAGAAGGCAGTCCCATTGCATTGCAACAAGCATGGTAAGGCAGTCAATTAAAATATTAATTAAAATTAAAATATTTGTCAAATTTAAGATAAAAATGCAAATTCAAATGTTTAAATCAGTTCTGTGACTTTATTATCCACAATGTGGAAATTTGTATTCGGCTTCACCGTAGACAGTATAGGATGGGAAAGATCCTCTGTAATGACCAAAGCTTTTTGTTTTACTTTTGATGTATATATTGTTTTAGTTGCCTCTGTGTCTTACCTACAATTTTACTTGCTACATTAACAACTTTAGACAACTTTGCTTTGTTTGTTTACCTTCGGGTTTCCATACCACATGGTCACATTTAAAGACATAATGCTTTCCACATGATTCTTGTAAACCATTTCTAAAATGTCTTTACTCAGAGCAAAGTGGTTTAACTGCCTAATAAGATGCATTGAAGAAGATAAGATGCTTAATCTGTATTCTCAGTAAAATTAAGAGTACTAAATTGAATTTACATTTAAATTGACACAGTATCTTAAAAAAGACCATCGTTACTGCACAAGACGCTGAAAAAACAGTGAGACATGGTGCAAAATTCAAAGACATCCGTCTAACGCATGCTTGCAAAAAAAAAAGACTGATGCATTCGGAGTGAACAGCCCCTTATGTGTAGTGTCTTGACTATGCCTTAGATTGCTCTTATAAGCATCTCACTGCTTAAGCATTAGGTACCAACTGTATTTAATGAAAAACACTGTGGTACCTCTGGTATTATGAACCTTGTGTCTGTGGTAGCACTGTGGCACCGGTATAAGCTACTGTGCAGCAAATTACCATAAAACATAAAAAACTGAAGTGTTTATTTTCTCATTTCTACTCTTTTATATAATATCAGAATATGTAATGAGAAATATTTTGTCTATCATTTTACACACATTTGTTAACTACAAGATATGTCTTTGCAATAAATATTAGCAATAGCAAGGTGCCGATTTGTTTATATTGATTTTTGGCACTCTCT
The DNA here is from genome assembly GCA_032164185.1 of Moxostoma hubbsi. Lineage (NCBI taxonomy): Eukaryota > Metazoa > Chordata > Actinopteri > Cypriniformes > Catostomidae > Moxostoma > Moxostoma hubbsi. The sequence continues at coordinate 34,779,552 of JAVLUX010000034.1, read as the reverse complement.
TGTGGATGTAGGAGACAACGTCGATTTAGAAATCTGATGTCTTTTAGAGGTGTTGCCACATATGAAGAAAAGGAAATCATATAGTTGGTGCTTTAATGTATCCCTGTTGCAAAGTCCTGAATTCCATCAAATGCTAAAGACTGAAATCAGTGTCTATATGGAGACCAACTGGTCCTCAGTATCCTCTGTGGATATGGTTTGGGAGGCACTTAAGGTGGTTCTTAGGGGCCGGATCATACAGTATGCTGCGTTCACCAAAAAATCCAAAGCACGAGAACTTGTGGAGTTGGAAGGGAATATTAAAAGTGCTGAGGCAGAGCTGAAGTGCTGGATGTCATCTGATGGCCTCAGAGAATTGACCCGATTGAAATACTGATATTATACTATTTTGTTACAGAATGTGGAGTTTGGGGTATTCAGTGCAAGACAGTCATACTTTGAGTCAGGGAACAAAGCAGGGAAGCTTCTGGCTAGATATATAATGCAGAGAGTGTCTTTTTCTACCATTCCCTCAGTGAAATCTGCTAGTGGTGAAATATTTACCTCGGCCACTGATATTAATAATGCTTTTAAAGAATTCTATCTTGATCTTAATAGTTCCACATCTTCGTCTACTGAAGAGGATATTAGAAACTTTGTGGAACCATTAGAACTCCCTGAACTGTCAGCTGAGTAAAAACATTCTCGTGATTCTGAGATAAATTGGAGGAGCTTGGCGAATTCAACGTCGTTGCCGCTGAATTTATTTAGATCTTATGCTACAGAATTGGCTCCACTTTTGCTAGAAGTTTATATGGAATCATTAAAGAATGGAAAGCTTCCATCAACCATGACACAAGCCCGGGTCAGTCTAATTCTTAAAAAGAATCCAAGTGAGTGTTAGTGTTACCGTCCAATTTCCCTGATCCAGCTAGATGTTAAAATATTTTCAAAAAGTTTGGCTAACCGATTATGTCTCTTATACATATAGATCAGGTGGGGTTAATTCAGGGCCGCAGCTCTTCTGACAACATTAGGCAGTTCATCAATATCATGTGGTCACTGGCGAATGAATGGACTCTGGTCGCTGCCATCTCACTTGATGCCGAAAAGGTGTTTGATATGGTAGAATGGGATATTCTTAAGATTTTGGAAATGTACGGATTCGGGAAAACTTTCAGGAGGTATGGCGCATAAGCTTTTATTTATGTAGATTATATTTTATTATTCGTCTCCAACCCCACTAGATCTATGCCTTGCCTCCACAGAATTATTAATTCTTTTCTAAGTTCTCAGGATACAGAGTTAATTGGTCTAAATCCGAAGCTTTGTCTCTTACAGCGTACTGCCCAGTAATGGCTTTTCAGCCGGGCGCCTTCTTGTGGCCCAAACAGGGCATTAAGTATTTGTGTATGTTATTCCCAGCAAATTTGTGTAATTTAGTTACAGTTGATTTTAACCCTTTAATAAAATGGTTTTCAAGCAATGTGGGTAGATGGGCTTCATTACAATTATATATGACTGGGAAGGTTAATGTTATTAAAAATAATTGTATTCCAAAATTCAACTACTTGCTACAATCTCTCCAAGTGGATGTCCCACTCTCTTATTTCAAGCAATTTGATAGCATAGTGAAGTCCTTCATTTGGAATGGTAAGTATCCCATATTACACTCCAGTAAATTACCTAGGCCGACTGACAAAGGTGTGCTAGGCCTACCCAAGATTTTGTTTTATTTTTATGCATTCGATCTCAGACATTTGGCTCATTGGGTTCCACCTGAGAGAGCCCCTCCCTGGTTTGATATCGAACTGGAAGTTCTTTCCCCTATTTTGCCATTGCAAAGCCTTTCTATTAAACTAACTGGAGAAGTTAAATTACACCCGTTATCTTGCATTTGCACTCAGTATGGACAAAAGTGTGCAGATTGTTTAATTCAGACATTTATTTAGATGTTGCCTCGAGCATATGGCTGAACCAAAAAATATGTATTGATAAGTCCCATTTCTGATGGACAGAGTGGATTGTGAGGAAGGTTAATATGCTCCGTGATCTATATGAGAGTGGAGTGTTGAGGTCCTTTAGAAATAATATGGTTCAACATTCCCAGGTCTCAATCCTTTAGGTATTTACAGCTGCGCCACCTGCTCTATACTATTTTTGGGAGTAGCATACACCCCCCTAAAGCAGTAGATACATGGAGTGGTGATTTACTGCTTTTGGGAAAGGTCATGAGGCATCAGTGTATTACTCCCTGTTAATTCAGAGTCTGGGGTTCGGAGCTTCGGCTTCTTTCAAGAGATTATGGGAGAAAGATTTCAACTTGATATTGGGGGAGGGAGTGTGGGCTAGGATGATAAAAAATGTCAAGTCTACATCTAGAGATGCAAGGGTGCGCCTTATGCAATTTAAAATATTTCATCGATTCTATTGGACCCCCTCAAGATTGTATAGGCTTGGTCATAATGACAAAACCACCTTCTTGTGATGCCAATCAGAAGACGGGGACACAACCCATGTTTTTTGGTGATGCGTTAAGATCCAAGGATTTTAGTTGAGGGTTCGGAGTCTTATGTGTGACGTATTGGGCACTCAAATTTCATTTTGCCCTAGACTCTGTATTTTAGGTGATGGGGCGGTCATTAATATAGGAGATAAATACATCAAATAAATTTGAGTCCTAGCCAGTGTTATGATTGGCAGACAGATCATATTTGGGGACAGAAGTAATTTCAAGAGTGGCACACAGAAATGGGTAGTGTAGCGGTATTTGAAGCAATGTCATATAGAAGGCTAGGCTATATATATATATTCTTAAGAGTGTCCTGTCTGTTTTTAATTAATTTTCTTTTTTTTAATTTTTTTTATTATGTGTGTATACTTTCATTTTGTGTTGGGGGGCATAATTTGATAGAATTGATACTTTGTGTGTATGTTCTGTTTCATCAATCCTGTTTTTTTAATCAATAAAATGTTAATATCAAAAAATAATGGCACACAGTGCAATGCAATACTCTTTCCCATAATGTAGTGCGCTCAACTTGACCTTCCATTTCTAGTGTGGCAAATTAACTGAACATTATGCCGCAAGACATTGTTACTTTTAAAAATGTAATCACTGAATTAAATATGCTGAGTAGTGAGGTCATGTGCAACAAAGTAGCATGCTTCCATTTGAAATGTTTACTGTTGTATAATGGTTACACACACAAACAGTTAGGCAGTATGCTAGGATTTGCAAAATAACCATTTTTATCTTCAAGATGATAACACCACTCCAGAATTAAATGTGCGACTGGGGTGAGGTCATGTGACAACAGTTTAGCATTCTAATGTTTAAAATATTTAGTTACATTCTCTCTCTCTCTCTCTCTCTCTCCCTCTCTCCCTCTCTCTCTCTCTCTCTCTCTCTCTCTTATTAAAGAACTGAAACAGGCAGCCATGTGTTGTCTCAGACACCTTCTTGCTTGCACACTCAAGAGTTATTTAAAGATACAGGAATCAGAAGTGTGTTAGCGAGAGAGATGCTTTGTGCGACAATTTTCATAATCTTGTGATATTTGAGAGAACTGAAATTCAGAACCACAAGCTCTCTTTTGCTCCTTTAGAGTGTACAAGGGTCACTAATGGTAAAAGCTAGAAAATGTCTACCGTTGACATGTTTTAATTGACGGCTTGTTTTAATAATTCTCTTTCTGTTTTGGCTTTCCTTTTTTAAGGTGTATTAGATTATTTCCACTGGCTGTTTGTTTCTAAATGGATTGGATCAGAATGCTTGAGTGTATCCTGGAATGCTGCAGTGTGTTGGTTATTATGCTGTGTTTCTCTCTTAGTTTCCAGGTTTCTGCTTTTAAAATGTTCTAATGAGACCAAATTTTTTTATAAGTTGAGCATTCATAGGCACTCTCACTTCTGCTCGAGCTAGAGTTTATTCTGGCTGGACAGGAAAGGGGAATAGTGAAGTATGTCACTTTTATGTGACTCATTGTGTGGATAGGTTTGTGCATGTGCTAGTGATCAAGTGAATACGAGCTATGATTACCTTTGCCAGTTTAAGAATGAGTTATATTTCTCAAGGGAGCTCGAGATGTGACAAGGGTGACTGACATGTTTATTTCATTGCTCCAAGCGTGAATGTCTCGAAAACATGAATACATTTCATTGCATCCTATTTTTAGATTTTTTTACATTATTTTCCATCACCCATATTTTCATTGCCCAGAGATTCACCCATAAAGATTTCCAAATACATCATCTTTGCTCCGTTATAACATTAAAAATAATTTTCTGGTTTCAGTACCAGTTAAGATGGACAGCATGAGTGGCATAATGTTGATCACCACAAAAAAGACAGAATCTGTGCTATGTTTTGCATAATACAATAATTTCAACTGAATTTCAATCAATATTTCATGCACATTTCTGTTATTTATTTGGTCAGCATCAGGGGTTTTTCAAGGTTTATTTTGACCGGCTGACTGTACATTATCTCTTACTTCTAAGATTCTGGTTGTGACAAATACATGAATAAATGAATTCTCTCCTTTTTCTTTTTGTCTGGTGGGCAGGACTACTTTGAGAGTTACCTTGCTATTGCTTCAACTATTCCTTCTGTGGTGTGTCTCATAATCAACTACCTCCTTGTCAACAGGTAACATACAAACACCCTAACACCTCACTTCCTGCTAAAGGGATAGTTCATCTCAAAAATGAAAATTCTGTCTTCATTTACTCACCCATATGTTGTTCCAAACCGGAATGACTTTCTCTCTTATGTGGAACACAAACAGAGACAAAAATCCTGTTCAGTCTTTTCTATACAATGCCAATGGACAGTGACCATCTTTAAAGATATAAAGGACCCAAAGGTACCATAAAAGTAGTCCATGCGACTCGTGTGTCATATTTCAAGTCGTCATAAAAGCATATGAAGGTGTTTGGTGAGATACAACCTGAAATCGAATAGTTTTCAGTGAAAATCTTGAAGTCATGACCGCTATGCACACCTGCACACCTGCTTATTAATGCGATTATCTAATAAGCCAATCGTGTGGCAGCAGTGCAATAAAATCAAGCAGATACAGGTCAGAATGAGATGTGGTCTTCTTCTGTTGTAGCCCATTCATCTCAAGGTTTGATGCGTTGTGCATTCTGAGATGTTATTCTGCTCACTACAATTGTACAGAGTGGTTATCTGAGTTACTGTAGCCTTTCTGTCAGCTCAAACCAGTCTGGCCATTCTCCGTTTACCTCTCTCATTAACAAGGCATTTCCATCCACAGAACTGCAGCTCACTGAATGTTTTTTGTTTTTGGCACCATTCTGAGTAAACTCTAGAGACTGTTGTGTGTGAAAATCCCAGGAGATCAGCAGTTACAGAAATACTCAAACCAGCTTTTTTACATTTATTCATTTGGCAAATGCTTTTATTCAAAGCGACTTACAAAAGCTTATCTGGCACCAACAATCATGCCACTCTCCAAATCATTGAGATGACATTTTTTTCCCTATTCTGATAGTTGATGTGAACATTAACTGAAGCTCCTGACCCGTATATGCATGATTTTATTTATTACACTGCTGCCACACGATTAGGTGATTAGATCATTTCTTGAATAAGTAGGTGTACTTGAGTTCCTTATAAAGTGTGAGGTGAGAGTATATGTTTATTTATATATGGAAAATGTCTTCAAATTGCAGAAACCCTGTTTTGTTACAAGTTCTAAGGTCTGAATGTGTGCCGCAGCCTGTTTAAGTGAAGAATCTGTGATTACATTATTTCACTGCAATAAATTATTTTCATGACAAGTATTTTTGTTCTGTTTTCCTGTAAAATGATCTAAACATTCTTCAAATGTGGTTTTCCCTTGTTTTCAAAACTTAAAATCTTATGCCAGTTTGCTTGTCAAGTAAATAAATCACATTTTAAGAATGTTTAGATATTTTTACTGGAAAACAATACAAAAATACTTTTTATTTTGAGATTGTGTAGGTTTGTTTTGTATGAGGATACTGTATACATTTTATTTGTTCAGGTCTTAAATTTGGTTTTAAACACTCTAGAAGACATATTAGTTTGTATTTGTTTGTTCTCTCCCCATAAAAACCTTGATATGTAGACAAGATGTTTTCCAACAGACGATAGAGTTTACCACTGCTTGTGCAGCAAATGCAAAACATTTCCGCCTAAATTCAATCAGTTAGCAAACACAGCTTCCTCTTCAAGTGCACTGTGGTGTTTTGTGACCGATGTTGTTGTACTCTCAAAGATTAAAGATTCACTGTGTTGTTTTCCCAAGTTCATCTCCAGGATCCATTTTTTGTGACTTTATTGTAAACATTAAGCCGATTTTAAAGAGTCTAGACAATAATCAATAAAAGCTCATTGGGTTCATTTCTCTAATGCACTAGATGCATTAATACAATCTATGTATAGCTTGAATGCACTGAAATTCACGTTTTAGATTAAAGCATCTGCCAAATGCATAATTGTAAATAATTCATTTATCTAGATTTATGCTTAACTATGTAGTCAACCAATATGGGGTTTTTAATGGCAAATGCAGATATCTAGAAGGGTGCCTGATGGCCAATATTATGCTAACACAGTATATACAGACTGTTTCGTTTCTTGTCCCAGAAGAGAGTTAGCATGTTTGAGCCATGATTTCCCTCAGGAATTTCTACTGGGCTTTTAGAATATTAGTTTCTGTTTCAAATCACAAAACAGTTTGTTTTTATTTTAAAAGGAAATGTTGTGTTCCAGGTTCAATACAAGTTAAGCTTAATCTGCAGCGTTTGGGGCATAATCTTGACTAGCCAAAAATTTTGCCTCACCTTGTTTATCTAAAACAAAGCAAAAACCGAGGAACAGTAAGACACTTACTGTGGAAGTGAATGGGGCCAGCCATAAACGTTAAAATTTACGTTTCAAAAGTATAGCCACAAGACGTAAACATTATACATGTTAACAAGATTTTAGTCTGATTAAATTGCTGAACTGTAAAAAACTGTCAGCTGTGGTTGCCAGAACAATTATGTAAAAATATAGTAAAAATGTAAACAACTTTACAGAACAACCTGTAAATGTTACAAGTTGAAAACAGTTGTAATTTATATTACATACTGGTTATGGCACTGTAAAAAAAAAAAAAAAATCTTTAAAATGTACAGTAAAAACTTTTTCATAAACTTGATATTAACTTTCTGAAACTGTACAAATCTGCTTTTTACTTTATAAGGTAATCACCATAAAATTACAGAAGTGCAATGTTGACATGAAGTTCATCAATAGTGGCTCTTCCTGGAGCAATGACCAATAAACATGTAGCGACAGCACTCCGTGTCACTCACACAAACACTAAACACCATCAGGATACACATATCAAATTTAAATAAAAACAGAACACCCCAATGTACGTGACTGATATTCAAAATAAGAAGAAACAGAACTATTCCCATAACATAATGAAAATGTCAATTGACCTGACGCTAAGGCCACCCAAAAATCCCAAGCACCTCTGTTTTCTCCAGAAAGAGTAAAAATCTAGTTTGATTATGAGGATAGTATAACTGGCATGTGAGGTGTTGTTTTAGGTGCTCTTATAAACTACTGTAACTGTGATGCAGGTTGTGACAAAGGCCATTAAAGTTGAATAAACAATATTTTGTTGACTATGTTTTTGTATGTGTATTTTGTTCAGGTTGTCCTCTCAGGTGCGGATCCTCTTCTCTCTGTTCGTGATCTTGCTTGTGTTTGTGGTGACCACAGTGCTGGTAAAAGTGGACGTGTCTGGCTTTAGGATCCAGTTTTTTGAGGGAACACTAGCTAGTGTGTCGCTGGTCAGTGGAGCATCCAACATCTTCTGTGGAAGTGTGTTTGGCATCAGTGGCCACTTTCCCATGAGGATATCTCAAGCACTCATATCAGGTACTGTTCCTTTTCTGAATGTTCATCCTCAAATGGACTAGAGGTGGGCAATATACCAGTTAAAGCAATATACTGGTAGAAATGTGTAAATTGGTTAGAATATTTGAGTAAAATGCAGACGCATAGTACAGAAGATTGCGCTTTTTTTTTTTTTTTTTTTTTGGCTTAGATCAATCAAATGGTGCTGAGTAGGTAAAATACATTACTGAAAATACATTTTTGTTTATATCACCCAACCTTAAAGGGCATAGTTCATCCATAATGAAAAAACCCTCATGTTGTATGACTTTTTTTTCTTGAAACACAAAAGTTGAAACCGTTTAGCTGAGATGGAACACTTGAATGAATGTGAATGGGAGACATTGGCAGGTGTAGAAAAAGAAAGTCCCACCTTTCAGGTAAAAAGAGACAATCACAATGTATGATACTAGTGTTGTCAGATTTTACTGCTGATTTGAACCAGCCATTTAGGAGATTTCGGTCTTTCTCCCTTCAAGTAGATAGGAGCTTGTATTCATAGAATATAGCTGCCCAGGAGCCTTTCCAAGATGGCCGCTAAGTAGACTGTCTTTCCTTGAGAGGGATTTCGATTTTTTAAGAATATTCTGTCCGCTCTTTCCATATCAAGAAAATGAATGGGGACTGGGACTGTCAAACCAATCCAAAATGACGAAAATGTCCATAAAATCACCATGAATGTGGCGCTGTATTTTCAAGTTTTCTGACGTCATACGATCGCTTTGTGTTAAATTTAAGTCATTATTGACTGAATATCTTCCCCTCCGCTGCAGCTCTCAAATCAAATATAGCACATCATGTTAGGTTTGACGTCAAACGTCTTTGGATTCCCCTATGTCATTGACGTTAGCTATCTTCAGAAGACTTGGAATATAGCGCACAAGTCATTTTGGAGCTTGACACCCCAGTCGCCATTCACCTTAAATATATGGAAAAGAGCAGCCAGTATATTCTACCAAAATAATTTTTGGAGAAATCATACATCTATCTGACCATCTATCCTTCTTTAAAAAATTCTTGCATGCCATTAGCACAACTTAAGTAGCATACACAACGCTAAACTTGTTTGTCTTGTGTGCAGGTCAGGCCATGGGTGGCATGTTGAGCGCAGTGGCCTCAATAGTGGATCTGGCTGCTGCCAGTGATGTGTCCAACAGTGCACTGTTTTACTTCCTCACCGCTGATGTCTTCACTCTGCTCTGTATCTTCATGTACCTGCTGCTGCCCAGACTGGCTTATTCACGGTGAGTGAGTCTCCATAACATTTAGCACAGATGGACAAGTGCAATGGCTGTATATACCATCATACTTCCCATCACCATAAAGAACATTCCACTACAGTACACAATTGACCACATGAATACAAGAGGAACAGGGTTGCTAATCTCTTAAAAAACCACAACGCATGATATTCGCACCGTGTTCTTTGCTGAGAGCAGAAAGAGGATCTGTGGTGCTGCTAGTGAGTACATGAGTTTCATCACTGGTCTGGGGTCAAACCACAGTTTCATGACACAGTTGTGACGTAGAGATCAGCAGTTGCTGATGTGGCATATTTTTAACACACTGGCATCGATTGAAGCCTGGAAATTACTGGTGCTCACTTTGATTTATGTTAAAGGAATAGTTCACCTAAAAATGTACATTTTGTCATAATTGAATCACCCTCAATCAGTTCCAAACCAATATGAATTTCTTCACTCAAAACAATCATTTCTGGCAAGAGTAGGATGTAAATAAAAGGTTTAAACGACATATAAATATGCTTAATTTTGTCAAAATATAGCATTTGTCAAATTATTGATAGAATTTTTCAGCAAAATGGGCAAATCTAAAATAATAGACCAAATTATTGGAACAGAAGGAGAAGTTTAGCACAATCATCTCAGTGAATGAGGTGAATACTGTTGAGATCATAAAAATCACCATAAAAGTAGTCTGTATGCTCTTTTATATTTGTGAACTATATTAAAAGTGCTCTGAAACCATACAATGACTTTGTGTGAGGAACACAGTCAATACAGCAATAATAATAATAATAATAATAATAATTTTGGTGGTGAACTTTTTCTTTAATGTGGTAAACATATTGGAGTAAATGCAGCAATCAGAGTCACCTCTAGGTGGCACTAGAGTTCTGTATTTACATAATTATGTTCAACAATGAGAACAAATATCTCTTTCACAGCCTAAACACAAACATTCTACACTGAAAAAAATTGCTAATATGGTTTACTTAATTTTATTTGTTTTATCTAATTTTATACAGTACTGTGCAAATGTTTTAGGCACTTGTGAAAATGTTGCATAGTGAGGACGTCTTCAAAACAAATGCCATAAATAGTTTTCATTATCAGTTAACGTCGTGCAAAGTCCAGTAAACATAAGAAAGCTAATTCAATATTCAGTGTGAACACCTTTGCCTCTAAAACAGCCCCAATTCACCTGGAAACAGTTTGTCATGGTTGTTGGCAGATAGGATGTTTCAAGCTTCTTGGAGAATTCACCACAGTTCTTCTATCTATTTAAGTCTCAATTGCTTCTGTCTCTTCATGTAATCACAGACTGACACAATGTACAGTGGGGGGCTTTTTGTGGGGGACATGACATCTGTTGCAGGGCTCCCTGTTCTTCTATTCTAATCTATTTGCAAAAGTAAAGTTTGGGAGTCTAAAATGTATATTACCTTTTGACACACTAAAGCTGAAGATATAAATAACAATCTTAAGACAAATGCTTTTGTAAAACATCTTAAATGTCTAAAACATTTGCACAGTATAGTATATTTTTATGCTTAAGTACATTTTAATGGTATAAATGTATTAAAATCTGCTTAACTTCATGACATAATATTAAAGTGAGTAAATTAACTTAAACATTTCAGTTAAAATAAGTAACTTTTACTTACAAATCTGATGTATGTGGTACTTAAACTTTAATTGTATTTTCACATTTTAAACTTTCTTATAAACACATCATGTTTTGGGCGTGGCCCTATTTGTTTCTATGCTGTTAATAGAAACAAAATATAGATCAGCGCACGCAGACCTGAAAAACACAATGAAGGAAACAATCAACAGATATTTTTTGATCATGAATGTGTAACTGAGTAGAAAGTGTACTTCAGACTTTACTAAACAATAAGTAACCAAACTCAGCAGTAAAAACTGTGTGCATAAACTTGCAAACAGTGAATCCATGCAAGTTCATTAATTATTCAGACCCGTTGAATGCTGGGAACACCAGCTTCGAAAAGTAAAATTGACTTTGAGAGACGCACACAGCAGTGTTTGTGTGTGTGTGTGCTTTTTTTATGTTTCAGTTCAGTGTTTTATGCAGAATTAATGTCTTTTTGATTGCTAATCCGGCTGCTGCTTCCTCCTTTCTCGATGAACAAGAGGCTAGTCTGCCACAGTGTACAAATATTTACTTAATGATTTCAACTTACTCAATGTAGAAAGTCTTTTCTGCTATATTAACTTCACCACAGAATTTTGTTCAGTGAGATGAAGTAAGATAAGGACTTATATTTAGTTTAAGTGTGCAGAGTGTTGTTGTGATTTTCATGGGTTTGATGCACCTCGTTCATTTGTGAGTCTTGAATGGAAAAAAAGTGTTTCAGGCTCTTACATATAATTTGAGGCTGACTCAATGCTCTACTAGCTGACAAAGTGCTTGATGGGAATTTGATGGGAACCAAAGGCAACTGGTTTGGGAACCTGTGTTTTGTTTAGAAACCATTAAGGAACCGCTTAAATACTCCAGCACTGCTACAAGAGCAGAACATTCAGTGTGACTAGTGTAGTCCCATTCCCGACTAAAGACTCTAGTGCAGGGGTGTCAGACTCGGTTCCTGGAGGGCCACAGTCCAGCAGAGTTATTAAACACACCTGAAGCAGCTAATCAAGGCCTTCAGGAGTGCTTGAAGATTTCAAGGAGGCATTTTGGAGCAGGGCTGTGACTAAACTCTACAGGGCTGTGGCCCTCCAGGTACTGAGTTTGACACCCCTGCTCTAGTGAGTCACCTCCTTTAGATCTACAGTGTGACTAGTGTAGCCTTATACACCCCGTCTACACCGGGCGTTAAAATTGACGTGACGCAACGGCTTGAGGCTGTCTACACTGGACTATTCGGCCCAAATGTTCTAAACCGGTTATTTGTTTTGTTGATATTAGTAGTGCCAGGACACACGTTTACTGTCGCCGCCTTGGACAAACCAAATTGGACACTTCCAGTGTAGACAGCCTCATTGATTGTATACAACGTGCTGCTCATGTCTGGTGTAGATGGAGTTATTCCTGAACATGTGACTCTTATGGTTCGGTACTTTTGAATCTACACCGCAAACATACAGCACATTCGATTACATATCGAATGAAAGACTTATTAGCCTGTTCCTTTAGTGACTAAAAAACATGTTAACATCGATCTTGTGTGATCCGATCACCGGTGGTTAGCCAGCAATCGTCATATACACGTTGTATTTACATGTCTCTCTCTCTCTTTCTGTCTTTCTCTTTGTCTTTCAGATACTACTTGGAAGTGGCTTCTATACCCTGTAGTGAGTCTGACATCCACAACAGCAGGTCAGACCCTACAAATGCATCTGTGCCACCCCTCATGCCAATCCTGAAGAAGACCTGGGTGCTAGGCCTCTGCGTCTTCTACGTTTTCTTCATCTCCATCATGATATTCCCCGCGGTCTCCTCTGGAATCCAGTCAATGAATAAAGCCTCTGGAAATCCCTGGACCTCCACTTATTTTGTGCCTCTCACTAGTTTTTTACTTTACAATGTCGCAGACTTTTGCGGCCGTCAGGTCACCGCCTGGCTCCAGGTACCGGGACCCACCAGTCGCAAACTTCCACTGCTGGTCCTCCTAAGAACCGGCTTTGTTCCACTGTTCATGCTGTGCAACTATCAGCCGCGGTACCACCTACACAACGTGCCCTTTGCGCATGACCTCTTCCCCGTGGTGTTCGTCTGCCTGCTGGGGATTTCCAACGGGTACCTAGGCACGCTGCCTATGATCTATGGGCCTAAAGTCGTGCCGCGGGAGCTGGCTGAGCCTGCTGGTGTCATCATGTCGTTCTTCCTCACGCTTGGGCTAGCTGTCGGATCGGCCTTCTCTGTGGCACTGGTTCACTGTATCTGAGTGCCAATGACAAGCTGCCTTTATGACTTTTAACAAGTGCCACAGTGCGGATCATTTACACTACAGCACCCAAGAACTATCTGTTGCCAAAAACTTGAATGTAAATAGTTTACACAGTGACATTAAACTAGAAATGGATTAAAAAGGTCTTAAAAGATTACATGAGATGGTTACAATTTAGATTAAATATTTACAGATTGGTTATATGAAATGTGTAGAAACCAGAATGCATACTACCAGAGTGAAGACCAAGAGATAGAAAGGGTACTGTAGATTGTGAGACCAAAAATAGAGTCTTGATACATTTAAACTGACCAATCAGCAGGCCACACTGTAACTCCCACTGTACCGGAGTTGTAACCATTTGCACACCCGCAATAAACAAACACCACAGGCAATGCACCCTCTGTAGGCCTTGGAATGCAAAAGGTCTCTTTCCCCAAGGAAATGGGGGTTGTAACACAGAAATATATTTGTTTTGTTCATTTTCAACACTATAAAACTAACTTTGAACTTGACAATAAAGTCAGTTTGTTTATTCAGTGTTTTTGCTTTAAAGCAACTGTTTCTAGCATTAATTAATTAAAGAAATATTTCCAGCCCAGAGTTTAGTTACTCAAAAATGCATGGTTTAATGATCTGAAAAGCGCTGTTATATCCTCCCGGGTGTAAGGATTGGGGAAGCATTCACTGTTGACCAAATGTACATAAGATAAATAGCAGTTTAAATATGAATTGAATGCAAATTAAATAAATTAGTAAAAAAAAAAAAAAGAAGATGAATAAGTCATTGTGTCAATAACTGCAATAATAAACATGAAACTGAAAATTTTGGAACTGAAATTTGGAAGGTGATATTTAGGCTTTTTTTTTGTTGTTTTAAATGATGAAATTTAATGTGAAATGTTTTGAAATATTTTACAAACATTTGAAATTGCACCCCCAATAAATGCAACACTGTTGCAGTGGTTTATTTTTCAGTGTTTATTTTTCTCAGACATTTGTCATTAAAATGCTTCCATACTTTTATATTTCATTTAATACTTTTTTCATTGTTTTGACCCATTTTAGTGTTCCCAACGAGTTTGAATCTAAATGTTTACTAAATAATTATTTTTAACTAGATAATAATAATTAAAAAAAAAAAAAAAAAAAAAAAACCTTTTTTATTTTATTGTCATCTTTTATTAGAAAAATGTTGTTTGTGGACTATTTAGTCCGTAGTTAAAACATTTGAATTTTACTGTACGCAGGCACATGGGTATATTGTTTCCTAGATTTAATCTTACTGAATACTTAAATCCAAATTCATTTCAAATTCAATTTTAAATTTATTATCATCTTTTAATAAAAAAATATATATATAATTTTGGGGCTCAATTCGTTTTTTGAGAATACAAACATTTGAATACAAGCAGCATGTTTTACACATTTTACTGTATCCAGGGACATATACTTGAATATATGTATATACAGTTCCTTTTCAAGTCAATTTAAATGTCCTTTTATAATAAAAACATTGACAAAATGCAGCATTTATTTGTTTATTTTTTTGTAAACCCATTTTACAATTCCCAAGCAACATGGAAATAATGTTTCTTAGTATAATTTAAATGTTTACTGAATAATTCAATTAATATTCCCTTTAAATACAATTTTAAATGTAATTTTACTGTCATGTTAGTTCAAATAAAACATTATTTGGTGCTGAATATAGTCTATAAAAATTATAGTCTATAATAAAAACATTTGGATGAAAAGCAGCAATGTTTCTTTAATGTCACTGTCCTCGGGCACATGCAGAAATATTTCTTAGTTTTAACCTAAATGTTTACATTTTTAACCTTAATGGTATTTAAAGCGCTTTACACTGTGACTCATTCACCCATTCACACACCAATGACAGCAGAGCTGCCATGCAAGGCGGTAGTCTGACATTGGGAGAAACTTGTGGTTCAGTGTCTTGCCCAAGTACACTTCTGCATGTGGAGTCGTGTGGTCCAGGAATCGAACCACCAACCCTGCGATTAGTGGCCGACCCGCTCTACCGTCTGAGCCACAGCCACCCCTCAAAATAACAAGGCAATGTGAAACAAGAGATGTTGAACAGGTGAGGCAATCATGTCAAAGCATATAAGGAGCCTCCAAAAACAGCCTAGTCCTTCAAGAGCAAGGATCATTCGAGATTTGTCAACAGATGCTTCAGCAAATAATCCAGCACTTTGAGAACAATGTTCCCCAAAGACAAATTGGAAGGATTTTGTGCATTTCACCCTCTAAAGTGCATAATATAGGTAAAAGATTCAAGAGATCTGGT
The DNA here is from genome assembly GCA_032164185.1 of Moxostoma hubbsi. Taxonomy (NCBI): domain Eukaryota; kingdom Metazoa; phylum Chordata; class Actinopteri; order Cypriniformes; family Catostomidae; genus Moxostoma; species Moxostoma hubbsi. The sequence continues at coordinate 34,764,153 of JAVLUX010000034.1, read as the reverse complement.
CAAATCTTGGTGCGTAAAGGGCAAGACGAAAACCACTTCTTACATGATCTCTGATCCCTCAGATGTCACCGTTTTAAAAAACATCATTCATCTGTAATGGAAATCATGAACATAGGCTTGAGATTACTTTGTCAAATTCTCTGGGCTCGGTCTCATCTTAGATTGAAAGTAGAAAAGTGGAACTGTGTTTTTTGGTCTGATGATTCCACATTTCAGATTTAAAAAATAAAATAAAACCATTGTGTTCTCCGGGCCAAAGAGGAAAGGGCCATCCAAGCTGTTATCAGCATCAGGTCCAAAAGCCAGTGTCTGTATGGGCCAGAGGTGAGTCAGTGCCCATGGCATGGGTAACTCACACATCTGTGAGGGCACCATTAATGCAGACAGATATGTGAAAATTTTGGAGCACCATAATTTACAAATCACTCATTTTATATTTTTTAGCATTTCATACTGTCTATCCATCTCATCCATCTCGAAACTAACTGCTTTCATAGTTATGAACACATTTTTGGGGGGACTTTATGGATTCAGTACTCACTTACCTTATGTCACCATTCAATTGTTATATAAAATAGGCAAATTTTTTGTTACCTTCAATTCATTAAAAAGCAATGTTGAACAGAATATTTATAAAAAGGCAGCTTTATGTAACTGTGAATTAATATATAAATATTATTTTAGGTTATAAGTTTGAATATATATTTAGGCACTCTAAAAGACTACTACTATTTTTAAACCTCTTGCTCTGAGCATTTCATGTGGCATTATTGCAAAAACTGAATATTCAATGAATGACCATGGTGTTAAAAAAGAGAAGGCTTAGAAAAGTATTTTGTAATCTACCATTTATTTTGCAATCATCAATTTAATCAACATCATTTAATAAACTCAAAGCTGTGAGAAAATTTGTTTTGCATGGGAATATAGGTTTTTCCGAAACAAACAAACAAAAATATGTTTTTTTTAAAAGGTTAAAACTTATGAAACACTTCAAAAGACTGAAATGTTTCACATGATCTTAAAAATCTTTTGATCTGAAGGCGTATGTTTACATGTTTGAAATTAGTTTTGTGGAAAAATATATAATTGTGCCACCGTATTATTTTATTTCATTATAAAACTAAAATGTAATTATAAAAAAAAAAACTGTTTTTGAAATTGATGACTTGGACCAAATAATTAAGAAAAGCAGCCAATAAGTGCCCAACATAGATGGGAACTGCTTCAATACTGTTAAAAAAGCATCCCAGGTTGAAGATGCTAAAATATAACAGTGTTTATTTATTTTGGATTTTGTTTAGTCACAACATAATTCCCATAGTTCCATTTCTGTTATTCAATAGTTTTGATGACTTTGATGAGAGTATTTTTCTAAAATGTAAAAGAAAAAATTATAATAAAGAATGAGTGTTTCAAAACTTGCAATTCTGAGATAAACTCTTTATCAATTTACATTAAATTATATCAGTTGTTATGCAATTATGACTTTATATCACACAATTGTAACTTTATAGCATGCAATTACAACTTTGTATTCAGTTTGCAGATGACACTACTGTCATCAGCCTCATCCAGGATGATGATGAGTCTGCATTCAGAATGGAGGTTGAACAGCTGGCTGTCTGGTGCAGTCAAAACAACCTGGAGCTGAACACACTCAAAACAGAGGAGATGATTGTGGACTTTAGGAGGAACACCCCAACATTGATCCCCCTCACATTCTGAACAGCACTGTGGCATCAGTAGAGTCATTCAGGTTCCTGGGCTCTACCGTCTCACAGGACCTGAAGTGGGAGACCCACATTGACTCCATTGTGAAAAAGGCCCAGCAGAGGCTGTACTTACTTCTCCAGCTGAGGAAGTTCAAACAGTCACAGGCATTGCTGATACAGTTCTTTTCAGCAGTCATTGAATCTGTTCAGCTATGAAATCAGATATCAGAAAACTACAAAGGACAGTTCAGACTGATGAGAGGATTATTGGTTAACCCCTGCCCTCCCTTCAAGAACTATACACTTCCAGAGTGAGGAAAAGGGCTGGAAAAATCACTCTGGACCCCTCTCACCCAGCCTAATACCTTTTTGAACTACAGAGCACTGATCACCAGAACCATCAGGCACAAGTTTTTCCTTCAGTCTATCCATCTCATGAACAGTTAAAACTGCTCCATTGAGCAATAATTATGTGCAATACACTGCTCAGTTTGTTTATAGTAATCCAACATATCCTACCTCTTCTGCCTTTCTGTATCTGTAACAGATTGTATTTGTACATGCATGTGTATATATATTTGTCTTATTGTGTATTTCTATATATACTTATATTTTCTATTCACTTTTTATTTTTATTCTATTTTGTTTATTATTATCTTTTTGTTGTTTCTGTATTGTTTGTGCACTGTAAGCTTCTGTCAGCAAATTCCTTGTATGTTTAAGCATACTTGGCAATAAAGCTCATTCTGATTCTGATTTTTCAAGTTGAAAGAACAGCTCAGTCAAATGACAGATGACTTGACCCTGAGATTAAAAAAAATGTAATGAGGAAAGATACATTACACCATTCTATTAACATGTATATTATTTTTAAGCTAATAGCATCTAATCATATATACAGTGTGTATGTGTGTGTATATATATATATATATATATATATATATATATATACACACACAGGTGCTAGTCATATAATTAGAATATCATCAAAAAGTTGATTTATTTCAGTAATTCCATTCAAAAAGTGAAACTTGGATATTATATTCATTCATTACACACAGACTGATATATTTCAAATGTTTATTTCATTTAATTGTGATGATTAAAACTGACAACTAATGAAAATCCCAAATTCAGTATCTCCAAAAATTATAATATTACTTAAGACCAATACAAAAAAAGGATTTTTAGAAATGTTGGCCAACTGAAAAGTATGAACATGAAAAGTACGAGCATGTACAGCACTCAATACTTAGTTGGGGCTCCTTTTGCCTGAATTACTGCAGCAATGCGGCGTGTTATGGAGTCGATCAGTCTGTGGCACTGCTCAGGTGTTATGAGAGCCCAGGTTGCTCTGATAGTGGCCTTCAGCTCTTCTGCATTGTTGGGTCTGGCGTATCACATCTTCCTCTTCACAATACCCCATAGATTTTCTATAGGGTTAAGGTCAGGTGAGTTTGCTGGCCAATTAAGAACAGGGATACCATGGTCCTTAAACCAGGTACTGGTAGCTTTGGCACTGTGTGCAGATGCCAAGTCCTGTTGGAAAATGAAATCTGCATCTCCATAAAATTGGTCAGCAGCAGGAAGCATGAAGTGCTCTAAAACTTCCTGGTAGATGGTTGCGTTGACCTTGGACCTCAGAAAACACAGTGGACCAACACCAGCAGATGACATGGCAACCCAAACTATCACTGACTGTGGAAACTTTACACTGGACTTCAAGCAACGTGGATTCTGTGCCTCTCCTCTCTTCTTCCAGACTCTGGGACCTTGATTTCCAAAGGAAATGCAAAATTTACTTTCATCAGAGAACATAACTTTGGACCACTCAGCAGCAGTCCAGTCCTTTTTGTCTTTAGCCCAGGCCGAGACGCTTCTGACGCTGTGTCTTGTTCAAGAGTGGCTTAACACAAGGAATGCGACAGCTGAAACCCATGTCTTGCATACGTCTGTGCGTGGTGGTTCTTGAAGCACTGACTCCAGCTGCAGTCCACTCTTTGTGAATCTCCCCCACATTTTTGAATGGGTTTTGTTTCACAATCCTCTCCAGGGTGCGGTTATCCCTATTGCTTGTACACTTTTTTCTACCATATTTTTTTCTTCCCTTCGCCTCTCTATTAATGTGCTTGGACTCAGAGCTCTGTGAACAGCCAGCCTCTTTAGCAATGACCTTTTGTGTCTTGCCCTCCTTGTGCAAGATGTCAATGGTCGTCTTTTGGACAGCTGTCAAGTCAGCAGTCTTCCCCATGATTGTGTAGCCTACAGAACTAGACTGAGAGACCATTTAAAGGCCTGTGCAGGTGTTTTGAGTTAATTAGCTGATTAGAGTGTGGCACCAGGTGTCTTCAATATTGAACCTTTTCACAATATTCTAATTTTCTGAGATACTGATTTGGGGGTTTTCATTAGTTGTCAGTTATAATCATCAAAATTAAAAGGAATGAACACTTGAAATATATCAGTCTGTGTGGAATGAATGTATACATTATACAAGTTTCACTTTTTGAATGGAATTACTGAAATAAATCAACTTTTTGATGATATTCTAATTATATGACCAGTACCTGTATATATACATACAGTATAGACACAAACTGAGCACTATATCAGGAACACTATGGTCCTAATAAACTGCCCTACGTGGTCTTCTGCCATTGTAGCCCATCCAGCTCAATGTTTGACATTGTTCTCAACACAGTTATACAGAGCGGTTATCTGAGTTACTGAAGACTATCAGTTCAAACCAGTCTGGCCATTCTCTGTTGACCTCTCTCTTCAACAAGACATTTCCATCCACAGAACTGCCGCTCACTGGATGATTTTTGTTTTTGGCACCATTCTGAGTGAATTTTCTAGACTGTTGTGCGTGAAAACCCCAGGAGATCAGCAGTTACAGAAACACTCAAACTAGTCCATCTGGCACCAACAATCATGCTATGGTCCAAATCACTGAGATCACGTTTTCTCCATACTTATAGTTGATGTGAGCATTAACTGAAGCTCCTGACCTGTATTTGCGTGATTTTATGTATTGCACTGCTGCCACACGATTGGCTGATTAGATAATCGCATGAATAAGTTGGTGTGCAGGTGTTTCTAATAAAGTGCTCAGTGAATGTATATCATTTGAAATCTAACAAACTACTTTTGTGCAAATGTTATACAAGTCAGAACAGTCTGAATAGCTGTACCAAGTTTTGTGGATGTAGAACGAGTTAAAATCAGGAAAAAAAAACGTCTGTAGATTAAAAGTATGTTGGCTTTGTCACGCCAACATAATTCAGGATGTGAAAATAAATCAGTTAAGCCACTAAAAGCCATACATGGTTTTCTCTGGCACTAGAAAACTGTGGTAAAATCACTAAAACACAACCTTGAGTGGGCTCTACCACATTCACGTGTGTATGAAATGAATGGAGCAAAGTCTAGTTTGACAACACCTTTAATCTATAGCTGAAGCGTCCGCAAGACTTCAATGAGATCTTTGAATTTAATTTGCACAAGCACACGTCAGAAGCTCTCTCTCTCTCTCTCTCTCGGCAGAATGACGGAGTTCCGGCAGGCGTTTTGCGAGCGATCAACCGTTGGAAGTGGCCGATGACTGGAGGGTGTTTTCCAGGGAGATTTGCTGATACGATTAGCTAGTCCTCACACAAAAAGGCCATAATTGTAAACAGCCCCTTCTAAACAACAGGTTGGCTATTCTAGTCATTTATACGAGGCCAAATTTGAATGCTGAAGTGTTCAATAGGTGTTCAGGTTTGGACCAGTCATGGTCGTCCACAGCAGGGTTACTTAATTTGTTCTACCTCCTTGATTTAATTCAACATACATCAACAAACAAGACAAGTGGATCTTGCTTGTCATTTTGGATCCAGAAAGGTCCTCCCCAACTGCTGCTACAAAGTTCAAAGCACACCGTCACACAAATCTCTAAAATGCCATTGTAAGCTGTAGATTTGCTTCTGCTGAAATACCTAGACTAGTCAAATCAGTTAATGATGAGGAAGTAACCACATCCATTTAGCAATCGAAATAATTGTGTAATCAATTTCAATTCTAAACTCTAAATCAGGAAATCACAGGTTTTTACTGAGAAATGTGTAGGACTTGTTACACATGATTTCACACTGACTGCATATCTGTGTATGTTCATATTGTACATGCAGGTGTATGATCTGAACAGTTACTTCAAATCATCTACATTTTAAAAACTACCTGTGGCAATGAAGTATAAAATTGTTTGGAACGCTCGTAAAATTTAATTGTGAACTACAAAAGTGATACTAAGATTATATGCCTGATATGTTTACTAATATTACTACTGGGTGATTAACCCCTTTAATCCATAATGGATTGTTTATCTATTTAAAACATGCAGCTATATTCCACATTCATTACTGCTATAAAGACAAGTAAAAAATATGCATGAAAGTGTATGTTAGTATTATAACTGGTCACCATTTCTCTTCATGTTTTCATCCTTATTAAATCAACCACTTTTTTTTTTTATTCAGTAGCCTTGGCTCTGGAAATAATTTTTCCCACTCATTTTCTCCATAGCGATTTAAAACAAATATATTCGAATATTAAGCTTTAAACAAAAACCAGAGATGAAACATTTTTTTATATATACAAAAATTTGTAAAGTATAAATTAAAAAAAAATAAAAAATTGTATCAGTATTTTTATTTTAATAGCAAAATGGTATGTAATAAAAGTTTACATGGCAAATAAATTAAGACATTCATAAAGCTTTGTGAGTGGGCAGTCTGTGGAGTCATTTTGCAATTAACATGTCCATGGTAACACCCGAAATTTGGAAATTAATATTTTTAATCAAGTTCAAATCACTGACTTATGTTTGTGTAAAGCTATATAGCATAGCTTTGTTTATCAGTAATTGTTCCAAATAAATTGGAGGAAAATGAATGAGATTTTTACTTCCAGAACCTGATCGTTGCAACAAGACATGACAAATTATTTTGACAAAAATCAGTGAAAGCAGGACAAATGGGTTTTGGTGGGTTTAATTTCAGTTGTTAAAAAAAAAGAAAGGCTCAATCTGAACAGTCTTGTGTGAAGCACAAGATCAAATCTGAAATTTACTGAAAACAATTGTCGAGCAGTTGAAGTGGTAAAAATGAAGTAGGGCCAAATCAAGATCACTTTCCCCTTCAGCTCATTAATAAGACAGAAGTTAAAGAGAATGAACTTCTGTTAGGATCAAACAGTCACTATTAAAAACAAGTTTAAATCACAACACTGGCCTTTGCATGTGCTTGTATATGCAGTTACAGTGAGCAGGAAGGCAGGGGATATTAAGGGGTCCTATAACTTTCTGGTACATTTAATCTTCATTCTTAGAGTTCACAAACCCTTTCATCTCTCAAAAGGCACTAGCTATTTCCATTTAGCTCCCAAGACTCGAATGCTATGTGCATATTTAAAGGAACAAATTAAATTTGTACAACTAATTAAAAAAAAAAAAAAAAAAAAAAACCACACACATTACTTTTAGAAAAAGAAAGATCCCCTAGAATGCTAAAGCAGCTAAAATTCCAGTTCAGTGCATTTTCCATATAGCTACACCTGCCAGCCAAACCTCCCACCAAGGTCCTGAAGTCCTTTCAATAAAAAGCTGTCTTTTCCCCAGAAACAAGGCTGTTAAATTAGTGGTGACATCATTCAAATTTGTCACTTTTAAAAAGAAAACAGAGTATTGATTTCAAAACAAAGACAACAGCGCTACAGCAAAAAAAAAAAAAAAAAGGTTTCCCCAAGATTGTTCTGGGAAGCTCTGTATCACCTTTAATTCCACACGTGGCGCCTGCAGTGGTCCAAAGCCTAGAAAACAGAGATGGAAGCCTCATTTACAACACATCATTATATATACACAAATATTTATACCAGAATCTGTTCGAATCCTCGATTCTGATTGGCTGGAATGAGTGCGGTTCAAACCAATGCATAGATAGGTCCGGTCAGTTTAAAAATCACCATTCAATATTAATGTGCTGTTTGTAAATCTAGCTCATAACATTACAGAGCAAGCAGAGTGAACTATAGCAATTGAAAACATTTCCTAAACACTTTCATCAGCATAGCTACTAAATTATAATGGATATTTGCTGGTTTTGTACGGAGTGAGAGAAGGAAATCAGGACCTATTAAATGCGTCTTTCGCTGTCCGGCAAGACTATGCAAGATGATTTAAACTGTGATGTGTATCATGTTTCTGTACTGAATGCTTATAGCCACTAGAGGCCCCCCTAAATAGTATAGTGTAGCCCTACAGGGGATTTTTTGAAGTGTGTTTAATTTTACAAATGGTTTCAGTCCAGTAATGTCCGTGCCTCACCATGGTGCGATTAGCACTTAGAAAACACTTTCGTCCTTTCCACAATGACAGCTACTCGTCGCTCAATATACTGGCGTTTAGTCAGTACTACAGCAACTGATGTAGATATACCGATATTGACTGACAGATCCAATTTCATTACTTGAAAATGACATTGCACACGATTTCTGATTTTTTTTTTCTCCCTCATGTAGGTCTGTAAACAAAGCGAAATGAATCCTTTCTGTAACATGACAGTGGCAGTACTTACATTACAGCGTGCAGCAGTCTCCACGTTCTTACACCAGTATCCAGGTCCCCGGCTGCACTGCTCCAGTCCCAGCAGCCTCTGCATGGCTCCAGGACATGCTCCCAGCTTCTGTATGACACAACACACAGCACCTCAGTCAGCGCTCCGAAACTGACCACATGATTTGGAAGAGTGTGAGAGCGCAGTGTGATCTTACCATGCAGACGAAGTCAGGGTCGAGTGTCTGGAGCAGCAGCTGTACCAGCAGAGGTTCGTACTGTTGGATGAGCTGATCACACTACAAAGTAAACAGCACATACGTCAGTCATACAGTTTGTGCAGTTACAACATTTTCTGTATGAGCAATTTGACTGGTTACTTGCACAATTCTTTACATTGCACAAGTTATTTTATGCAGCTCTGCTTTTGTTACATCACAAGATATAATGCTTTTAAAATGGTTAAATCATAATCCCTTTAAATTAATAGCATTCAGAGATCATATTCTTCTCAACACAATTGTACAGAGTGGTTATCTGAGTTACTGTAGACTTTGTCAATTCGAACCTGTCTGGCCATTCTCCGTTGACCTCTCCTCAACAACAAGACAACAAGCTGGTCTCCCTACACTCTCAAACTACTTACATATATCTGAATATTTTGCAATTAAATTATTGTCACATAAAATCAACCATTTTAAATGGTATATTTTTCCATCATTTTTTTATTTGATTACCTCATTTTGCAATGCTTCATGGTATTGTAGTTCATTCTCTCATTAAAGACATCAAGTACAGAGGCTTGTTTTTGTCTGTCCAATTTTTGAATAATTTTTTGCTTCAAATTAAAGTTTGTCATTTTGTGATTCGCCTCGTAGCGTGTCGATTTGGTTCATGATTAGAACCCTTAAAGTACTTCATGAAATCTGTGGAAAAATACTGGATGGCTGAAAAAAATGGGCGGCACTGTTAAGCTTAATTACGGTACAGATCAGAAGTGTCTTATCTGGTTGAGTGGCATAATGAAATCTTAACACACCTCATCTCTGACTGAATCAGGCAGGAATTTGCAGACTTTCCTCACAGCATCCTCGATCTCTGCCTGAGTAGCGTTTTGCTCCATGATCCCATCCACATAACGCACAGCCATCTTACACACGTCACACAAACCGCCATTCTGGAACTTGGCATTGTCCATTTCAGCTGCAGGGCAGGAAAAAGGGCAAGAATAAACCAATAAAATATTTCATCTGAAGACATTTTTTTTTTATTTATTTATTTATTTTTTAATAAATAATAATAAAAACAAGACAAACATTATATGTACTAACGGATAAAGGTGCGGCTGGCCTGATTGCAGAGCCCGAGGAAAGTGCATATGGTTTTGGGGTCAGCCTCCTGCATGAGCAGATCAATGATGGCCTTTCCATAGGCCTCAATCAGGTCCTTGCACTGAGTTGTGAGTGTGGTGGGCAAAATGTCACAGACCTTCTCCACAGCCTGCACAATCTGTTCCTGATGAAAGAAAAAAAAAAAAAAAAAATATGTGTCAGCACACTCTAAAATGGCAGAATCATGTACACTGTAGATGCAAATTCTACAGAAACAGAGTTCATGAATCTTTAGATTTGAGCTCTAAATAAAGTATATTTGGTGAAGCACATTTCATTCAGGTATTTAAATTCTTTAATAACACATAAGTAAATGTAGAGATTTCCAAGTGGTTATAGGAGTTTTAATTTTGGTAGTCTGACAATCAGAAGAAAACTATCTTTCATAGGTGGCGTCATACCTCGGATGTTCGACCCTCGAGCATTGCCTCAACCTCCTTTATGACATACTCGCAGATGGCACACTGTGGCGGGTCACGCACACGCATCATCTTCTGTCAAAACAAACATACACTTTAAGGAAAGGTCATGCATTCAGACACTTGCCTCATTTAAGTTTCATTTGAAAGTGTTAGAGACAATTCCAGTTGCAAGCATTATATAAATCAGTAAATTCTTTAAAAACATTACAATGTAATAATGTAGGGGATGTGCATGAGTAAAAGTACTCATTCTGCACCAGCTACTATTATAAACACCACAAACTGATTTTCCGTTGCACATTTGCCTGCCGTGAGCAGCACTGAATACTGTACTTTCCCTCAGAACATCTCAGTAAAAATTGAGTCCACTGGGGGGGCATGGTGGATATGTCATCGAGGTGTTGGATAAGAGAAGATGGTGTCATTTGGCTAAGTGTGAAGTCAAGTATGACAATACTGTACTTGTAATGTTTTGATTGAATTCCACTCTTAGTCGGTTCTTGGATTTATGCAAACCAATGGATGAGGATCTGCTTTTAATGTTGTAAAGCTACTGCGAAGTGGTACAAGAACTTGGAAGCTTACCAGACAAGTGTGTGTGTGTGTGTGTGAGAGAGTTACATCAACACAGGCAGAGCACATTTTTCAAATGTTTGTTTTTCTGAATATCATGTGAATTGCTAAAAATATGATGGCCTTATGTAGAAGTATGTAGACTTCCTGTGCGCATTTCTCCTTATATCGTCAGTATTAGTTTCCATGTACCCTCCAGATGAGAACAAATGTTTTATTAAATATATTTCATTTTTATTCATAAGTTGCCTTATTTTGAAACCATTCCTGGTATTGTTTGTGAATAAGACAAAACACCATGTGTCATGCTTATTTTCAACCATTTTAAAATGTACAAGTAATCGATTACTCATTTTTTGTGTGAGTACTTGACTACAAAAATACTTAAATGCCCATTCCTGCATTAAAGTGAGTTCACCCAAAAAGGACGATTCTGTCATTATTTAGGGTGTTTTCACACTTGGGTCCTCTTTAAAAGAACCAAACTCAGACCCCTTTAAGTGGACCAAATAGTGAACGGAGTGAAAAGGACCCAGTTCTCTTTGCATTCACAAAATGTGACCATGAAAGTGGGCTCATCTCTCTTTTTGTTCCACTTGACCGGTTACGCATGTCCTCTCACACAGTGTTGTTTTTGTGGAACCCAGACCACTTTTTAAGACCAAATTGATGATATTTTTATGTCTATATTAAATGTTAAGAGGACAATTATCCCTACATATTAACTTGAGATTATTAAACATGTTTAATACCCTTAATGAATTAACATTGCACAATAAAACATTTTATTGATCTTCTGCATCAAAAAAAGAACTATTACATAGTGTAAAATATACCATATTGTTTGGGGAAAAGCAATGCATTACACTGAATGCATTATATTTTTATATTCATAACTGCATTTAGAGATATTCAAGAAATGTAATAGATTATGGTAGATTAGACTCATTACAAACAAAAAACACGATTGATCATGGTTATCTATTGACCACCTAGGGCAACATCAATTCACTGAAAATAACAGTAATATATTCGTATCGTAATCTCTTAACTGTCACGCGACATTCCAATGCAGTCCGGTTAAACAGATTCAATAGTTTTCATTAGCAACTTACGGTCACCTCCATAGAAACGGAATAAGCAGCTTGTTGCGTCTCATCTCTGCCTATCATTACTGGTGTATGGTAACCTCTCAGTGTCAAACATGTTTGGCATTATGTGAAAGGGAAAATCAAGTTAGCCTGGAGCGCTTTGTGTTCACAATGCACGATATTAGCAAACTGAAATGCAGGCTGCAAGGGAACGGTACTCACACCATCTCCTGAGATGGTCTCGGTTCGGTCCACTTTAAAGGGGTCGGAGATCATTTGGATTGTTCACATATGGGCTAAAAATCCCACAAACCGTGCTCAGACCCCTGAAATGGGCCAAGTGTGAAAACTCCCTTACACTCATGTGGTTTCAAACCTGTATGATTTGAACATGATTATAGTAGAATGCTTCACTTAGTCACCATTCACTTTTTATTGCATATTTTTTTCAATGCACTTAAAGTGAATGGTGACTGAGGCTGTCAAGGTTCCTAACATCTCCTTTTGAGTTCAACAGAAGAAAGAAAGTTATAGAACAGGAGCACAAGTAAATGACAATTTTCATTTTTGGGTGAGCAATCCCTGGATTAATATAACTGCATTGTAAATTATATTACAGACACCAAACCAGTTCTATTTGAAGGTTAAAAGTGAACACACTTTCCGGTGTCATCTAAAGCCTAGTACACACTACATGACTCAAATTAGTCTCCTTTGATACGACTGGTCTGCGACAAGCATGTACATGTTTGGTTTTCTTTTGAATGCTTGTCATCTTTAGAGTCAGATAACTAAGTTTCACAGGTTCATACTCTATGAAATCAAAAGAAACAATACTCTTCTACCTTGGCAACGACAGGCGTTTCAAGTTTGATTGCAGGGAACATCTTGACAGCAGGGATGGATTTACTGGCAGGGATGGATTTGGCAGGCACCAGTTTCTGCATGAGTACACTCTTGGGCCCGGTGGGGCAGAAACCAGCACGAAAGCAAATGTCCTTGGGTTGCTATGGAGAAATTGTAAGTGTATAGATAATCAGTTAGTGCACAGTTTCTCACAACATTTTTAAACAATAGGCAAGATGAGCAGTATTCCTCAGGCATGCAATGACTGGCATTTTTATGCAACATCTTCCAGCAATGATGTCATGCAGCATCCACTGTGAATAAGGGGTTACATATGATGATACTCCATCTCATGCACAAAAGTATCTCATACTGCCCAGTCAGTCGGACAGAAGATGCGCATGCAAACACAGAACACATGCATGATTGTGTGATCTGATGGATGGGATAGATGAAAGTCACAGTTGCTGCTGGTCTAGGCACAGCACCAACTATTTTATCCAATACAGAGCTCAAGTAGCATTTTAACTAAAACTGGTGCCTTCAAAAAGTATTGGAATCATGAGGATTTTAATGATTGCATTTCTGATTCCACTTAATAGTTTTGATTTGTTTAGTACTCGAATAATAATAATTAATTAATTATTATTATTATTTTTATTATTATTATTAATAAATGTATAACTTATAAAACTTAAAATCTTCAACTCTGGGGCATTTTTGGGCTGCTGCCTGCAAGTTCACAATCAAATTTAAGAGCACACCATTTAGACATACTGTGGACTAATTGCCAACAATTGACAAATTTTTTCAGAACCGTTCACTGAATATCTCGGCCTCTGAGTGGACTAGAAGCTCAATCTAGGGGGTCATTAGAAAGCTGAGATCAACAGTCTATAACATATTTCCTATGATTTCTTTAGCATGCTTTTCCTGCTGGACCATATATTTTGTTCTGGACAAAGATAATATTGGATTAGTCACACAAGGAAGCTCACAGACAAGTAAAACAAAATGGCAAATTCTTTATTAAACTGCCTAATATAAAAGCAGATATAAAGTTGAGCTATTTGGAGCTTACAGCGGCAGAGATCGTTGCATAAGTGACATTTGTATTTGATGACTTAACAGATATGTTTCGCTTTGATTCTTTTGAAAATCCTTTGAACTGTGGTATTAGGGCAACAAAATAAACTGTACGATTGCATTCCTGAGAATGAGAGCTTCCATTTCATATTTAATTTGCCAATTTAAGTGCCATGTGAAAGGCATATTAATATTTCTACCACATTGACTTTAGGTGGCACTGATCTGCAAAGCATGTTTTCAGGCCATATTTAGTTATATTATGTAATATATACACAAGTAATGGTTATCTAGTAAAGTTCAGATTCTAAGCTTTCAAAAATTCCTGTATATGCCTGACATGCGAAGTCTTGAACATTTTAAGTGTTAACGTTTCGTGAAATAGCGCCCCTTTTTGGACCTAATCATCTGATTGCGGTTATTTATTTTAATTATGGTGCAATTCCAAAATCACATTTTACTGTTCAAATAAGGGACAGTTAAGTGAATATAGAAATCCCATTAACAGTACGGGTTTGGGTGTCTCATTCAATTTAACTAGGAGCGTCTCTCTGAGCTGCACCTTATCCCATTCAGTTCAGACTGCAAGCTCAACTGGTCTTAAACCCATTTCTTTTGTCATAACTCAGGAATCCCTGTAAGAGTATTTTAGTACAGCACCACAGAAGAATGCAGATGTTCATTTTTTTATATTTTGTTCCCAACCTGATTCACAGAAAATGTGCTCTATTATAGACCATTGATTTCATAATGAATTAGTATGGTACTACGCCTACAAACCAAACCAAAACGGAACCCCAAGGGTTAGACCCATTTTAACATTGCAAGTGAGTGGCTAGTCTACACAACAGTACAGATTAGCAACATTTTTTGGATTAGAAGACGGCACAGGTGAAAAGCCACGTGACAGATTAAAAGGCACAAGCTAAAATAAGTCTAGCAGGTCAGAGAGACCTACCTGTTCCTGGAAACAACAGCAAACAAAACCAGAAGATGTGAGGAAAAAGGAAATGAGGGTGAGATAAGGAATAAAACAAGAAAACAAGTGATTAGAGATGTAGATTAAGCTGGCAGATATGCAGAATGCTTTAACAGGCAGGAGAACAAGAGCAGGTCTGTTCACTTGACTGGAAAAAACTGCAACAAGCTCTACATCATTTTAAATCGCTCGCTGTGCCACAAGGAGGGGAGATTTAGGTCAAGAATCCGCAATGGAGGATGGATGAAACTACTCGAATGCCTGCACAAATTAGAAATTTAAAATGCAATTACTTACCATAGACATGAGCTGTTGAATGACCAGGGGTCCGTACTGGCTGATGTACTCCTTACACTGTTTTAAGAAATGAGGCAAGATTTAGGCTTAGTTCAAATCTAGTTAGCTGGCTACATAGGCAGCATTTTAAGGCATTAAAAGACAAGCCCCCCAATTCCAAATATTCTCACCATATCAGACATGCCAGGTCCCAGGAGTTCACACTGGTTCTCCACTTGCACCAGAAGAGAGTTGACAAATGAGGCGTTGGATTTGGCCTGATCCTGAGTGTCAGTGATGAATGTAACACAGTCCTGACACACGTCTCCACTCTGCAAACAGAACGTAACAGTTATTTAAGGAACGATCAGGATGAGACAAAATAGTCTTTAAACAATTCAGATTTCAAGTATGGACAAAATATACTGGTCAACGGCTGGGCTAGATTTCAAATATTTATGACAATCGCAACGATTTTCTGATGGTACTAAGCAATATCATGAATATTGCAATAGAGATTAACCATGTTTCACCAGATTTGTAATGAAAACTACACACTGTGTAATACACACATTTGGGTGCATATAAATAATTAAAAAAAAAAAACACAACACATTTACTTAATGCATTAACATGTTTAATCTCCTTGAATATAATGGCTGTTTAGTTCAAATGACTTTGTATATCAGATTTTTTACATTTCAGAGCAAATAGATAATTAAAAAAAATGTATATTGAATATCATCAATAGGCTGAAAAATATAAAGAATCTATAGTGTGTGTGTTTGAGCTATAATAGCGATGCTATTCGTGGTGTATTTGTTTTATATATATCATGTATAGCAAATTCTGACACATTATTATTTGGGGTCTCATTGGACTTTTTCCATAAAAACATACTGGTGGATGACAGCAATGACTCATTACCTGGTTGGGGGTTTCCTTCTTGGCATTTTCTTTGGGGTAGAGCAGCTGAGGGATGTTGAGCAGGAAGGGGTTGACACGCTGGGTCAGGTCCACTTGAGGGATTTCATTTGACATAAGCAGAGCTTTAGCCAGAGCTGCCTGCTGGGACACACACAGGCCCAGAGCGCCACACACCACACTAGGGTTGTCCTGCCAGACAGAAACGCAGAAGCATTGTAAGAAATTATATAAACAATTAAAAGGAATCTGCAACAAAATCCACAGACCTCCTTCAGTTCTACAAAGAAGATTATGACTGATGCAACAGAGGAAGAGCCTCTTACACTAAGGTTGCTTTGTAGATAACCAGCACTCTTATTAAAACTCTTTGATGCCCCCTTCCAAACCCTTGTGAGCTGCCATCAAATGTCTACGTAGGCTGCTACTTTTAAGCAGTATCAGTCAGTCCACACAATCCACTCCATTTGTCATTAGACATATTTCCACTATTGGGCCAAATGATGGCATGCTAGTGCGTGCCAGAGAAAGTTGTACTCCCACGGTCACTTCCATGGATTCATCCTCTGGGACAATGGCCAATAGACTTTGGCCCACCGATAACCCTTGGGCCAAACAAGGCTAACTGGGAATTGAGGTGGGGTCAAAGGCATAGTTCTCAGAGTCAGGTCAGATCACCGAACAAGCAGGTTGTTTTTCCAGCGCATAACAGCACAGGTTTGAGATCAATTTAAAAAAATAATAATAATTGCAGGCACAGTACAAATCCGTTAAAATGGACAAAGCGGTGCCCAAACAAAGAACTTTCCATAGTTCAAAGGGTGCTGGGACATCGTCCCACTGTTCGCAGAGACACCACTCTGCATACCATGGCAGTTACAGTCAATGCCAACTTATCTTCCTAGCAAAGCAATGTTTACATACGATATAAACTCGACATTCTAGATAACATAAGTCAGCTTGAGCTTCCCTCTTGCTTATGAAACGGGTGGGGTGCGTGACATTGGAACCAGGGTGGCGTATTAATGGTGGGCTTTAGGGCAACAGCTGGGCTGTTGGTCCAATGGTGGGAACGCAGATCAATTTTGGTCTCGCACTGGCCCGATAGTGGAAAAGCGGCTACTGACCTCTGATCTTGGAGGCTTGAAAGGTTTGCACATCACAAAAAAAAAATTATCTATTTTCCTATGGAGATAGTGATTTTTTTTTCCAGAACCCTGCTGTTGCATGCCACAAGAGTTTGTTGTCTTTTTGTTTTTTATGACGTTGTCAGAATGCACCAGTGACAACTGAAATTGTTTACCATGTTTAGAGATCATGAATCATTTCACATTTTTGCTTCATAAGAGGCATCTCGAATGTAATATATTGTGGTTCAGTATCAGTACTTTCAATACTTTCTACCAGATCGAACTTCCATCAACTAAAAGGGGAATTATGTTAACAGGGAAAGGAAAAATGTTTTCTGCTCACCAGCTCTCCTTCGATGATGCCCATGAGAATGGGGAAGTAGTTGTCCACAATATCCTGGCACTGTCCAGCCAGGCCCGTATCAGGGATCAGCTGACAGACCTTCTCCATGTATCCAAGGATTTCACTCTAGAGTCAACGCAAGAGTTTAGCCTTTGACCTTACACAAAAGCATTCAGAACTTCAGTGTTATCATGTTAACATACCTCTGTGCTATTGTCCTTCAATAGTTGCTCCACCACCACAATCACCTCTTTGCACAGATCACATGGCACAGATTTCTACAAGATAAAAAAAATGTATTGTACACATGGGCATAGATTTGGCTGTGTGAAGCATTTAAGCCATGTTTCCATTGATCATGTTTTAAATAATGAACTTGCACATTATTGCTGAATCTATGCCCCTGATTGTATGCTTGATGCTTATGAATTATTTGTTGAAGTATTAAAGAACTTGAGAATTTGGTCAACCCACCATCTGAGGCTTTTTCCACACATTCTGTTGGCAGTGTTGAACTGCACCGCAAAGTGAAGCAGTCTTGACGTTCTGGCACCAGTAGGGGGGGCCGCGGACACACTGCTCCGTACCCAGAAGTGGAGTTGCCACCGCTAGAAAGAAGAAAAAAATTAGATTAGCCTTGTTCAGAATAGTCTGTTAACATCCTACTATCATACTAATATTTCTGCATTCTACAACATGTAGAATACCTATCTGTACTTTTGACCTATGTACCAGAATGTGCAGTATACATAAAACACTGTGCAAGATACCACATCCAACAATGCAAGTCGCTTTAAAACACAATCACTGCCCCAACCTTGAGGCTTCATTTCACTATTGAGCTCTAATCAAAAGATAAACTTGACGAGTAAGACATAGCTGCCAAACTATGAAAAACAAAAATCCTTTTAGGCTTTCGCAATCCAATTTTCCACACTGTAGAGATTGTGAGTGGTTTAAGATAGGAGAGCAAAGTCATGTTTCATGGAACTGAAACAGGATATGAAGAAAACCAAGAAAAAGCTTATGGGAACAGACAACATGAACATTTCCGTTTGAAAGAGAATGCATTTTTAAACTAATAACCTGAAAGTTGCATGGGTAGGTCAGGAAAGTCCCAAAACTCACAGAAATGCAGTTAGTTTTGATTCCAGTGCAACGCTAAATTGATTGCGTAGTAAAAAAAAAAAATAACACAAACAGAGATGGGAGACAAATTAACGAGCAAATACACATAAAATCTGCACCCAAAGAATTCAAAGACCACTCCGCAGATTTCCGCAGAATTGAAACACCCTTCATTCACAGTGATACACATTCCTCGACTCTTGAATGTTTATTTATTAAATGTTTTGGGCAATTTCATCATTCTTTCAGCAATACAAAACTCCACTCCATGAGTCACATTTTCAGTATTTAAATCCCAAGAATAGGATGACAGACTTTTTCAATTTGACAATCGATTAATCTAACGATTTTTAGAACAATTATTGGAATATCCAGACGATTGCAATGATTAATCATAAGCTTTTACCCGACTATTTAGCTTGTGCCCCGACTTAAGAGGTTGTATTAAACATGCTTACGAACAATAAAAGGACAAGTAATCTTTTAAAAAATCTCTAAATGACATTCACTGAATTAAAAGGAAAAAATGCTTAAGTTGAATTCAGTTAAAAAAAAAAATACTGCAAATAAATCCTATTTTTAATCAAATGTTTTCGTCTTGTTTTCCATTTAAAATGGTCTAAAAATCCTAACAAATTTACTTGAAGCAACATAAGATACTTAGACTTGCTTTAAGGGAATATATCTTCAGTGTATTTTTTTCACTTTGTTATATCGGCAAGTGAATTATACTGCTTATATTCAATATCTATTCTCTAAAAGTAAATATAAATAACTTATATGCTGCTTCTCAGGAGAATGCATCTTTTTTTTAAGGATTTGATATTTTAAAATATTTTTATTTTTGATATTATATTCAACATTTTCAGATAACAATTTTTCTTCTGTAGTATAGCTGCTAAAGAAAGTGTACGTTGTTTTAAAGGAGATTGATATTTATATTGAAAAACAAGCCAAAACAAAAATGTATTTTGTTGCAGTGTAGAATGGAGCAAAGACTATCTCTCTCACCTTTCTGTTCACTTCAATCCATCTTTAACTCACAAAAAGAAACTTTCTTATTAATAAAGCTGCATATTGCCAATTTTCACAATAAGATATGCACAGTGACATAATGATTTAATAAGTCACGGGCAATCACGTTATAATCTAGCTGCATTAAGTGTGCACGCTCGTGGGACGAGCGTCCCCTCGACAGAGTGTGCCTCAGCCGGGTGCAGTTTCAATCTCTCCCCCTTAGATTGGGACATTCAGCGTCTTCTTCCTACAAGTATAGATGTATTCCAGATGAAAAGATCTAAAACAGACATCTTGGAGACATACATGTGCTATCGGGGTTTGTTGCACTGCCTTGGTCTGAACAGCCTCTAGTCTTTTAAAAATGCTTTAACCATTAGTTACATGAATGCTACACATACTGAAGAAAATTTTAAAATACTTCTATCACGAAAGACTCTGGATGATTGGAATTAACACAAATGTAGAGACTATTTAGATTATTTGGCATAAGCCACATCCCATGGTTCAGAGCTCAGGTACTTGCTCAAACCGTCAGATCCTGTCTGAAGTCAAAGACGGCAGGGGAGAGGAGCTTACCCCTACAGCAGGACGGGACCTAAACTGGTGGTGAAAACAACAAGACATTACATATGTCTCCGCATCTATTAAAGAAACAAAAACCAGACAAAATGCCAAATCTTCTGCTTGAACTACTACCAGCTAAAATTGACGCCATGTTGTTCTTTAAAATTGTGCATTTTGCCGAACAGATAATAAAGCATTTACGAGAACAAGAGGGTTCAATAACAATTATAACACAGATAACCTAGTAACATTGTTCAGTGTGACTTGCAATAGCCAATTTCATCAAATGATTTTCAATTCTTGAATAGTCATTGTGCAGTTTAAAGGACCTTATGAAAAATTTGAAGTTAAATGTGTCCAGCTACAGCGCCTAAAATATTCCCAACATTCATTTAGCTTTTCACTTACAATCATGATGTTGTATAAATAAAAACCAACATGTGTGTTATGTTAGCTACCTGAAAGCTGAACCGGTTATGCATTAAGCGGCCACTAAGTTTGCAGCGGTTTCAAAGTATACCACGGTATGACAATTGACAGTTTTCATACCATGTACATTTGCTTATCATCGGCATGGAGTAAAAAATTCAACCGAACGGAGAATCTCACCGCCACATGCGCATCTCCTTTCCTCCTAGACTGCCGTCAGACTCGTCAACTTGCAACACACACGCGCAGTGGAGAAAATATCAGGGAGAGGCACGGCAAAGGGGTCTGACATAAGTGAGTGTGTGAGAGAGTTAAAGCAGAGTTTCTCAACTGGTCTATTCAGACCGAGTCACGGACAGCAGGGAAAGAACAATGCCATGATTCTCCCATTGAAGATATTTTGGCGCCCAAGTGATAGCCTATTTAGGACTGCCGAGGCAGATTTAATGATAATCTCACAAACAGCTAAAGGCTTCTCATCTGCACTTTTGCATGAGTGTAACAAGCTCGCGATCATGATCTGCTCTTCTCTGATGCGCGTGTGCAACAACCGGGCTTCCCTCGATACTGCGGAGCGCAAACCTCAAAACAAATTTGGGACAAATTTCAATTCTAGTGAGACTTTTCTAGTTTAAAGCGTTACGGAGGAAGTCAAGTTGAACCTCTCAAACAGTAGCAGTCCTGACACACCAAACAGCACTGAGGAGGAAAACAGCAACAATGTTGTATGCGCCAAAAAATTTAAAAAGACACACAATCACCTTTACATAAATGTTTCATGATTTTACATGTTATATTTTGACTAAAGGTTATAGTTTCATATGAAATAATCTAAAGGTACAATCTATTAGACCTCATTTTATATCAACAGTGGCAGTTAAAGTTTTAAGATGTGTTTCAGCTGGTAATAATTTTTTCATAAATATTATAATTTATTATTATTAATACTATTATTTAAGACTAGCTACACTGAGCTAACCATGATAATAAGGAGCCTTTCCTTCTGTTTGAAAGATGTTTGAAATGAAGAAATAAACGGGATAATAATGGACTCATATGTAAATATGCTCTTGAATTATTAAAAGGGGGGGAGAGAAAACTTCCTGTAGATTTTGAAATCAACAATAAAAATAATGTCACTTGATGCATGTCCTTGTACTTGAAAACCATGAACCAAACTATGCAACAAAAGGAAATGCAACCCAGGATACATTAAATACAGGTTGTTTTAACTATGGTGGGTCGCCACTTGATGTCCAATGTAAAATGTGTCCTGAAGTAAAACCAGTTGAGAACCAGTTCTGAGTTACAGGAACAGACAGTCACACACCTACAGTACATGTTAATAATCAGAGGACTTTAAAAGATCACACAGCTGATGTTAGTTTAGTAGTTCATTTAACATGCTATCCTAGCATGTAAACGAACATGCTTTAGTTATATAACATGCTATTTTTTTTTAGCATGTTTATAATTCGGTTTAGTATTATAATAATTCTATCCATTAAAAAAAATTGGTTTCAAGTTTTAATTATAATAAAGCATTTGTTCAACCAAAAAAAAAAACCTTCTGTTTTCACTCATTTATACCGTGAAACAGTGATATTTTCTGAGACTGTTATCGTACCGCAAAAATTTCATACCGTTGCAACTCTAGCGGACACAAATCGCCACACTTCAAATTCCTCTACCAAACGAAGAACTATCCGTTTATAAAACAGTCATGCAGTGTCAGGCTAATTGGTCTATATAGGCTCCTTTTATTACAACATGCATTAAAGCAACAATGTCCTACTGCCAAGAGCCAACTAGGGCACTGTTCCCAGCTTCCTTTTGTGCCATTACTGATAAACCTGAATGTCAATGAGAAGTGAGGAATTCTGTGCTCAGAGGCACATATAACAAATCATTTATTTAAAAGCCACAATCTGAAGGCTGCGAGACTGACCACACTAGGCATAAAGGTGGTCTTTCATGCTGTGATTTATACATCTTTCACTGCAAAACCAACAATTAGAACAAAGTGAAATTGTGATTGTAATCACAAATCCTGAAAAGGGAACAGATAAAGGGATATGACTGATGCTGCTATTAGTCATAAGGGTCTGCAGAAGAAAAAAAGCAACCGTAATGAGAACATTCACTTATTTTGCACATTAAGCACAAAGCAATATATATATATATATATATATATATATATATATATATATATATAGCAGGATAAAAAAAAAAAAATACAAATAAAATAACACCCATAAATAAAGAAAACAGAATTCCTTCAACTCATGTCTACATCATGATTAGATCACTACATTTCAAGGCTAAAAGACTGAAAATGCGCTTAATTCACTGCGTCAGTATTTCAACACCTTCATCATAGATAATGTTAATGACATCAATGCTTCTGATTAAAAATAGATCTCTCACGAAATTAAATATTATGATGATAAATGGAAAAATGATGCGTCATGACAAGGAAATGATTCGCCTCGAAGAATAAACTGAAAGCAACCTTGATTTCAAGAAATGTGTTCAAAAGTATAATAAAACACTTTAAACAGTCAAACTACAGTATTTACCTCGGTTTAAGACAATTATGCAAATATTGGTTTATAAAAAAAAAAATATATCTTTCGAAAGGGTTAATATCTGCGCAACAAAACAATGGTGCACAAACTGCCTAAATCTACTCAAAACGCACAAAAGCACAAATTCATCGAAGTACAAATTAATTAATTAATCAATCAATTTATTGTTAGACAACACTAATCCGGTTAGCTAACAGCACGGAATATTTGTGTCAATATTAAAACGTATATTAAACTACATACAGAACAACAACAACACGTTATTATTTGATAATATTCTACTAATAAAATCAATTTAAATATATATAGATATAAAACCATTTCGACGTGTATTTGTTCACGTAATAATTCAATTGACGCGGGTTAGACCGTCAGTAACCTACATGACATGTTTACCAAACACTCACTCCGCCATTACCTACTCCGATTAAGCACTTACATGACTCAAATTAAGCCACAAAACACTGAAAGACATCGAAAATGAGCTGTATATTACCGGTGGAAATAAAAAGAAGCGTGAAAAGCATTATGGCTTGATGAAACTCTTCGATCTCGTCTGTGTTTGCTGGCGGCCGTTTATGCTGCGGCAGAAGGTCTCCTGACTAGTCTTATGCTGATCTCACTGTCAGCTGACCTGCTGACACGTGATCTGACTGGGGCGTGTCTACAAGCGACTCTTCTTCTGACTTTTAAAGGATTTCTATGAATTTATGTTATTTATGGGGAGACCGAGGCTGGTTGACACAGGGCAAGTTGTTACCAGGGCTTTACACAAGTGTTTGTTTTCTCTAGGGGTTTGGTATGTTGGATTTAAACACCTCAAGTTCAAAGACAGTTTAAATGTCCTTCACATTAATATTCCGATATCATCAGGGTTGCTCAGGAGTATTGATGTTGACTACCACCCCTGGAGTCGTGAGATTGAATCCAGGTGTGCTGAGTGACTCCAGTCCAGCCAGGTCTCCTAAGCCAGGGGTTTTCTAACTTTTTTGTGTCAAGGGACCCCCAAATTTGATGATCCCCATGCGAAGGATCCCCTGTGTGATAAAACTATTAAACATGATATTATGTAAATTTATTATGTAGGTTTTCAAAATTAAATAATTGGCATTTATATTGTACTGAAGCCAAAATAATTTGATAAAATATTAACTGGAAAATAATTCATTTTTATTAAGTTGACAGTGTATCTTTCTTGTGCTGGAGTAATTTTAGATGTATAAAGCCATAGAGAAACGGTAAATGAAGAAAAAAAACAATTATTTAAAATTATAATATTAAATTATATATATAATTTGTGAAAAGCTCTATATAAATTAATTTAGCAAAAATATTAAAAACAAATTTCAAAGCAGCTTTACAGAGTATAGTGTATTCCAAATAAGATGTATTACTATAATATATGCAATTACAGTATATACCAGTTTATAATAGTATTTTTATTTCTTGCTATGGCTGTCAATATGACAACTGACTTGTCCTCCACCACACATATTGAGGTGAGTAACCACTCTACCACGAGGACCTACTAAGTAGTGGGAATTGGGCATTCCAAATTGGGGATAAAAAAAAATATTTCAATAGCATCGTAATTGTTTTATAATTTTTCGTAAGCAAGAAAACACAGTAAAACCACACTGGAAAACATTCAGATAAGAGTCAACTGTAGCCAGAGAGTTGGGGAGTAACACAATACATGTAACAGGATTACATATTTAAAATACAAAATATAAGTAACTGTATTCCACTACAGTTACAATTTAAATAATTGGTAATTAGAATACAGTTACATTCAAAAAGTATTTTGATAACTGAACAGATTACTTTGCATTTTATTGTCATTTGTTTCATTTAATATTTAGTTCTTTCAGATGGAAAACATTTATACATATAAATGATGTGATCCAAAGTGTATTTGAACAGCGATGAAACACTTTCTTATGATGTGTTACATTCATACGAGCAGACAGAGAAGTAAGTTTGGAGTAAGTTTGGAGCAGAAGAAATAGAAATAAACCTTGTGTATATCGTTAGCTTTACGCTAAGCTAAAATGCTATTTCTAGCCATTTTACATGCACATGTTACCAGACATGATTATATTTTATTATCAAGAAAATTCACGTTGGATTCTAATTGTTTTTTTTATAGTAAAAATCATATTCTTTATGATAATTTTTGTATTGTTTTCCTGTAAAAATATCTAAAAAAAAATCCTTAAAACAAGATCGATTATCTTGTTTTAGAAACAACACTGCATAAGATATTTAGGTTTTTCAGGGAATGTATTTTTAACATGTGTATTTTGTATATTTGAGTTTTTATAGTCAAAACAAGTGAAAAAATCTACCAGTGCTGAAGAAGTAATCCAAAGTATTTAAAATACATTACTGACCTTGAGTAATCTCACGGAATATGTTACAAATGACATTTTACAGCATGTATTCTGTCACCTGTGAAATACACTTCAAAAATAATCCTCCGGTACGGTAGAGTTCAACCAAAAGGTAGAATTGTGTTTTAAGGACAAGGGTATTTTTCATTAATGACTCTAGCAGAAAAAATCATTTTGGGACATGTTGACATGTTTTATTTGTTGTTATTTTATACCTTTTTTTATTTCAATTTCTATTGGCCAAACAACAGTTTAACATTTTTGTTTTTTACCTTTTCGATTTTTGTTTCATAATTATCTAACCTTTATTTTTTCTAAAAGACTATAATAATCTGTTTAATGGCAAACTTGACCAGTCATGCCCTGCTATTGGTGTATTAAACTGTATGTCCTATAATTATTCATACCTTATTGGGCATAATTTTTTGCAATGGTTTAAATTGACTTTCAAATATAAACCCATCGTGAGAAATGTTCATTGGAGTGTGACAACAAGCCCCGGTCTCTTCTAAATTGTTCTTTGTATTATAAATTACCGGCAAAGGCTCTTGGGCTTGAAAACTGATGAATAACATTTAGGTCTGCAGTAGACCATAGGATCCCGACCTTTTTTGTCGGCCAAGCTCTCATGTACTAAATTATTTACTTGAAACATGTACAATAGTATTCTTTGAAGTACTTCGGATTATCGTGTAAATAAGGTATACGAGTATAGTAATCATTCAGTTCATTATATCAAAATACCACCACCTAAAACACCACAGTACGGTCCCATCAGTGGCTTTTAGAATAATAATAATAATAAATATAATATATATCCTAATAAAAGTTGTTTTATTTTACTCAGAAAGGGTCGACTCATGGGGGCCGACATGCTGAGATCATGAGACCAGCAAATGTAAGTTGCTTCATCATGATAATGCTCCTGCTATTGAATGCTTGATTTGTGGAATAATTAAATCATGGCTGACTATTTGGCTCTTGCAAGATACCGAATCTATGCAGATTGGTGACAGTAAAAACATTGAGTGTGCCTTTATAAAGTCAGCCTCACAATGAAAATGGTGTTGATCACATTAATCAAGGCCAACCTTTTGACATGAAACGAGATTAGAGATCAAATAAAATCCAGAGCCGTTATACGAAACCATGTAAAAAGATTCAATTGTATTGCTAATAGGATTAAATTCAGTTGAATTGATTAAACACCTTTGAATAACTGATGTGCTTTATTTCCAGTGACAGTTTATTCAATGGAGTGGATTCTTTCCTTTGAGTCTCGCAAACAGTAAACATTGGTTCTGGGAGCAGCACTTCTCATGTCCCTTTTACTTTGGATAAACCACTTTTGTTGTAGCATTCACAGAATAACATCTAAAATATGTATGGAACTTTGGATATTGTTTTATTGTTTCATTAATATTCATTCATGTATTCCGAGCTTGTAATTTTTGAAGCGCATTATTGCTTTTATTATAAAATTGCAATGAGATCATATGTACAGAGTTCTAAGGAAAAGTGTATCACATTAATAGCTCATACAAATGCTCTTTTGCAAAAAAATAAATAAACAATTCCAGATATTAATTGCAAATCCATTTCCATAATCCAGCAGATTAAGCCATCTTTACAATCCTTAGAGAAAAAGGAAACATATTTACTTATGGTACACAAGACAGCACACATCGCATCAATATCAACAGCAAAAAATCGAATCTGCTATAGTGGCCCCAAAATATATTTGGAACCTAACAACGACAAAAAAAGAGGTGGCACCTCCAATCAAATGTTGGTAGATTTTTTTAGAACTAACATCCCTTTTCTGAACCACTTTTGCAATGACTCAGCTGGTGTCATGCTGATTTTTACTGGAAGTGTCAGATCCCCTCAAGTATACAGTTGACTTTATAGAGTAACCACAGGTGCACTCAGTCATTTTTTTTCCCCTCATTACATTTTTTTTTTAAATCCTTAAAACATGAATTGTGATTTTGCAATATATGTGAGAAATCATGAGCACTCACATCAAAGAGACCAGTCATATCGGAAACCATATGAAAGCTGTTTTATTCTACATGGAGAGGGTCCTCACATGGGGGCAGCCATGTTGGAATCACATGACCAGCCGAATACTACTCGCTTAATCTCAGTAACCGTCCTGTTATTTGACACTTTTACTCATTGATTCAAGTAATCATAACTGACTGTGAATATTACATTTCTACAATGACATCTGAAACTGAAAATTATTGATTTTAAATGATGCTGCATCCAAGCCGCTAGGTGTCACTGTATATCCAAGATAACACAAAGACAAAAGTTACTGAGTGCAACTTTAACTATGGACATGTCCCACTAACATTTGACAAACAAAAGTGTCCACCAAATTCAGTTTTGTAAAGGATTATACATGAAAAATGTACCATTTTAAAATAAATGCTCCTGTAGGCCTACGTTACTTTTAAATCTCGTATGTTTGGCTCAATGTAGTTTCTCTTTTTCTTGATTAAACAACCGAATCCTAATCCTTATGTATAAAACTAAATCATGGAAACACGTTGATTCTCACGTTTACTTCGATGAGGTACTTTTTGCTTTGAGAGGTGGCGGGCCACAGCACTGCACCTTGGGAAAGTCAATGTCTTTTCTCAAAACTGTGGGACGCAAAACGTCAATGTCCCGTTCAAGTTGCTCCAACAACCCGGTGACGATATTGGGCGAGGCGTGGAAGTCGACGGAGAAGTATCCGCCATGCGTGTGGCGACAGTCGTGTTTGGAGATCTTGTATGGCAGTCTTCGCTCGCCGAGGTTCTCCAGACTCCGGACCACCGCGCCGCGCTCGAACAGAGTCTCCACCGTGCGCCGCAGGACAGCCGCAGACTCCGGCCTCTGCATCGCCTTCAGGATCACGCACAGCTCATACCTCGGCATCTTTAGATATGGAAGGTACAAAGAGTATATACATCAAAGACAATTCAAGAGAAGAACAAATGTCTCTGAAAAGAGACTTCAAATGCTAAACGGGTGTCCTCTTGCCCTAGAAGCGACTTCTTCTGATTTTTGTCCGCTCAGTCCTTGGGATCACTATCGCCACCTACTGTACATTTTAAGTCCTGCAAGTCCTGTACATTCAAGCTCAATCAACAGCTTTTGTGGCATAATGTTAATTACCGCAAAAATTGTGTTTTGTTTTTTTTTAAATAAAGAAGAAGAATTATTACAGTGAGGCACTTACAATACATGCCAATGGGGCCAATTTTATAAACACACTTACATTCATTATTCTGTTAAAACTCAGGTATTATTTGAGCTGTAACGTTTTTATGGTCATGTTAGGGTTTTTTAATCAAGTAATTTAATCACACTAAAATCGTGTTACATGCATAGTGTTATCGTCTTGTGGCTATATATTTAAAACGGTTTGGCCCCATTCACTTCTATTGTAAGTGTCTCACTGGAACCCAGATTCTTCTTTCTTTTTTTATGGAGGGACAAATCGAAATACATTTTGTGGTAATCAACATTATGCCACAAATTCTGCCAGTTAAGCTTAACTTGTATTGAACCCAGAATATTCCTTTAAGTCCTGCTAAACACAATCCGCCACCTCATTCTAGGTGGAACTACATCAACATAAGGCACCCAACACAATGACACCAGTACCCCAACTTCTTTTAATATGTGTTTATATGTGTTTCCATTAACAGATCTTCTCTATCTGATCTTTGTACTTTTTAAAGTAGAAGAAGAGCCTACGCATATTACCACCTTATCTGCTCTAGTCTGTTTAACCCCATGCAAATCTAGAACAAATGCAGTTAGCTCTGCAGTATAGAGACAGATCATTTTAATCTTTTGATTCACTCAGACACTCAAAGACAAAGTAATGTTTCCTTTAGAGTAGGGGCTTTCAAACCCCAAATTTGATGATCCATTTCAAGGGACCCCCTTCCTAAAATATAAAGGCAATTTTTCATGTATAAAGCAAATGTTGAGAAAAATAGTAAGCTTGGTAATATAAAGATAGCATGTTTGCAAAATGCAATAATATGCTTTTTTATTGTTGTTGTATTAAAGCAGAAATAAACCATTAAGAAAATATTCCTTTGTATTAAGTTGACTCAACTATTCTGTCCAATATTAAAGTAATTTAAGATGTACAAACTTGAAAAGAAATGTTTTATTTACTCTTTAACTTTATAACGCTGCATGTTTCATATTTGATACATGACTTTCCAAAGCCTCTATACATCCTCATCACGATGTGTATGAGATGTCTACTGTCTCCTGGTGAAAGTTTTCATGCTGTACTGGAGGTAGAAGACCCTGCAATTTTCCAAAATAGCTACCATCATGTTTTGATGCTCTCATCTTTTTTATGTGAAATCTTTGCTGATTTTGATGTAAAATTAACAATAACATTTATTTTGCTACTGATATTTAAAAATGAGTATTTATGAATTTAAGCAAAATTTAAATTACATTTAAAATGTTATTATTTTGAAAAAATCTATATATATTTTTAAACAGGTTTAAAAATTTAATTTCTGACTATTATTTCATAAAGGCTATATGGTTAAGCTTTATTCTTTGTATAAAAGGGCTGCTGAACAAAAACTTGTATTATATTATTAATTGTATAACTACATGTTTGCCCTATGTTACAAAAAATAACTTGGCTTAGGTGGTTGGAAAAAAGAAAATATCGATATTTTACTTTGTGTGGTTCAAAACTACTGATTAAACTAGATATGTAAAGTTTGTCAAGACAAACTATCATGTTGGTCTGACAAAACCTTGTCTGAAAGTTTCAAATGTTTTAAATACATGAAGTTAGAATTTTGTACAGGTTTTACAGAAAGCAAGAAAGAAAGAAAGAAAGAAAGAAAGAAAGAAAGAGAGAGAGAGAGAGAGAGAGAGAGAGAGAGAGAGAGAGAGAGAGAGAGAGAGAGAGACTCTTGCAGAAGATTAAAGGGCTTATAGCTCATTTAAATATTCTGTCAATGTTATGTAGTCTAGGGGATTTTTGGACACATTGAAAAGGACAGCCATTCAAAGCTCTCACAATGGAGGGTAAAGTCTTTGAAGGAAACAGTGTGTAGGTATGTTCCCTTCTGAATGGAACGCACCCCATCATTCAGATGAGTTGAAAGTATAGCTGTTTCTCACCCACACCTATTATATTGCTTATCACTTCTTGTGAATAAATGGATTTAACCACTGGAGACTAACAGATACATTTTATGTTTCCTTTATGTGATTTTTGGAGCTTCAAAGTTCTGGTCACCATTCACTTGCATTGCATGGGCATACAGAGCTGAAATATTCTTCTAAAAATCTTCATTTGTGTTCAGTAGAAGAAATCAAGTAATTCACATCTCGGATGGCATGAGGGTGAGAAAATAATTAAAGAATTTTCATTTTTGGGTGAACTAGCCCTTAAAGTGTTTGATAATAATTCAAATATTTAAAATACTCAAATAATTAATAATGTATTATGGCCCCTGTAAATATATGCATTTTGTATGCATAATTTGAAGTATTTACACTGAGTTTATATTATGTATAACAAATGTTAAAATGGTACTTCCTCTTTAAGAACAGTGGCTGTTCAGCGAACCTTTTTGCGGTTTCTTTACCACATCCATGCTGTGGGTTTGAACTAATCTGACAGTACATCATAGAACAGGTATTAAAAGAGACTTCAATAACTTAAAATAGATTGTGTAGATCTCAACTTTAAAAGATAATTGGACCGGAGGGGCCCTGAAGAAAATTGCCCCCGGGACCCTTGCTAATCATAATCAGCCCCTGTGCATGGAATTATTGAACAATAACCCCATAAATTATTATAATTATTAAATTAAATAATAATAACACAAGCAATAAACAACATGCCACTGGAGGCCTTCTGTCCCAATTCTGAGTGGGGCATCTTACCCCAAGGATCTATATTAAACTTTTCACTTCAAAATAAATACAATAAACATTGTTTAATAGCAATTTAGTATAAGGCTACATTTGATAACATTAGTAAATGCATTAGGTATCGTAAATGAACAATAAGCAATACATTTTTTACAGTATTTATTCATCTTTGTTGATGTTTGATAATAAAAATACAAATGTTCATTGTTAGATCAGTTTTAGTTCATGGTGCATTAACATTATATACCTTTGATTTCGAAATGTGCTATGTTGAAATTAACATTAACCAAGATTGCTAAATGCTTAAAAGTATTGCTTATTGTTAGTTCATGTTAACTAATTTTGCTAACTAATGTCATTACATATAACCTTATTTTAAAGTGTTCCCAAATATCCAACAGAATAGAATGTCAGAGATCCTTGTTTTCCAATGAATCATCAATGAACATCTCTCTGAGCAGCGCCGTCATTCCAACGTGCTTCAAGGCCACCACCATCATCCCCATGCCAAAGAAGTCTTCAGTGTCCTGCCTCAATGACAACCGTCCCATCGCACTCACACACATCATCATGAAGTGCTTCGAGAGGCTCGTCATGAGGCACATTAAGACCCAGCTGCCCCCCTCACTAGACGCACTGCAGTTCACGTGTCATCCCAACCGTTCAACAGACGATGCCATCACCACCACCCACCATCTGGCCCTCACCCACCTAGATAAAAAGGACTCGAATGGGATACGTTCGAATGCTGTTCATAGACTTCATCTCAGCATTCAACACAATAATTCCACAGCACCTGATTGGAAAGCTGAACCTGCTGGTCCTGTTCACCTCCCTCTGCAACTGGATCCTGGACTTCCTGACTGGGAGATCTCAGTCAGTCCGGATCAGGAACAGCATCTCCACCACCACCACACTGAGCACTGGGGCTCCCCAGGGCTGTGTGCTCAGTCCACTGCTGTTCACTCTGCTGACTCACGACAGTGCAGCAATGCACAGCTCGAACCACATCATTAAGTTTACCGATGACACGACCGTGGTGGGTCTCATCAGCAAGAACGATGAGTCAGCATACAGAGAAGAGGTGCAGCGGATAACGGACTGGTGTAGAGCCAACCTGTCTGAATGTCGACAAAACAAAAGAGATGGTTGTTGACTTTAGGAGAGCACAGAGTGACCACTCTCCGCTGAACATCGACGGCTCCTCTGTGGAGATCGTCAAGAGCACCAAATTACTTGGTGTTCACCTGGCAGAGAACCTCACCTGGTCAACACCAGCTCTATTACCAAGAAAGCCCAGCAGCGTCTCTACTTTCTTCAAAGGCTGAGGAAAGCACATCTCCCACCCCCCATCCTCACTACATTCTATAGAGTGACTATTGAGAGCATCATGAGCAGCTGCATCACCGCCTGGTTTGGGACTTGCACCGTTTCGGACCGCAAAGCCCTGCAGAGGATAGTGAGGCCAACTGAGAAGATCATCTGCGTTTCTCTTCCCTCCATCAATGACATTTACAAAAAACACTGCATCCGCAAAGCAACCAGCATTGTGGACGACCCCACACACCCTTCACACAAACTCTTCACCCTCCAGCCGAAGTACCGAAGCATTCTGTCCCTCATGGCCAGACTGTGTAACAGCTTCTTCCCACAAGCCATCAGACTCCTCAATACTCAGAGACTGGTTTGACACACACACACACATACACACACACACACACACGCACGTGTCCTGAGTTGCACTTTAATTATTGTCACTTTATTACTGTCTGATACCTCAATAACTGCTATGTGCATTGAACACTATCTCATAGTATGTTATGTTTACATTTGGCATTTTTAGAAACTGTCATCTTTGCACTACTGTGTACTGGTCGGCGCTGCACTGTCTCTTACTGTGTCTATTGTCCTGTTCATTGTTAGTAATTTATTGTACTGTCCCGTACTTTTTGCACACGTTTGCACTTTATTTAGGTATTGTATTTAGTCTGTGTAGTCTCATGTGGTTCTGTGTTTGTCCTATGTTGTTTTATGTAGCACCATGGTCCTGGAGGAACGTTGTCTTGTTTTGCTGTGTACTGTACTAACTGTATATGGTTGAAACGACAATAAAAAACACTTGACTTGACTTGAAACATAATTAAATCAATTACCCTTTAAACTGTTCTGGTGGATCAAATCTCACTAAAGTTACTTTTAAGCAATGTTGGGTGTAAAACATTACTAAGTAATTAATTACTGTAATTAAATTACTTTTTCATTGATAAAAGTAAAGTAAGGGATTACTCTTATTCAATTACAGTTACTTCTGATTTAATTGCGTAAAATACTGTATAGAATATAGAATAATTATATTTAAAACAATAGTGAATTTAAAATCGAAATTTAATGTTAAAACATATGTTTTCTAATTTAACGCTGCCCCCTTAAATTCTTTTGGCCAGTTCGTGAATGATTTATTAATTTTATTTGATTTGTTTGACAGAATTAAAAGAACAATTTCATGTCTGTCCTTGTATTTTTCATCTGGTCGAGGTTGATCAAGGGTTTTATTTATAATCAAGGGATTAGTAATAAGTAGTGTACTTTTCAGACAGAGTAATTAGTACAGTAATCTAACTACACTATAGAAGATGTAATTAGTAGTTAG
Source organism: Moxostoma hubbsi (assembly GCA_032164185.1). Lineage (NCBI taxonomy): Eukaryota > Metazoa > Chordata > Actinopteri > Cypriniformes > Catostomidae > Moxostoma > Moxostoma hubbsi. The sequence goes on along the minus strand of JAVLUX010000034.1, from coordinate 34,730,085 downwards.
TAAATAATTACCTTTTTTAGAGTAACTTACCCAACACTGCTTTTAAGATAAAACTTTCAAGAATAAGAAGAGCATAGCCATTCAATAAAATCGTCATCTATGGTGCTGAGAAAAGGTGTATGACTAAAACCTGAATTGTTTAGTATTGAACAACTGTATTTTTATCTTTCAGGCAACCATGTGAAAGTTTTTTCTCCCTATAGAGTTTTCATTAGCGCTTTTTTTTTTTTTTTTTTTTTTAAAAAAAAGAAAAATTACGCCGATTGAAACTTTTTTTATTTTCATATATATACTTCATTATTTGATTTGCCCATCAGAACTTCTGCCTATCAATCGTTCTGCGCGTTCGCAGGCAGAAGTTCTTTTGGGCGTGTGTTTGGAAATAGGGGGCGTGTCTGATTCAACGGCACATCTCGCACAAGTACTAGAATGGTTAGTTTATTAATTTTATGAAGAGTTAATCAGTTATATTCAGCCTAACCGTTTTCATTTCTACGGAAGCTAAAAGAGGCCTTGCGTTATTATTTTTTTTTTTCTGTCTCGTTTTCTCGTGATCTCGACATAACTAAGGTTGTTTTCTAGTGATCACGACTTAATTTTATCGAGATCTCGACATAACAAAAAGTTGTTTTCTCGTGATCTCGACATTACAAAAAGTTGTTTTCAATAAGGATATGGTTGTCATTGACAACTTCCAGATTAGTGTCAAACACCTTAGAAGACTATCACGTCTACAACTTTGTCGTAGACAATAAAGTGACCCTGAACGTTTGGTCAATTTTATTGCAAGCCAACTTGATGGGCCGGGACGTCTGCATGACTGCGGTCAAGCCAGCCGCGATTTAGATCGGAGTGCGCACATATTGCAGTTCTTGACACCTGTTGAGTGCAGAAGAAAGCGAGTCTTGCTATATTGATGAAAACGCGTTTATTTAGTGTTTGTGATGTGCTGCCTGGCGTTTAGTAATATGTTTGATTTAGCCTATGTGAAAGGTGCCTAACTTTACATTTATATATAATAAATTGTACTTTTCTGCCAACGATCTCTCATTGTCCTTCATACCTTGTAGGTCAATTAAAAACTGTATAGAAAATTAAAGGGAAAAACAACTTTTTGTTATGTCGAGATCACGAGAAAACAACTTTTTGTTATGTCGAGATCACGAGAAAACGAGACAGAAAAAAAATAATAACGCAAAAGGCCTCTTTTAGCTTCCGTACATTTCTGTATGTTTTGCAACAATATATTTTTTTGTGATAATGCAATTTTTTACTTTGTGAATGTAAACGTGACGCATGCGCGGACTAGTCCCGTGAAGACTTCCGTTTCCGCGCCTGCAGTCCGCCCTCTGTAAAATGGGTTTTTTTCTGCTGGACTGACGAGTCTGTTGTCCCACACGTGTTAGGGGCTTATCTGTGTTTTAATAGAGACTCAAACTAGTCTACTGCTAAAGTGAGTTCGGTCCAGATTCTGAAAGACTCGCTTGAACTCTTCTTTCATCTGTGATTATTGATTCACAAACTCCAGCAGCATCTCTAGTGTTAGCAGCTAGCAGCAGCAGAAGGCTAAAAGTACCGGGTAACACACCGGGAAGCTCTTATCTACGGGTCACCACACACTGAGATGTGAGAGAAACCTGCATTGCCCAGAAATACTACCTGACTAAGCAAGTCGGATTTTGTTTTCGTAGTTTTACGTGCTTTTCTTTCACTAAAAATCATTAAATTGTATCATGGGGGCTTACTTGTCTCAACCCAACACGGAGAAGAGCACGGCCGACGGCGGGAATAAGAACATGCTCTATGGCTTCGCGGCCATGCAGGGCTGGAGAGTGTCTATGGAGGTAAAACATTGACTTTACATCCTTACAGCTGTGTATTTACTAGATTTGTAGCATGCTTTATGTTTCTAAGGCAGGAGTGCGGCGTGACATTTTGGCGCCAGTGAGGGTGACTCGCGCCTCTACATCTTTTATGGTTTGTTTTGTTTCCTAGGACGCCCACAATTGCATCCCGGAGTTGGATGACGAGACTGCTATGTTTGCTGTCTATGATGGCCATGGGGGTAAGCCGAAATGAAGGTTGCAGTCTACAACATGTACAAAGCATTTTAATGTGCTCATATAGTTGAGGAATCAAAAGCTACTTTGTAAACAGTAAAGATATCTTTAAGAACTCTAAACTTCCTCTTTGCTGACAAAACGTCATTTATGGTAAAATGGCTAATGAACTTTCATAACTGTGTAACGTCAAACAGATGCTTTTAAACACTTGACCACAGGGGCATAGATGGGGGGGGGGATGGGTGGTTCGTGCAAGGTCCTTAAAGGTATAGTTCTCCCAAAAGAGAACTCATTATTTACTCAACCCAGATTTGTTTTTCTTTCTTCTGCTGAACACAAAGATTTTTAAAAGAGTATCTCAGCTCTGTGGGTCCATGCGACACAAGTGAATGGTGACCAAAATGTTGAAGTTCCAAAAATCACATAAAGGCAGCATAAAAGCAAACCATAAGACTCCAGTGGTTAAATCCACTTCATTTGAAGTGATCCAGTTGGTTTGACTCCTTTTTCACTATAAATATTGTCATTGCATTCTCTAGACACAGTCATGATTTCAATCTTGATTACACTTTCTATTGCTTGATGAATGTACAGATATCTAGATGGTACAATAGGAAGTGTAATAGATCTTGAAATCATGATCAACAAGTAGACTGCAGATGTCAAGATTTATAGTGGATATTTAGTTATATTTTTGTCTGTTCTCACCCAAAACCGATTGGATCGCTTCAGAAGACATTGATTAAACCAGGGGTTTTCAAACTTGTTCACGGGGACCCACAGCACTGCACATTTTGGGTCTTACACTTATTTAACACACTTGATTGAAATCATTAGTAGATGCTCCATAACCTGAACTGAGTGTGTCAGATAAGAGTGCTGTGGGTCCCCAGGAACAGGATTGAAACACTCTGGATTAAACCAACGTAGTGATATGGATTACTTTTCTGCTGCCTTTATGTGCTTTTTGGATCTTAGAATTGTTTGACCCTATTGACTTGCATTGTATGGACCTACAGAGCTGAGAAATTCTTCTAAAAATCCTTTTGCTGAAGAATAAAATTCATACACATTTGGGATGGCATGAGGGCGAGTATCAAGCAAATCCGAATGCAGGAGACTGGACAAGCAAGTATTTTGCGTACTGCTGACCCCTAAATTTCAAGTTTGAAACGTCACACACACTGATCTCTTGGCTCAATACAAGGAATGCATATTTAAAGCTGTTGTTTTTTTGCAGTAAAGTAGATGGTGTATTTTCTCAGTTTGAATATAATGTTATTAGTTGTTTGTGATTTGTCTTGTTGCCGTGTCCGAAGAAATTGTGCATGCTCAAATTCTAGTGTGACCGCAGCTTTAAAGACACAGCAGCAAGAAGAGAGACTAAAGAGGGTGGAAAATGGTCATAAAAAAAACTTAAAATATGACTTTTTGTGCACACAAAAAACCCCTAAACTCACATTAGAAGTGGACCTCAGTAGAAAAAAAAATGAAATGACTTTAAATAAGATGAAGCAAATACACATGTATAAAGAATCTCTGTTTCTGTGTTTTCACCAGGTGAAGAAGTTGCTTTGTATTGCTCCAAGTACTTGCCTGACATCATTAAAGAGCAGAAGACATATAAGGATGGCAAGCTGCAAAAGGTAAACCTTACTTCACCCCTCGCAGTTGTGTATTGACGAGCCTGTCTGATAACATGCACATTTTACCTTCAGGTTTGATGCTTCCTTTAAGACTTCTTAGGAAGTTCCTATTAATGAGCTCTGAAGTTGCAATTATCATGTAATAACATGTGCAGTCAAGTGATTTTGACTAGAATAAAATGGACAGGTTTTGTGGTATCATATTTATTCACTTCCTGACAAAGACAACAAGCCCTAATGTAACTAAATGAAGAGCAAAGCATACTCATTTTCATGACATAACTGATTGACATTTTGGATGTCTTGCTTACCAAAATGTGCAGCGCTGTAGGTCCCCATGACTGGAATTGAGAAACACCATTTTATGTTGTCTGTAAATTGCGCTCTCTTTCATGGTGATTATTCCAGTTTGTGGCTTTCCATATTTTGATTTGAGTATTTTTGTGTTATTAGTTGGAAATCATTATTTGCTTTATAAATTGTTTGCACTGGTCCCCTTCAAATTCCCAGGCTCTTGAGGATGCCTTCCTGGCTATTGATGGCCGAATCACCACAGAAGAAGTTATCAAGGAGCTTGTTCAGATTGCTGGGCGTCCTCAGGGAGAAACTGAGAAAGTAGCTGATGAAGATGATGGTTTGTGTGCAATCATGTTGGTTGTAAAATGCACAATTTACACCCTAAACTTTCCAAACAGCATTGGGTGATGTAGATCTCAAAGTATGAGGGGAATTATACAAAAATACCAAATTAGTCAATACAGAAGCACACTCGTTGTGGAATAAGCAGAGCCTTTCAGCTGAAGTACTGTCATTGTGTAGAAAATGGCTGTATAAAGATGTTCAGCAAAAAAAAAAAAAAAACGTGGTTTTGGAATGACATGAGGGCGAGTAAATAATGAATGAATATCTTACACATATGGGGAGTAAATGCAAAATTGTAAAATTATTCATTATAGTTCCTCATCTGTCTTGTCAGTCGATAATGAAGAAGCAGCTCTACTGCATGAAGAGGCCACCATGACAATAGAGGAGCTACTTGTCCGCTATGGACAGAACCTGAACAAAAGTGCCAAAAAAACGTGTCCGGATGCCTCTAAAGAGTCAGAGGACAGCGAGAAGCCTTGCGCAGAGACTGGAATCAACGGTAAGCCAGAATGTGGGGCTTCTGAAGCCGACAGCAATGTGAAGAAGGCAGGTGGTGCTCTAAGTGCGGCTGAAGGCTCTAAGATGAGGGCCTGCAGGAGAGCAGCAGCCTCCAGTGGTGGAAATGGCTCTGCTTCTGAAGGATCTGCTGGGGATGCTGGACCTTCCTGTTCCTCCTCTGAAGCTCCTGCTCCAGGAAGTGCCAAATCCAAGTTTTTTGAGGACAGCGACGAGTCCGAGGAGGGAGAAGGTGAAGAAGAGGAAGGTAGCGATGGAGAGGTGAGGGGAGAAATTTTGCTAAATAAAGCATTTCAACATAGCAGGGCTAGATTTGGGTAATGGCCAAAATAAGGTGATCTGTGAACTGGAGAGTGACTAATTGCTGATCTTATCGCCATTGTGCATTTGAGTAAGGACATCACTGATATCATTGTTGAACTGCAAGCCACTGACTAAAATTAATCTCCTTAAACTATTGAATAGTCTCATGAAAGCAGACATTTGGTTATCAGCATATAGTCTGATCCACATTTTAGCATATTCAGGCAAGAACTGGAAGGGGCTGTCTGACCGATATGCACAAATAAAGCAATCGACCACTGTTCATTTTGTTTTTACATGCTGTTTAGAGGCAGATTTACCTAAAGTAGTTGATAACACAATAACAGACAGAGAACACTAAATAATACATTTCTGGAAGTGTGTATATGGACTTTGATTAGAATTTCTGTCCATTCAAAAGTAATACATTCTGATCTTTTTCAAACATAAGTTTAAAAAAAAAGTGTAATGTAACACAATTCCTTTCCTGAATATGTAATGTCCTTGCTACTATGTGTATCAGACACTACAGGGAGAAAAATAAAAAAAAATGTATGCTACTAATAGGCATGTGTTATCGCGGTATTTGTATATACATTACAAAAAGGTTGAAAGTTAAACAAACTTTAATGTTTTTCTTCATAAAGTTCAATTGCTTTTTTAAACACTAAATTAAAAGGTCACAAAAAGAGTAACTGAAAAGAACCTTAAACCTTTAAAGCTGCACTACATAACTGTGCTCTCTAGTGACATGTGTGGCTGAAACTTAAAATTGCCATTTGCAGAACACTTTACGTCAGTCGTGTTTTGGCACTGCTCTCCTGGTGGTTGAATCTCATGATTTGAGCTTTGATAAAGATAAAAAAAAAGTCCTATTTACATATTTTGAATAAATTAATTTTACTCAGCACTTTTATGGCACTCAAAACAATTTTACATAAAGAACAGGGGACTCAATCACCTCAATCATTACTAGTATATTTGAATATGATTATTCATTATGTTTTATGTGCTATAAATGTTTTTATTGTACTACACTTAATAATTTAAGAGGTGAAACTCATTATATAAAACAAGTTTAGTTGAAGACTTTATAATGTTTAGATTATATTGTACAGCCTAAGTTGACTTAAGTGTTCAGCGAACAAGAATTTTTTGCTGCCAATCACGTTCGTGAAAACGTGAACCGTAACACTACTATAGTATGTCTATGCAATGTACACAATAACACTAAAAACATAAAATGAGGATTCAGTAATGATGGGGATAAAATATACTTTATTAAACATGAAAACTATATGCTTAAATATGCAATATAACAATTTCAGGAGTCATAAATATTTGTAAACATGTCACAGTAAATTCCCCCGACAACTTGAATACGGTCACTTAATAAACGAGTAATGTTTGATTCATTCAAGCATGACAAGCAATATAAGCTTGATTGAACCTACCAGAAAATATATCCAAGCATTATAGCAGTTAAACAACTTCACTAAATGGATAACAGATATACATCCTTATAGATTGCTGCGATGCCATCCTGAACTGTGTGAGTGTGACCGACTGAACTGAATGTAGTTTCTCCAGATGGAAGATGAGACGGGCGGTTCTTTTCTGTTTTTGCAGACATGACGTTAAGCAAGGATGAACCACATAAGCCAGCGATTTCATGACAAATCCAACCCGACAGCTCAAAATATAACTTTTATTGGATCACTGTAGTAAATCGGGGTAAGGGCATTGTTTTGAACACTGATTGTTTATGAAATCAATCAATAATGGTAATTTGTTTATTTTTAGCCAAAAATACAGCCGTAGTACAGCTTTACGAAACTAAAACCGTTAAATACACAAATTAAATAAATATTTTAAAATATATAAAATCAAGGGGCCATTGTCTTCAAATATTTCCATACTTCAGACTTGACCCTTTTAGATGGGGGATAAAGAGTAAGAAGCGTTACTCCTCAATCTATACTTCTCGTCCATGTTATTCTTTTTGTTTACATTTTCCATTTCCATACATTTATCCATCCATAAATAGGCTAACTCACAGTTTTGTGGATGCAAGTCACATGACTTGGACTCGAGTCTCAATTTAATGACTTGCGACTTGACAAACAAAGACTTGTGACTCTACTTGGACTTTGACAACAATGACTTGTCTTGGACTTGAGCCTTCTGACTTTGATTTTTGGTTTTAGAAGGTGTAAAATCTTTCAGAGTTGTACATTTAAAAATGTGCAGCAAATCAACGATTCATTTCCTCGATAAACAATTAATTCGATTTTCAACTGAAAATCTGCACTTCTACACATCAGACAAACAACCGATCAGCATCCACGAGAGTAGGACCAAGTTTGAAGATTGTGCATTTAAGGATGACACAAGCCAAAATTATACCAAAGGTAATTTCCTTTGGATATAAAGAATAACATATCAAAGGCAACAAAAGGATTGCACCATGTAGAACCTGTGGTTCAAAAATTTGTGACGCTTCATCAACAATGTCTACTTTTGTGATGCATCTGAAAACCCACAGAGGTTAATTGAGATTGCCAACTTCGATGTCAGCTATGGTTCAGTAGCATTTAACTTAGCTAGCTAGCTACTTTGTTCCACAGAGCTCAGTGCACTTCAGCTACAGTTTTGGTGGGAATTATTTTGCTTGCTGTATTGATGAAACCAGCTAAAAGATGCACCGTGACCAACGAAGGTAGGTTTGCCACCCATCCCATAAAATGCAAGATTGCCACATATTTAAAGATGAAATGATGCATCCCGTATCAAATCAATATGGGATGTAATTTGTCCTGTATTTAAACTGGTCAGATGGTGTCACATTGAAATTGTTCCAGATCGTTAATTTAACATTAAAGGAATAGTACACCCAAAAATGAACGTTCTCTCGTTGTTCACTTACCCTGATGCCATCCCAAATGTCTGTCTTCAGCGGAACACAAATTAAGATTTTTAGAAGATAGAGCTCTGTCAGGACCTTATAATGGAAGTACACAGATTGATGGCCCAAAATTTATATTTAGACAGCATAAAGTAATTTTCACAACCCCAATCGATCAATGAATGTCTTCTGAAGCAAATTAAAACGTTTGTGTAAAAATAAATCGATAATTAAAAAGCACTTCCTGCCACTTGTTTGTCTTGACTTGGGACTTGAATTGAGACTTTAATACGAAGACTTATAAAATAATGGCTTGGTCTCACCTCCGGTAGACTGATAGTGGATGAGCCATGTCCCCTCTTTTATAAACCAGGACTCCAAAGGTTCCAAATGAACTTTGAGACTGAAACAGCAGAAGCGGTTGTCAAAAATAACAGCAGCAAAATGGCGCTCTCAACTGACAGCTGTTTGAACATCTTGGCATAAAAATGGCATTACACCTCAATAATTCACTACAGTGTCAGACCGTGGTCCACAGACACAATTTTGTTGGCTGTTTACACAGTCTAGTGCTGTCACTGAGACCGTTGAGAGATCTCGGGGCAGTTATTTCAGTGTTATCTTTCAAGGTGAAATTATTTATGTGCTGACGGGGGATGCTTCCATATTATCACATTTTTCTTTGCATACCCTTTAATTGAGCACTTGATTATCTAATAAAAATAACAAAATATGCATTGAAGTGAGGGTAAAAGAATAAAAACAAATTTTGTCAGTGATTTAAGGATTTAGATACAGCAAATCCCCATGAGGTGTCAGTGATTTTTATTTTACCTCTAGAGGCCGCTGTTATACTGAAATACCAAGACTGTTCTAATTGTGGAATTCTCCAGTGTTGATCACAAAAGAACAGAGAAATTAAAAAAAAAAAAAACTGCAACTACTGGCATAGATTTTATTTAATTTTTTTTAATTTATTTTTTTGCCAATAACAATAGTTCCAAAGTGCAACTAATGGCATAGATTAATCTGTAAAACCGTTATATCGGTCTACCTCTAGTCCTTATAACAGAACAGGTCACTGTGTCACTTGAGATGACTCAAATATGCAAGCAATATCAGTATGGAAAATGTCATTGCCATCCTCTTTCAAAACTAGATGAAACCCTAAAAGCTTTTTAACATTTGACTTCTAACATCATTGTTTTGTCATGGCCAACAGAACTGCAGTGAGGATGAGGATGGTGAGAACAGCAGTGAGAACGATGAAGAGGATGACACAGAAGAAGGGGAGGAAGAGGACACTGACGAAGAGGAGGAAATGTGCCTGCCAGGCATGGATGGGAAAGAAGAGGTTAGTTTGTGTTGCATTGTGTTCTCTGTGGCCAAATGTGGAAAATGCAGGGTTTGTTTTTGAAATGAAGCATGTCCCAATGCATACCTGCAAACAAGTCTCCTTTAGGTGAAATTACCAATTTTTAATCCAAAATAGGTCTTTTACGGGATTCGCGCAGATCCTATGAGTTTTAGGTTTTTTTTTCTCTATACATTCATGTGAATGATTTGTTAAACTTAAGTGTTTGGCGAACAAGAATTTTTTGCGGCCAATCGCGTTCGTGAAAAAGCAGCACAAGCAGAGGTGGACGCGTGCACCACTGCCTGGTTTTGACAGACGCGGTGTGTTTCTCTGAAGGCTGACTGGCAACAAGCTCTAATCTCGCTTCCAAACCAGGGGTATGGTATCCTTACTGTTTCAGTGTATGGTACAAAACTGATTTTATAACCGTATGTGTTGCTTTGTATACTCCACATAATTCATTAATACATATCGTGACTTTAACATGTTGTAAATCGCCCACAGTGTTTGGCTTTTAATAATGCACAAACTTGCTTTATGATGTCTGTTTGAATATACCTTATGTAAAAAACAAAACACCTATCAATCACATTGCAAAAAACAGCAACGAAACGGTACAGAGACTGTCTCATCTATGGTTCCTCATTTCTAAAACCGTCCCTTTTACTTGCATTCTTTACTTTGTGTCCTGTCAGCTCCCTCTTAGGATACGATGCAAGTAAAGGAAATGAGGATGGAGGAATCCATGTAAAATGTATTTGTATAATGAAATGTCCTGCTTATTTAATCGTCATTTCAGAGCATCGCATTTGTGCAGCTGCATTCCATCAGAGTGCTTGCTGTTATGTATTTGATTTATTGATATATTAAGAATAAATAAATAATTCAACATGCACTTTCGAAGTATGTGACAATTACAGTTTGTTAAAACACCGGTGAAACAAGAATTCAAACTATTGTATCTGATTTGAAGGGGGAGAAGTATTATGTGTGCGTCAGGTGCTTCAACACAAAACATTTCCACAGAATCCACCTGTGCATGCTGCCTCATAAAGCTTCCTTTCATATTTTCAATTATTTTTCATATAAACATATGCTAGGTTGTCTTTTTACTGCAAAAAAAAAAAGAAAAACCCTTACAATGCCCTCATATTTGTAAAAAAATGCCTCTAAAATCAAGTCCAGAGTGGAAATGTTGCCCCTTAAGAGAAAAGTAAATTTCTGACACTAGATTAAAAAGCCTTTTTTTATTTTTTTAAACACTTTAGCCAATAGTTGCATAAATGCTAGACATAATAATAATAATAATAATAATAAAAAAAATGCTTCTCAAAGTCACCAGAATTGAATGCTTTGCTGTTTTGCAAAAAAAAAAAGTCTCTACAATAACGGTGCAGGCTTCATTACTTGGTCATATTTCTGTGTGTACTCTGTGCTGAAATCTTGTAGGCAATCATGGAAGGGACTCTGCCATTATTATGCCACATTATTATCGAACAAATTTTGGCAAAGGAAAATATATTGTTAAATAGAATAACAAAGAATAAAATATATTGATAGATGCATGTTAAAAAGGGCAAAAACGACATTTGCAATATTTTTCATGTTACTTTTCGCACTTTAACAAGCCAACAATAACCACTCCCTGCTCGGTCACCTTTTTAACTGAGTTTGCCGGTATGCAATGGTTAGGACTACTTTCTATCCTGAAATGGAGAAATTACATTTACTCTAGTGTTATATGTAATGTTGGCCTAACAGCACCAGCTGAAACTCTCAGTGAATGTTTGCTCATAAGATTATCAGAGACTGACACATTACTGGTTTTGAGCTTGTAAGATGTAGTGCTGGGCAGTATGACAGTGTATGCATTAACATAGAACTGATTTCTAAGTTCTCAAGATGGCGCCGAGTATGGCCGCGAGCTGAGAGCGCGGATCTCTTTCCAACGAGAGACGAGAGAATGCTGTGTTATCTGTCTTACGGAAACCTGGATGTCCGCGGAGATTCCAGACTCGGCCATCGAACCCGCGGGTTTCTCCGTGCACCGAGCGGACAGAGCGAAAGACCTCTCAGGTAAAAGCAGAGGTGGAGGTGTATGTTTTATGATCAACAAATCATGGTGTGATCAGAGGAATATACATTTTATCAGGTCTTTCTGCTCTCCTGATCTGGAATTTCTCATGCTTCTGTGTCGACCATTCTGGCTACCGAGGGAATTCACAGCGGTCATTATCACTGCTGTGTACATCCCCCCACAAGCCGACACAGACCGGGCACTTAGGGAACTGTATGGCAGTATAAGTCAGCAGGAAACCGCGCACCCTGAGGCCGCGTTCATTGTTGCCGGGGACTTCAACAAAGCCAACTTCAAAACAATAGCACCAAAATACCACCAACACATCAGCTTCAACACACGAGGGGACCGGGTTTTGGATCATTGCTATTCTCCTTTCCGGGATGGCTACAAATCCCTCCCCCGCCCACCATTTGGCAAATCTGACCACTCTTCCGTTCTCCTTCTGCCTGCTTACAGGCAGAAACTGAAACGGGAATCACCCGCCCTCAGAATGATCCAGTGCTGGTCGGACCAATCAGACTCTGCGCTACAGGACTGTTTTGATCACGCGGACTGGGAGATGTTCCGGTCTGCCTCCGATGACGACATCGAGGTTTACGCTGATAGCGTAACGTGTTTCATCAGAAAGTGCGTAGAGGACGTTGTTCCGACAAAAAATATACGGATCTACCCCAACCAGAAACCATGGGTTAACGGCGATGTTCGCGCGGCACTTACTGCACGGACCACCGCTTTTAATTCCGGGAACGCGGAGGAGCGTAAACAAGCCAGTTATGCCCTCCGTAACTCCATCCGTGCAGCCAAACGCCAGTACAGGCACAAAATTGAAGAACAGTTTAACACCACTGTCTCCAGAAGTATGTGGCAGGGAATTAACACCATCACGGACTATAAACGGAATAAAAACTCCGCCATGAACACCGCTGCCTCTCTCCCAGACGAGCTTAATACTTTTTATGCTCGTTTCGAGGACAACAACACCGCCCTCACAGAGAGAGCACTCGCGGCCGATACTACAGATGATGGTTCACTCTCCGTCTCTGTTGCGGATGTAACCCGATCCTTTCGACGGGTGAACATCCGTAAAGCCGCGGGTCCAGACGGCATTCCGGGCCGCGTCATCAGAGCATGCGCGAACCAACTGGCTGGTGTTTTTACGGACATTTTCAACTTGTCCCTATCCCTGTCTGTAGTCCCCACATGCTTCAAAACATCAACCATTGTGCCTGTACCGAAGCAATCAAAAATCACTTGCTTAAATGACTGGCGTCCTGTTGCCCTCACCCCCATCAGCAAATGCTTTGAGAGGTTGATCAGAGATCACATCTGCTCTGTTCTGCCCACCTCTTTGGACCCATTGCAGTTTGCCTACCGTAACAACCGCTCCACTGATGATGCCATTGCATCTACAATACACACTGCTCTTTCCCACCTGGAAAAAAGGAACACATATGTGAGAATGCTGTTTGTAGACTACAGCTCAGCATTCAACACCATAGTGCCCTCCAAGCTTGATGAGAAACTCCGGGCTCTGGGCTTAAACAGCTCGCTGTGCAGCTGGATCCTGGATTTCCTGTCAGGCAGATGTCAGGTGGTTAGAATGGGCAGCAACATCTCCTCATCACTGACCCTCAACACTGGAGCCCCGCAGGGCTGTGTTCTCAGCCCACTCCTGTATTCCCTTTACACACATGACTGTGTGGCAACACATAGCTCCAATGCCATCATTAAATTTGCTGACGATACGACGGTTGTAGGTCTGATCACTGACAATGATGAAACAGCCTACAGAGAGGAGGTGCACACTCTGACACGCTGGTGTCAGGAGCACAACCTCTTCCTCAACGTCAGTAAAACCAAGGAGCTTGTGGTGGACTTCAGGAAGAAAGACAGAGAACACAGCCCCATCACCATTAATGGAGCACCGGTGGAGAGAGTCAGCAGCTTCAAGTTCCTCGGTGTCCACATTACTGAGGAACTCACATGGTCCGTCCACACTGAGGCCGTTGTGAAGAAGGCTCACCAGCGCCTCTTCTTCCTGAGACGGCTGAGGAAGTTTGGAATGAACCACCACATCCTCACACGGTTCTACACCAGCACTGTAGAGAGCATCCTGACTGGCTGCATCACCACCTGGTACGGCAATAGCACCACCCACAACCGCAAAGACCTGCAAAGGGTGGTGCGAACGGCCAGAAACATCATCGGAGGTGAGCTTCCCTCCCTCCAGGATATATATAACAGACGGTGTGTGAATAAAGCTCGGAGGATCATCAGAGACTCCAGCCACCCGAGTCATGGGCTGCTCTCACTGCTTCCATCAGGCAGGTGGTATCGCAGCATCAGGACCCGCACCAGCCGACTACATGACAGCTTCTTCCCACAAGCAATAAGACTTTTGAACACATGATCTCTCACGATCAACAATCAGCACTGCACTTTATTAATCATCACTCTGTCAATATATTCTCCCAATTCAATTAGTGTTTATATATATTTATACCCATATCTAGTGTATGTGTATTCTACATTGTGTGTATTGTGTACATTTGTTATGTAAATTGTTGTGTAAGTATGTGTACATTTGTTATGTAAATTGTGTTGTGTAAATATGTTGTTTATTGTAAAGTGGTTTATGTCTCGTCACTGTCATGACTGCTATGTTACTCGGAACTGCACACAAGAATTTCACCTGCTGTTGCACTCGTGTACACAGTAGTGTGACAATAAAGTGATTTGATTTGATTTGATTGATTTGATGTGCTATCACTAAGAAGTTTGGAATAATGTACAGATTTTTTTACTGTTACAAAATTGGTACTTTTATTCACCAAAGTGGCATTCAACTGATCACAATGTGTGGGAAAAATTACTATTATACTATTACTATTAGTACTATTATTCAATAATAAATAAAAAAAAAAAAAAAAATATATATATATATATATATATATATATATATATATATATATATATATATATATATATATATATATATATAAAAATATACACACACACAGTATCTCACAAAAGTGAGTACACAACTCACATTGTTGTAAATATTTGATTATATCTTTTCATGTGACAACACTGAATAAATTACACTTTGCTACAATGTAAAGTAGTGTGTACAGCTTGTATAACAGTGTAAATTTGCTGTCCCCTCAATAACTCGACACACAGCCATTAATGTCTAAACCGCTGGCAACAAGAGTACACCCTAAGTGAAAATGTCCAAATTGGGCCCAATTAGCCATTTTCCCTCCCTGGTGTCATGTGACTCATTAGTGTTACAAGGTCTCCGGTGTGAATGGGGAGCAGGTGTGTTAAATTTGGTGTCATCGCACTCCCTCATACTGGTCACTGGAAGTTCAACATGGCACCTCATGGCAAAGAACTCTGAGGATCTGAAAAAATTATTGTTGCTCTACATAAAGATGGTGTAGGCTATAAGAAGATTGCCAAGACCCTGACTCTGAGCTGCAGCACAGTGGCCAAGACCATACAGCGGTTTAACAGGTCAGGTTCCACTCAGAACAGGCCTCGCCATGGTCGACCAAAGAAGTTGAGTGCACGTCCTCGGCGTCATATCCAGAGGTTGTTTTTGGGAAATAGACGTACGAGTGCTGTCAGCATTGCTGCAGGGGGTGGGGGGGGGTCAGCCTGTCAGTGCTCAGACCATACGCCGCACACTGCATCAAATTGGTCTGCATGGCTGTCGTCCCAGAAGGAAGCCTCTTCTAAATATGATGTGCAAGAAAGCCCAAAACGGTTTGCTGAAGACAAGCAGACTAAGGACATGGATTACTGGAACCGTGTCCGGTTGTCTGATGAGACCAAGATAAACTTATTTGGTTCAGATGGTGTCAAGCGTGTGTGGCGGAAACCAGGTGAGGAGTACAAAGACAAGTGTGTCTTGCCTACAGTCAAGCATGATGGTGGGAGTGTCATGGTCTGGGGCTGCATGAGTGCTGCCGGCACAGGGGAGCTACAGATCATTGAGGTAACCATGAATGCTAACATGTACTGTGACATACTGAAGTAAAGCATGATCCCCTCCCTTCGGAGACTGGGCCGCAGGGCAGTATTCCAGCATGATAACGACCCTAAACACACCTCCAAGACGACCAATGCCTTGCTAAAGAAGCTGAGGGTGAAGGTGATGGACTGGCCAAGCATGTCTCCAGACCTAAACCCTTTTGAGCATCTGTGGGGCATCCTCAAACGGAAGGTGGAGGAGCACGTGGTCTCTAACATCCACCAGCTCTGTGATGTCATCATGGAAGAGTGGAAGAGGACTCCAGTGGCAACCTGTGAAGCCCTGGTGAACTCCATGCCCAAGAGAGTTAAAGCAGTGCTGGAAAATAATGGTGGCCACACAAAATATTGACACTTTGGGCCCAATTTGGACATTTTCACTTTGGGGTGTACTCACTTTTGTTGTCAGCGGTTTAGACATTAATGGCTGTGTGTTGAGTTATTTTGAGGGGACAGCAAATTTACACTGTTATACAAGATGTACACTCACTACTTTACATTGTAGCAAAGTGTCATTTCTTCAGTGTTGTCACATGAAAAGAATAGGGCTGTCAATCGCTAAAAGAATTTAATCGAATTACTTGCATGGTTTCACGATTAATCGCATATACAAATATTTGCTGAGAAAGCCCATCATATAGCATTCGATATATAATGATGAAATAATTATACCTAGTTATCTTTTAAATATTAATTTATCTTTCATAAATAAATCTTCAGATAATTAATGTATTACATTCTTGTGACGGAAGAGTTAATTGATAAGACCATTCAAAAAGCGGCTTTAGAATACAATGTATTGTTGTTTACTACCATATTATTGATCATAAGTCAATCATTGGCATACAGTTCACAGCAATCCATTTCACAAGTGAATTTGTCAATCAGTTGGAGATTTATTATGAGGGCTTGTTTAAGGACCCATCAATGTACACCTGCATCAGACCTGCATTTTTTCCTTTTTTTTTTTTTTAAACAAGCCAGGGGTATACATAGTACACAATTCTACAGATATATTTTACAATAATGCCAAAACATTATATTCATTACATAGTGCATTACGTAGTTTTTAATGCTTTAGAGTTTTTGGAGGTACAAAGAGTATTTCAATAATTAAGTCTTTACAAAAAAGTGCAAATAGGGGCTTTATAGACAAATTTACACTTATGCATAAAAAAAACTTGGCAAGAAAAATAAAGATTAATCAGAAAATATTAAAACTGTGACAACCAAATAAACCGTCTTTATAAAGCAAAGAAAAACTAGTTCAAATAGAGGTACATACAAACAAACAAAATTTTCTCAAATACTACAGCGTGGACACATTCCCAAAAAAGGTGAGGGGCAGATTAATCTACGGCATTGCAGAAGGAGCCAAGTGGATCCATATCAGGGAGCATGTTTCTTAAATAAAGAGTGACTGGGTAAAAGTGGTGTAACAGTTTAAAGGACATCTCCTTAACCTTTTTGGTAATTAAATATTGTGAGGTAAAGACCATACGACCTGTGTCAGACATGCTTGTCGCGTCTCGGGTGTGTTGCGTCATAAAAATAAAATGTTTAGGTCACTGTGTCAAGTTAAATATAGTTTAATACTCAATCTTTAAACACAACTTGAGATCCTTCAGTTGGCATTTGCGTTCCAAGTGTTTTGAACGCAAGAACGTAAC
Source organism: Moxostoma hubbsi (assembly GCA_032164185.1). Taxonomy (NCBI): domain Eukaryota; kingdom Metazoa; phylum Chordata; class Actinopteri; order Cypriniformes; family Catostomidae; genus Moxostoma; species Moxostoma hubbsi. The sequence goes on along the minus strand of JAVLUX010000034.1, from coordinate 34,712,862 downwards.
GCATGTTTGTGTTGTGTGTCCACTGAAGTGTTGTTAATGTTTTGTTCAATGTAATAAACTGTGTTGCTCACACAGCTGAAATTTCATTTACTGCCCTCTGGAGTAAGCGAGTGGTACTACAAGCTTGAATTTCTCAGGAAAGCATTGCGATTAAATGCATTCATTTTAACGCGTTTTTTTTCCTAAATTAATCGCACTTTATTAACGCGTTAAATCGACAGCCCTAGAAAAGATATAATCAAATATTTACAAAATCCTCCATGTGCAGCAGTGACAGTTTTGTGACTAGTTGTCAGTTTGTCCAGATACTCAGGTGACATTTCACCCCACACTTCCTGTAGCACTTGCCATCTTGTCGGGCACTTCTCACACAAAATCCCACAAAAGCTCAATGCTTTTAAGATCCATAACTCTTTTCCAATTATCTGTTGTCCAATGTCTGTTTCTTTGTCCACTCTAACGTTTTCTTTTTCTGTTTCAAAAGTGTCTTTCTTTGCAATTCTTCCCATAAGGCCTTGCACCCCTGAGTCTTCTCTTTACTGTTGTACATGAAACTGGTGTTGAGCGGGTAGAATTCAATGAAGCTGTCAGCTGAGGACATGTGAGGCGTCTATTTCTCAAACTAGAGACTCTGATGTACTTATCCTCTTGTTTAGTTGTACATCTGGTCTTCTACATCTCTTTCTGTCCTTGTTAGAGTCAGTTGTCCTTTGCCTTTGAAGACTGTAGTGTACAGCGTTGTGAGAAATCTTAAGGTTTTTTTTCAATTTCAAGGATTGTAAAGCCTTCATTCCTCAAGACGAGTTTCTAGAGAAAGTGGTTTCTTTTTTTGCCATTTTTGACCTAATATTGATCTTAAGACATGCCAGTCTATTGCATCCTGTGGCAACTTAAAAACAAACACAAAGACAATGTTAAGCTTCATTTAACGAATCAAATAGCTTTCAACTGTGTTTGATATAATGGCAAGTGATGGTACAAAATTAGCAATTTATGTATGTGAGAATGTACAGCAAAAAACACTTTTTATATGGTTTGTCATACTTCCCAGCCCTAGATCACATGACCCATGCGTTGCTCCATTAATGCAAAAAGTGAGTTCACTTTGTCTCTTTGTTTTGCAGCCAGGTTCAGACAGCGGGACCACAGCTGTAGTTGCTCTCATCCGGGGGAAGCAGCTCATCGTGGCCAATGCTGGAGATTCCAGGTGTGTGGTGTCTGAGAAGGGCAAGGCAGTGGACATGTCTTACGACCACAAACCAGAGGACGAGCTTGAGCTGGCCAGAATAAAGAATGCAGGGGGGAAGGTGACAATGGACGGTCGCGTCAATGGAGGCCTGAACCTTTCCAGAGCTATCGGTAACTATAATACTCATCATTGTCTTTTGTTTATATTTAGAATGTGCTTTGTTCATTTTCTCCATCTGCCCTGAATTTTATTTTAGGTGATCACTTTTACAAAAGGAACAAGGCTCTTCCTCCAGAGGAACAGATGATCTCGGCATTACCTGATGTTAAAGTGCTGACGCTCAATGAAGACCATGAGTTTATGGTTATTGCCTGTGATGGCATCTGGTAAGACACACACACACACGCGCACACACACACACAAAAAAACCAAGTAGACATTGTAACTGCTAATAGAACTAAGAAACATGATTTAAAAAATGAGGGATATATTTATGATCACGGTTCCCACACTTCCTGGAAAAATGCATTCATGGATAAGGCATGGAAAATTAGAAAAATACTTGAATATTTCCAGGACAAATAATTATTTAATAATAATAATAATAATAATAATAATAATAGACATAAGTATAATAAAACTATTTGACTGTGTAGCTAAAATTGTTTTTGTTACATGTTCAAAAACATGGTAACGATCGGGACTCTGGACAGGTGTCTAAGACACATTCGTATAGTTTTGTCTAGGGGTGTGCCGATAAGAAATGTTTTGGCTGATAGCGAGAAAAAAACAAACATAGGCCGATACCGATATTTTGAATAATAATGTTTCTCCTTTTCTTTCCAAAAAAAAAAGCAAAATCGAGGTTATACTTAGTCACTTACAATGAAAGTACATCTTTCACTTCCATTGTAAGTGCCTCACTGTTACCCAGATTTATTTTTAAGAATAGGAGTCATCGTCTAAATATTTTTTTTTCATAATTAATATTATTCCACAAATGCTGTCAATTGAGCTTAACTTGTGTTGAACCCGAAATATTCTGTTAAGCCATTTTGGTGTGAATAAATAAATATTGAGAATGTAAATTGACTATAATTAAAAGGCTGAAAACTATCTATTTTCTTTAGCTATATCACCCATCCCTAATGTTTTTGACCTTGGGCTCTCGGGTTTGATGGCATTGTGCATAAGTTTAGCATGCGCAACATGCTAGATTATTGTTGTGGTGTTATTTTTAAATCACAGAATTTAATGGAATTGTTGTTCATTCTAATTCAGATCCTTAATTCTCCATTATTGTTCTACCACATTCAAAGATGCTTAGTCTCACATCAAGCATTTTCACAATATTCACATATCAATGTAATGAATAGCTAGCTGATTACATTGTCTTTGTTAACATTTATTTTTTGTCTGTTTATAGGAATGTAATGAGCAGTCAGGAAGTGGTGGACTTTGTAAATGAGAGACTCAAAACTGACAGTGGTAAAAACGGACCCTTATCTGCCATTATTGAGGAGGTAAGTACTGGGATTTGATTTTGATAAATTGGTCAAGGTCTGGCGAATAAAGCCAATCTTGGGAGAGAAGAAAATCGTTTAACTAAAGTGTTTAATTTGTTCTGTCTAGCTGCTGGACCACTGCTTGGCACCAGACACTTCAGGGGATGGCACAGGATGTGACAACATGACCTGTATGATTATCACCTTCTCTCCACACCTTGGGACCGAAATGGCTGATGGCACCAAGAAGCGAAAGCCAGATGAAACCACAGTGGAGGAAAATGGCAGCGACAGCAAAAAAGCCAAAATTAAATAGATTGGCTGTTGTTGAAAGTGCTGATCTTTTTTTTTTTTTTTTTCTTTTTTTTTTTTTTTGAGGACACTTTCCCCTTTTGAATTCAGACCACATGGGAAAATTTTAAGGATGGCTCCCTTAGAGCGTTTTAGTTTTAAACAATTCAACTAGAACTGTTAATCAGCTATTCTGTACTTTGTTTATTGTTATGATTTGTTCAGAAGGTCCATAAACATTTACTTGTTGATAATGGAATGAACATGGCAGTATGTAAGACAAGGTAATGAATGAGCTTGTGCACTTTGTCTAGTCCATCAAACCCTTGTTTTTGTACATAGTGTCTTTTCCAAAAACTGTCATCTTTGTTTTGATTTTTCTTGTTTTAATAGAGGATCATTGTGAGTATTTGTGACCTTTTTCTCTTGACACCAGTATGTGATGAATCAAACTAATGAGATACTGGTCTATTTTCCCTCATGAAGCCATAGGATATACCCATATAAGGATATACTCCTGTTGAAAAGCTCTCAAAGATGAAAAATGACATTCCTTTCTCCCTTGTTACTTGTTAGTAAAGAACCATTTGATGAGTTTGTGTTGTCATTGATCTTTTTTGTCCGTAATAAGCTTCTTTCCTTTTGGATCTTAAGAACCAATTACTACAGTGATTGAAGGCTAACATGCCTTAATTTCTGGAGATATTTAAGAAACTGTTTGAGTAAACAGCAGTTGGGTATTGAAGGTTGTCGCTGCAAAAGGACATGTCTGTTTTGATTTTCTCATCGTCTGGTCTTGAAGAATCCATCTAATTCTCTGAGGTTTATATACAACGTATTTTGGAATATATATTTTGGTACTTTTTCAGAACATCTTGGGTTGTACAGGGAAAAAAAGTCATTGCTCAAAATTTCAGCTGTTTTCTGTGTCAATAAACAAGTGGAGACAAATACACCACAATCTTGTTTTTCTTGAGGGGAAATAAGGGTTTATTCAGTCAGGCAGTAAAACCCGGCGATTATTTCTAGACCAATTGCTGGCATTGTTTTTAACATGGTTTCCCCTTGAGACGTTTCAGACTTTATGATTGTAACCTTTATTCCCAGAGTCCATGACTAAGGTAGTGAATGATTCCTCAGATCTTATGACAGCCCAAAATAACAAGAGTATGTCATGTTCAAGTGTATAGTGCATTTTGTTTTTTTTATTGATTCATCTATTAAACAATGAAAATCAAAAGATAGAAACAGAATCAATATTTAACCCTCACATTTGCCCTGACCCCCAACAACAACCCAGTGGTCACACACATTCACTACACCTCTCTCTCCACTGTGCCTCACTGAAAGCCCTCCAAAAAGTCAGATATTTGCCTAATTTCTCCCCAAACAAGTCTAAATTCCCTAGTCTTCTGGATGCCCTCTCTTCAAAAGCTGCCACCCTGCCCATCTCCGAACACCACTCCTGAAATTGGGGCGCTCCAGCTTACTTCCAACTCCTTAAAATTATCTGTCTAGCAATCATGCTAGTTAGGAGCCAGTTTTTTTATGTGCTTATTCTCCATATTAATGACTGCCCCATCACCTAAAATACAGAGTCTGGGGCAAAATAAAGTTTGAGAGCCCAATACCTCACACATCAAACTCTTGTGATCTTGGATCATAACACATCCCCAAAAGACATGGGTTGTTTCTCCATCTTTTGATTGACATCGCCAGCAGGTGGGTGTGTCTTTAAGACCAAGCCTATACAATCTAGAGGGGACTCTATGTAAAATCTTGAATTGCATACTTTCACCTCTAGATGCAGACTTGATGTTATTTAGAATCATAGCCCACACTGCCTCCTCCAATACCAAGTTTAGATCTTTCTCCCATAATCTCTTAAGAGAAGTTAAAGCTCCGTCCCCCAGACTCTGAGTTTGCAAGGGGTGTGCAAAGGGAATTTGCACTGATGCCTCATGACTTTTACAAAGGCAATAATCACCTCTCGCAGAGTTTCTTCCACTTTAGGGGGGTGTAAACTATCCCCAAAAACAATACAGAGCAGGTGGCGTTGCTGTAAATACTTTAAGAACAGATCTGGGAATCCCAAAATGTTGAACCAACTTTTGAAAGAATCTCAACAATCCACTCTCATATTCAAACATGGCCAAAATTAATGGCAGTGAAATAAATTTTATGTTCCGCAAAGTTTTCTGCTTCAGTTGTTGAGGTGTTGATTCACATTGTTTCTAGATTATTGTGCACAGTGATCAGATGCATTTTAAATAATTGCAAAAAGCTTAAGTGGCCAAAAAAATGGACTTTATCACAAAAACCCACATTTCACAGTTTTTTGGTCCTGGCACAAAATGACCAGCCAACATCAATTCACTAATCATATCATTAACACCTGGGAAAGTGTGAATAAGTACTAGTCAGGTGAAATCACTCTATCGTTCTGATTGGATTATAAGAGCAGACTGTTTGCTATAAAAGAAGGGAAGAAGAGCTTCCAATCATTGTGTTCTTGTTAGCAATGGCTCTCTAAAGAAAGACATGCAGCCATCATCGCTTTGCATCAAAATGGCCTCACATGCAAGGAAATTGCTGCAAAGAATATTCGATGTCCCAGAGTGTCCAGCAAGTGCCAGGACTGTCTCCTCCTGAGAAGTCAGCTATGGAATCATGTCACCACCAGTGCAGAGCTTGCTCAATGTTGGCAGCAGGTTGGTGTGAGTGCATCTGCGTGCACAGTGAGGCGAAGACTTTTGGACAATGGCCAGGTGTCAAGAAGGGCAGCAAAAAAGACACTTCTCTCCAAGAAAAACATCAAGGAGAGACTGATATTCTGCAGGAAGTACAAGGATTGGACAGCAGAAGACTGGTGCAAAGATATTTTCTCTGATGAAGCCCCCTTCCGACTGTTTGGGACATCTGGAAAATCAATAGTCTGGAGAAGAAAAGGTGAACACTACCATGAGTCCTGTTTTGCGCCAACAGTGAAGCATCCTGAGAACATCCATGTGTGAGGTTTCTTTTCATCCAAGGGAGTGGGCTCTCTCACAATTCTGCCCAAAAACACTGCCATGAATAAAGAATGGTATCAAAACGTCCTGCGAGATCAACTTCTCCCAAAGGTCCAGGAGCAATTTGGTGATGATCCGTGCATTTTCCAGCATGATGGCGCAAATGTCACAAGGCAAGTGTGATAATGAAGTGGCTCGGAGAAAACGCTGTTCTGCTCCCACACATTCTAGTGTTTTAATGGGCTGTTGATGTCACATGACAATGTGTGTCTATAATGTATCTATCATTTTAAACATTACAGTTTTCAATTGTATGACAAATTTGAATGGATCTGAATTGAGTAATTTTAAATAATGTACATATCAGTTCAGATTAAATGTGAGGTTTTAAGGAGTATGAACTAAAAACTTACAATAGAAAAACAATGCACCTATTTAGAGACAAATAAATACAAATACATTATCAGACATCATTCATCTTGGAACAAGAGCATTCAAATTCCTGACAAGACACAACTCAGGTGATTAATTGCAATCTCTAACTGCTCTTTAAGGTGTTTTCAGTCAGTGACAGGGATCATTATAAAATCTGAAGTCTTTATAATTCAGTTCAACTAGACTTCAGTGTCTAGAAACATCATTCACCACAGTGGAGCTCTTCTAAGTATGCCATCCCAGCAGTAGGACTCCACCATCTGATATTAATAGAAAGTGAACAGAAATTGTAAATGATCAGAGATAGTCTTATCATTGCAATATCCTGGCACAAAATATTACATGACAGTTCCAAGTGATAATCCATTAGAGCTTTTTATAATTTACAGTAATAATAATCATAGCATTTTTAAATAGTCATTTATTACTCATGAAGAATACATTTTTACCTGCATTCGCTTGTGAAGAAATACCAGCTTTTGGTTAAGTAACTCAATATCCTGCAATGAAAGTAAATATTAATTTACCATTATCTGTAAACATCATTACTTTATTAAAAACATCATGAAATCAAAAGTGGAGTTTTGTGGCTTTTTGTTGATGTCAGTGTTGAGGTCATCTAAATGCTAATGTGCTGCAAAAGCTGACCAAATAAAATGTTTGCAGATACATGCATTTAAAATGTGCATTTATCTTCCAGAAAACAAAAATAAATAAATAAACTGACCAAAAATATTGATTACTCATCATGAACTCAGGGGTGTTTACAAAGTTTTGTCTAATAAAATGCTTCCTAGAATGAGAATAAACCCTCCTGGCATCAATTGGCAAATCATGGTTACAGCTGTTACAAAAACAAAAGGCTATTCAAAATGCCCTTTAAAGTGGTCATGACGGGCCTTTTTTATTTTAAAATGTTTCTTAAGGTTCACTTATAATATTAGCAAAGTTTTTGGAAAAAATATATTTCATATATTTGTAAAACATAAAAATTTTCCACCCTCACTGTGACCCTCTGTCAGAAATGCTCAGTTTTGGTGCTGCTTCTCCTTTAAGGCTTGACCAGAAACGCCCACTGTTCTGATTGGCTCTCTGCTCTTGACTGACCTGCTCTCTCCACTTATCATCTCACTGCTCACCACTAATGGATGTGATAAAAGGTAAAGTAGGTGTTGATTTGTTCTTGTGGAGGCGTTAGATTCAAATGTCTTCCAGAGTGTGACATCACAATGTGGAGGAAGTAGAACAAGTAGATTTGGCAGCTTGGTTTCAACAAATGCTCTTTTTGCAGTGAGGAGGAAGTTTTGAGTTCTGAAACTTACAGTATGTTTTTATAGTGCAATGACATCTTATATGTCAAAAGATAAAAGAAAAAATGTATTCCTCATGTCACGACCCCTTTAACATGTCCTGTACCAATTTCCTGTTTCAATAGGAAGTACATCAACAAACAAAAGAAAATGTAGCTCATCAAGCCATTTCATGGAGTATTTAACATTTCAATCAAAAAAGTTATGGTATAAATGTAAAATGTTCTAAATCAAATGTAACACATGTTCAAACATTCACCTTTGTCATCTTTTCGTGGTGTTTTAGCTTGTTTTGAGGCCACAGCTCTTCTAATCTTTCAATCTGAAATAACATCAAACATGTCATTGAGAAAACACTGATCAGATTTTGACATTGGTAGTTTGTAGTTAAATGGTGAACTTGCTTTTAATTTAAAGAAGTCATTTGTAAAAAAAAAAAAAAAAAAAAAAAACATCTCACTCTTTTCACAATGCTCTGTAATCTTGATTTCAAGGTTTTATTGATTACAGTCATGGGAATGGATCTGGGTCTTGGATTGACTGTATTAATCAGGAGAAATGGAAAATAGTTTTTTATAGTGTAGCAATTTTATTTACAGCACAATCAATATAACAAAAGCCCACAATAAGTTGTCATACCATGCTGGTAATTTTTTGCCACTTCGAGGACATACGGCCTAGGTACAAAGAAAACGAACAAATTAAATTGATCTCACATACAGTACATTTTAATTGGAGTCATTTTTGAAAACATGACATATAAGGAATAACATTATAAATGCACATGAACAAAAATGCCACTGAAAGTTTAAATAGACTTACATTTGTTTACTGTTTGGTAGCATACAGCAGTTTAAAGGAATTAGAGATCCTCTACTGTTTCGTATCTGAAAATTGATTGTAAAAGAATATTCAGCAGATAATTGAATGACATTACAATCTCTATGATAGGTCTATGTAAAAGTTGCAATCACCACTGGATGGTTGCGCATGTTTAAATACCTTAAATGTTATCTGAGAAGAGTCAAGTCTGAAAGAATGAGCTAATATCTGTAAAAAGAGAGAACATTCATTTTTGATATTTAATGTATTCAATGTCATTGACTTACCAAAGAACTGAAAACATACTTGTCTTATGGTGGTTACTTTCGCCCCACTTGGGATGGGTATCTCCTGTAGAGCTTTGGTCCTGTCATCTGCAAAACAAATAGCTTTTGTCAGCTCAATAAAAAATATTTTTACTTTCAATATTGTCAAGATTTCAACAAAAAACATGAACAATTATTCAATACATTTTAAGGAAAAACAGAATATTTTCCTTTCCCTTTTTTTTTGGTTTTGCTGTCTTGTGTTGTCACATACACCTATTGTTGACCATCCAAATTTGGAACAATGGGCAGAAGGCCAATTTAATTATTTTATAGTAATTCAGGTTATAATATAAGCATTGTTTCCACATTATGTAAAAAGGGTGGAAAAAAGATTCTAGGAAAACCTGCTTGTGTTGCCATGGCAACAAGGATGCTATGCAGCATTGAATTAACAGACCACTGTCAAGCAAAAGCAGTACAAAAATACTGTGGGAAAATAAAAATACAAAATTCAGACAAACCATTGAGATCAAACCTCTTGAGTGCAATCCAAACTGAATGACAAAGGTTTTCATTGTTGATTCTGGCCATTGACAACTCACTGATCTAGGGAGAGAGCTTGTGCGTTGACCAGCAGTGTGAAGATAGACACCTTAACACATGAAAAAGGTTCCTGTTTTCATAATTGTAGTCCAAAATAATTATTTTAAAGGGGTCATGACATGCATTGTTCCTATTATTTTAACATGTTCCTTGAGGTTAACTTATGGATATAATGTTTTTGCAAAACAAAACAAAATACTAAATATTCATATGTTTGTAAAACATGATCATTCTCCACCTTCATTCGGACCTTCTGCAAAGTCGCTTTTAAGGCAGGTCAGTCCACTCAGCGGCCCTCTTTGGACGGCTCCCGCACAGCTATTTTCTATGTAAACAAGTGTCATTAAAGTGTCATTAAAGTGCTTCTCCTATCAACTTGACTGGGGACCACTGAAAACTCCAAAACGGTTGATCAAGATTACAAATAAAGAACATATTTAAAATCAGCAGTAAAATCTGACAACATTGGAATAATAAATTGTGCTTCTTTAGCTCAGATCACGCAACAAAAAAAAAGAAAAAAAAAAGAAAAAAAAGAAAAATATTTTTCAGGCTTGTATATTAATGCGCATGCGCTTTCTCAAGTTGATTGACAGACGATGTCTGTATATAAAAGGTGATTGGCTCTTTACCTGTAAGCCAGGATTGCCTTTTCTACATCCATTCATTTTAATAGAAGTGGTCCATTACTGCTAAATTGTCTCTAGGAGGATTGTCTCTGAGTTCTGAAAAATACAATAACATCTATTATGTCAAAAGATCAAGGAAAATGTTATTCCTTATGTCATGACCCTTTAAAAACCTTTCTCTTTAATGCTCTCACCCATAATATGTGTATTTAAAGTATTATTTTGTTACATTACTGTAATAACTGTTGTTTGTAGACAGTATCAAAAACGGTTGTTTGTAATTGTATCAAATTTATTCATGTAAACTTGAAAAAAAAACGGTACAAGTAAGGACATATCTTGATAAAATATCATAAAGAAATAAATGTGTATTGTAATAACACAACAATACCTTTTAAAATTTGTATTTGTTTGTTTGTTTTTTATCGGCTTTGATGTTGTTAGTGATTTTGCTAATTTCTACTAGCCATTAGATTTGACCTCGCTCATCCCTTCAAGAACACACGCCCTCTGTCTAAAACCCCGCCCTCCAAAGATATGTCAGCCAACCCAATGGTTGCAAACCCAGGCGAACAGAATGATTGACAGGCATATAGCGTTTCTGATTGGCTAAATGGACCGGGCTGCTCCCTTAGAACGGGCGCTGATATTAAATCGCGCTGCCCACGCCTCGCTCATGGAGGATATGTGAAACCGGCGTTATGTGTGATATATTATAGAACTCGCTTAAAGCGGCGTAATTGTTACAAATATTTTTGACTGTTCTATACTTTTAATGTGAAAAACACTCCTCGTGTGACTTTGACGGTGTCTCATGGTGTCCGTGTTCGCGTCTCTGCTGCTGTCGGGAGCGCGCGCTGGTCTCTCATGTGCACGTCATGGACTGCACTGACTTTGCGATGTAGCGAATAATTCCTCGTTTAATGGTTCATTTATAGTTATGTTTGCGTGAACATAGCTGTGAAACTACAGAAAGGGAAAACCCCAACAGACTAGCAGCATGAATGAGCCCGAGGGACTGCGGTTCAGGAGGCTCAACAGACCTCAGGTCATCACAGACGAAACCCATGAACCCCAGCACAAAAGTACAAGGTTAGATTTTTCATTTTCAAGTGCATTTGTATTCATATATGTGAAATGCGTCCACTTGCAATAATGTAAACTTTGTGATTTCATGTTGTTATTTTTTTATGCATTGCAGCACTTACAGCGGGAAGGTGTTTCGTGTGACATTACTCACATTGGTGGCATTCCTGCTCTTCCCACTGCTGGTGGTCATTTTCCTCTTCGAGTCTCCCATTCAACCAGATGCGTTCAGGTGAGCTACATCAAATCAGATCAAATCCCTTTATTGTAACTCAACCATATAAACAAGTGCAACATTGGGTGAAATTCTTAGGGGCAGTTCCAGGCATCATAACAGTATGACGATTACAATAAACATCTGATTTACACATAACACAGTTTACATATCTTGTTACACAACACAATATACACCTAATAATATGCAATATACAGAATACACTAAATAAGAAGACTGTAAAAATATTGTATACCCCCATGTAATCAGTGTAATTAGATATGAAGTGTTGTGTTGACATTCAACTGTCGGTTGATAATCAGTTGCCAGTGTGTTATTAAGAGAAGTATAAAATGTGAGTCCAGTCTGAGGCTAATAAAGAGCAGTGCTGATTGTTGATCGTGAGCGATCATGTGTTCAAAAGTCTGATTGCTTGGGGGAAGAAGCTGTCATGAAGTCGGCTGGTGCGGGTCCTGATGCTGCAATACCGCCTGCCTGATGGAAGCGGTGAGAGCAGCCCATGACTCGGGTGGCTGGAGTCTCTGATGATCCTCTGAGCTTTTTTCACACTGTTATATATGTCCTGGAGGGAGGGAAGCTCACCTCCGATGATGTGTCTGGCATTTCGCACCACCCTTTGCAGGGCTTTGTCATTGAAGGTGTTGCTGTACATGGCACTCACATGGAACATGTGAGTTCCTCAGTGATGTGGACACGAGGAACTTGAAACTGCTGACTATCTCCACCGGTGCTGCATTAATGGTGATGGGGCTGTGTTCTCTGTCTTTCTTCCTGAAGTCCACCACAAGCTCCTTGGTTTTACTGACGTTGAGGGAGAGGTTCTGCTCCTGACACCAGCGTGTCAGAGTGTGCACCTCCTCTCTGTAGGCTGTTTCATCATTGTCAGGGATCAGACCTACAACCGTCGTATCATCAGCAGTAATAATCAATAAGTCAGCCATAATCATAAACAGACATAGTAAGGAACAGCACCCAGTGTGCAGTATACAAGAGACTCAGCGAAAGCTAGAAATTTGAGGGAACTTAAAATTTAATATTATTGTTTATTTAATTAATTAAATACAATCTTACTTAAGCAATGGTAAGCATGTTTGTACACATGTTTGGGACGTTGTCCTTCAAGCATTGCTCGGATGCTATGAGCAGTAGTCATTCTGTTTCTCACTTTCCTAGTCAACGTTTATTGCTAAATGTCTCCCTGGGAATCCTATATCATTTTATTGCAAATTACCACATATAACCTATGGTGAAATCTGTTGGCAAGCTGGAGATTTTGCAGTCCAAGAGAAGCCCCTTTTCAGTAAGGTTTTTGAAAGTTTGTTTTGTTAATAATCATTAGTATTGACTTCATATGTTTAGCTTTTTATTTTTAATGGTTGAGGAAATAATAGTTAACCCTAAAATAAAATTGTTGTTACTATTTACTCTCCGCCATGCTAAAACAAATCTAAATGCTGCTGTTTTCCCCTGGATAATTTCCCCTGGATAATAAAAAGCACTATAAAAGTAGTCTGTATGACGTCTGCGCAACATTTCAAGTTTTCTGAAGCTATGTAATAGCTTTGTGTGAGGGACAGACCAAATTTTATGCAATGCAAGTTTATTTATATAGCACATTTTATACACATTGACAATTCAAAGTGCTTTACATATACATTTGAAAGAAAATACAAGATACGTAAAAAATTTACATTCCCTGATCAAATAGAGGATAACCAAAATATATAATCCACACATTGAGAAAAAGTTATATAAAAATATTTAAAATGAATAATTAAAATGAAAGAAAGACAAAAGCAAAATGATTCAGTGAAATCAATGTCAAATTTAGGTTGTTATTAATTGAAAATCTTCCCCCAACTGCAGATCTCATGTTCCAGTACACATATTTAAACTGGCGCATTGTACTCCTTTATGACACATTTGAATCAGAGGTCTTTTGGTGTCAGTGACGTCAAACCTGGTGCCACAAGTCGAGGTGCCATTGTTGAATCCAAATGCGATCAAGAAGAGATTTAGAACTTTGATAGAGGTAATGAATAATATGTGGTTATTAATGAATAATGACTTAAATTTTGGTCTGTTCTCCTCACAATGCTATCATACAACTCCTGAAGGTTATAGTGTACTATATTCCTAATTATAGGAATATAGCAATAGTCAAACAGACCACTTTTATTGTTTTTTTTTTTCTTCAAATTTTTAGGACTGTTGTCACTTTGAACTGTCGGAAAAGAGCTGGGGAAAGATTCTTCGAAATGGCTCCTTTTTGTTTTCTGTGGAAAAATAGCAGCATACATGTTTGGAAAGACATTGAGGAGGATGAGTAAATTGTTTCCAAACATTCAGTTACTTTAAGGCTAAATAGAAAAACCTCTTCAATGTGATCATGACAAAATCCAATAATGAATAGTCACCTTAACTCCTTAAGTCCCACATGCTTTCTACATCTGTGTCAATGGTTAATTGATAGATCGGCCATTTCAGCTCATACATTCTGTATTTTGTGCACAAATGAAAGCCCTTCTGAACACGAGGCTTTGCTAATGTTTGTGTGTGTGTGTGTGTGTGTGTGTGTTTTTCTCCATCCAATTGCAATTAATTAGTCTCAATGAACCACCTCTTATGACCGGCTGTTATGAGCCCAACTTAAAACTGAGACAGGCAGAGCGACTGTTTGAGGAGCAGGTTTTTGGCCCAGAATCCATTGCTAACATTGGAGGTCAGTATTTGCAAAGCTATAAGGTCAGTGCTTGATCTTTCACCCAGTTTGTCCCAAATGTTTGCCAATGTACACTGAGGGAGAGACTGCAGCAGCAGTGGCCAAAATAGATGAAATATGAGTTAACTGTCAGTGTGCGGTCAATTATGGTTTGATATTTTGTTATGCAAGTGCATAACAACAAAATACATTAGGTCTGGATTAAGTGTCTAAATACTCTCTGGGGCCACTGTATATAATATATTACCCCATGTCAAAGTTCTGTATATAGTATATTACCCCATGTCAAAGTTCTGTATATAGTATATTACCCCATGTCAAAGTTCTGTATATAGTATATTACCCCATTTCAAAGTTCTGTATATAGTATATTACCCCATTTCAAAGTTCTGTATATAGTATATTACCCCATTTCAAAGTTCTGTATATAGTATATTACCCCATGTCAAAGTTCTGTATATAGTATATTACCCCATTTCAAAGTTCTGTATATAGTATATTACCCCATTTCAAAGTTCTGTATATAGTATATTACCCCATGTCAAAGTTCTGTATATAGTATATTACCCCATGTCAAAGTTCTGTATATAGTATATTACCCCATGTCAAAGTTCTGTATATAGTATATTACCCCATTTCAAAGTTCTGTATATAGTATATTACCCCATGTCAAAGTTCTGTATATAGTATATTACCCCATGTCAAAGTTCTGTATATAGTATATTACCCCATTTCAAAGTTCTGTATATAGTATATTACCCCATTTCAAAGTTCTGTATATAGTATATTACCCCATGTCAAAGTTCTGTATATAGTATATTACCCCATTTCAAAGTTCTGTATATAGTATATTACCCCATGTCAAAGTTCTGTATATAGTATATTACCCCATTTCAAAGTTCTGTATATAGTATATTACCCCATGTCAAAGTTCTGTATATAGTATATTACCCCATGTCAAAGTTCTGTATATAGTATATTACCCCATGTCAAAGTTCTGTATATAGTATATTACCCCATTTCAAAGTTCTGTATATAGTATATTACCCCATGTCAAAGTTCTGTATATAGTATATTACCCCATGTCAAAGTTCTGTATATAGTATATTACCCCATTTCAAAGTTCTGTATATAGTATATTACCCCATTTCAAAGTTCTGTATATAGTATATTACCCCATGTCAAAGTTCTGTATATAGTATATTACCCCATGTCAAAGTTCTGTATATAGTATATTACCCCATGTCAAAGTTCTGTATATAGTATATTACCCCATTTCAAAGTTCTGTATATAGTATATTACCCCATTTCAAAGTTCTGTATATAGTATATTACCCCATTTCAAAGTTCTGTATATAGTATATTACCCCATTTCAAAGTTCTGTATATAGTATATTACCCCATGTCAAAGTTCTGTATATAGTATATTACCCCATGTCAAAGTTCTGTATATAGTATATTACCCCATGTCAAAGTTCTGTATATAGTATATTACCCCATGTCAAAGTTCTGTATATAGTATATTACCCCATGTCAAAGTTCTGTATATAGTATATTACCCCATTTCAAAGTTCTGTATATAGTATATTACCCCATTTCAAAGTTCTGTATATAGTATATTACCCCATGTCAAAGTTCTGTATATAGTATATTACCCCATGTCAAAGTTCTGTATATAGTATATTACCCCATTTCAAAGTTCTGTATATAGTATATTACCCCATGTCAAAGTTCTGTATATAGTATATTACCCCATGTCAAAGTTCTGTATATAGTATATTACCCCATGTCAAAGTTCTGTATATAGTATATTACCCCATGTCAAAGTTCTGTATATAGTATATTACCCCATGTCAAAGTTCTGTATTTAATATATTACCCCATTTCAAAGTTCTGTATATAGTATATTACCCCATTTCAAAGTTCTGTGTATATAGTATATTACCCCATGTCAAAGTTCTGTATATAGTATATTACCCCATTTCAAAGTTCTGTATATAGTATATTACCCCATTTCAAAGTTCTGTATATAGTATATTACCCCATGTCAAAGTTCTGTATATAGTATATTACCCCATGTCAAAGTTCTGTATATAGTATATTACCCCATGTCAAAGTTCTGTATATAGTATATTACCCCATGTCAAAGTTCTGTATATAGTATATTACCCCATGTCAAAGTTATCATTCTTGTTTTGTAGATGTTTTGTACTCTGGGACTGCTGATGGAAAGATTGTAAAAATCGAGGGAAGGAACATTCATGTGCTAACAACTCTTGGCAAGCCACCATGTGGTAAGAGCACCAAAAAAATCCTGTTTACTTCCTCAAAGACTGCATAATGTGGCATTTCACCATTACCAATAAACTTGTCCGTTGAAACCAGTTGGATTTGTTAATAGATCCACTTACTGTTACAGGTTAGAAAACTAACAACTTTTAAAATTAACTCCTTAATAAAATGTAAATATTTTATAATAATAATGGTATTTGGCAAACAAATTAAGTAGATGTCCAAGAAACGAGTTAAAGATGTTGCAACTATTTTGATGTTTTGTAGATGTTGCTCTGTTGTAGGGCTGTGCAATTTGGATGAAGAGTCATATTGTGATTTATTTAAAAACAAATGGCGATTCCGATTTGAACTGCAATAAGATAAACAAGGAAAGTCCACGCTAATAAATATTTTAACCTTTTTTTAAGATTTACACATTATGTATTTGTTAAAGATTACGCAATCACACACAAACTTACACGCATGATACTGTCCATTCTAGCGCACATACATACACACACACGCACACACATAGCCTTCCTTCTCTACCCTCATGGTAATTTATCCCAAAAAATCCCCCCCTTTTTTTTTTTTTTTCTTTTTTTTTTGTCCTGTCAGTTACTGTTCTTATTTGTTTCATGTTGAATGTGTGATACATACTCTCTCTATATATATTATTTTTTATAATATCAAATAATCATTGTATATGGTACGTTTTATGTCTTTTACACTTTGTTTGGGTTTTGTATTGTGTGTAAGGTTTTGCAAAAAAAAAAAAAAAATCACTTCAGTCTATTATGTTGTTAGAAAAAAAAAAAAAAGATTACGCAATTCAATATTAATTAATATTCAATTGTGTCATCTTTAAATGTGTAAATCCTAAAATAATTTTGAGTGAGTGAATCCTTTTAATCAAAATTAGATAATGCTTTGCCCATGCTCTACTGCCAATAAAATGTCTTAGGAGTCCTCTTACCAAACCCAGACCTTTTTCAGTACTGCCAAAAATAAAACAGTTACACATTATATTTTGAATTTCACATTGTACCTGTTCACTGTGTACCTGTTTTTGTCCACTTTGTCTCAGCCCACTATTCATCATCATTATTTTTGGAACCCAGCCAACTTGAATATTATATGATTATAATTTAGTATGTATTATTTTATAATATAATAATATAAGTTTTTTTTTTTTTTTTGGTAGGAAATGCAGGAACACCTTTTTGTATATCTGTATAATGTGCTTTTCATTTAAACATCTTTAAAAATATATTCGGAATTACGCAAAAGTGAAATTGTTGGGTGTGTCCAGAAAACTGGAAAATGCCACCTTTGGAGGCAGTATATGGAGACAGAATGAAAATAAAGTGCTCTTCAAACTGTTCTGAGGCCAGTTTTATTAAAAGTTTAATTCATTTAAAAAAGTTTTTGGTAAAGTTTACTGATTAGACAGCATGTCAGTTGCCTACGTTTTCGGTTTCTGCCAAAATGAATCAGGAGCTCTTTAAATATGATGCCAACTTAAGCAAACAGAACTGAACTCAGAGCACATATTATTCTCAGCACGAGATGGAGTAGCGGAGCACAGAACTGCTCTGAATATACTGTAATAATTCACTGACACAATACAGACAGGACAGAGCAGTCCCCATGTACTTTGAAGCAAGCAGCGCATGCAGACTGTTTATTTATTTACATTGCAGTCTTTTGCGGTTTAATAATCACACGTCATATCGTGATTTCGATTTAATTTTGGCTAATTGTGTAGACCTACTCTGATGTCACTACCCATAGAAATGTTTGAAGATCTTTAGTATGTTTTAGAAGAGGACAGGACATTTAACTTACCGAGACCCAAGTTTGACTGCTGTGTGCTTTTTCAATTTCCCTTTTTGATTTGAGATAAACATGTAAAAAAAAAAAAAAGTTTTTTAGTTTTCCTAAAAAATTATGTCCACATATGTGGACAGCAGGACTAAGTTGTGAAATTTTAAATAATACATATATATATATATACAGTGAGGAAAATAAGTATTTGAACACCCTGCTATTTTGCAAGTTCTCCCACTTAGAAATCATGGAGGGGTCTGAAATTGTCATCGTAGGTGCATGTCCACTGTGAGAGACATAATCTAAAAAAAAAAATCCAGAAATCACAATGTATGATTTTTTAACTATTTATTTGTATGATACAGCTGCAAATAAGTATTTGAACACCTGAGAAAATCAATGTTAATATTTGGTACAGTAGCCTTTGTTTGCAATTACAGAGGTCAAACGTTTTCTGTAGTTTTTCACCAGGTTTGCACACACTGCAGGAGGGATTTTGGCCCACTCCTCCACACAGATCTTCTCTAGATCAGTCAGGTTTCTGGGCTGTCGCTGAGAAACACGGAGTTTGAGCTCCCTCCAAATATTCTCTATTGGGTTTAGGTCTGGAGACTGGCTAGGCCACGCCAGAACCTTGATATGCTTCTTACAGAGCCACTCCTTGGTTATCCTGGCTGTGTGCTTCGGGTCATTGTCATGTTGGAAGACCCAGCCTCGACCCATCTTCAATGCTCTAACTGAGGGAAGGAGGTTGTTCCCCAAAATCTCGCAATACATGGCCCCGGTCATCCTCTCCTTAATACAGTGCAGTCGCCCTGTCCCATGTGCAGAAAAACACCCCCAAAGCATGATGCTACCGCCCCCATGCTTCACAGTAGGGATGGTGTTCTTGGGATGGTACTCATCATTCTTCTTCCTCCAAACACGGTTAGTGGAATTATGACCAAAAAGTTCTATTTTGGTCTCATCTGACCACATGACTTTCTCCCATGACTCCTCTGGATCATCCAAATGGTCATTGGCAAACTTAAGACGGGCCTTGACATGTGCTGGTTTAAGCAGAGGAACCTTCCGTGCCATGCATGATTTCAAACCATGACGTCTTAGTGTATTACCAACAGTAACCTTGGAAACGGTGGTCCCAGCTCTTTTCAGGTCATTGACCAGCTCCTCCCGTGTAGTTCTGGGCTGATTTCTCACCTTTCTTAGGATCATTGAGACCCCACGAGGTGAGATCTTGCATGGAGCCCCAGTCCGAGGGAGATTGACAGTCATGTTTAGCTTCTTCCATTTTCTAATGATTGCTCCAACAGTGGACCTTTTTTCACCAAGCTGCTTGGCAATTTCGTAGCCCTTTCCAGCCTTGTGGAGGTGTACAATTTTGTCTCTAGTGTCTTTGGACAGCTCTTTGGTCTTGGCCATGTTAGTAGTTGGATTCTTACTGATTGTATGGGTTGGACAGGTGTCTTTATGCAGCTAACGACCTCAAACAGGTCCATCTAATTTAGGATAATAAATGGAGTGGAGGTGGACATTTTAAAGGCAGACTAAATTCTAGCTGATAGACAGGTGTTCAAATACTTATTTGCAGCTGTATCATACAAATAAATAGTTAAAAAATAATATTGTGATTTCTGGATTTTTTTTTTAGATTATGTCTCTCACAGTGGACATGCACCTACGATGACAATTTCAGACCCCTCCATGATTTCCAAGTGGGAGAACTTGCAAAATAGCAGGGTGTTCAAATACTTATTTTCCTCACTATATATATATATATATATATATATATATATATATATATATATATATATATATATATATATATATATATATACAGTTCATCCTGAAAGTATTCACAGCGCTTCACTTTTTCCACATTTTGTTATGTTACAGCCTTATTCCAAAATGAATTAAATTCATAATTTTTCTCAAAAAAAATACAAACAATACCCCATAATGACAATCTGAAAGAAGATTGTCAGTACAATCTTGTCGGATGCACTGTATAAGGTAGATCTGCCGGTCATCAGAGTAACAGTGGTAACTTTAGACATAACAGCGGATAAGTGAAGCTCTGTGAATACTTTCCGGATGCACTGTATATATATATGTGTGTATATATTTGTTTGTATTAAATTGGTTGTTTCTAGGAGTGTTGGTTATTAATGTTTTTTGAGACATAACAGACATTAAATCAGAAATTTACCTAATTATTTCTAATTCAAAGTATTGTCCAACATCATCTAATCACTGCAACCATGTTAAAATAAAATGTTGCATTCTGAATCTATGTACTGATTGCCATTTTCCAATGTCTGCCAATCATGTTGAGTGGTCCAAACATCTGAAGCCTGAAACTGAACTTTTGATTGGACGATTGATTTGGATTGAATGCAACTTAGCTGCATAGAGAGCAATTTAAGATGCTACCTATTTAAGGGGCGTTCACACTACACTTCAAGCTCTTATCCACTCTCATTCAAACATATCTGAATGCAGCAGAGCAGAAATGCAAGCTCATGTGAAGAAATTTCATACTACACTGCATACCTTTCTTGCATCAAGCTTGGTGAACTCTGAACCATGAATTTGCATGACAAATTTGAGACTGAAACTTCACACGTTGACCACTTGGCTCAATTAAAAGGATAAATATTTAAAATCTGCAAGATTTATTGTTGCAGGAAAGTGAGTAAACAAAATATTTAAACATTTTTAATGTAATATTATTTGTTTTTTGTGATGTATTATTTGCTTACACCAGAAGTCCTCCCGCGTGATGACATATCCTGGTCCGTTGCATTATACGAAAAATCTCTGCATGCTCAAAGCCTAGTGTTAATGCCCCTTTAGTGAATGACTTAACCTTGTGTGCTGTCTGTCTGCACTGGTCTCAGATCAGTACAAAATGCACCTTATTTTCAGTTTAACATATAAATATATATCCATACATTAATCCATATACATATAATCCCTATAAAGCCTCTGAAAGCAAAATTTTACATCTATTTTAGGATGAACCCATTGATTCTTAATGGGGCAGTGCACTGTAAATATTGGATTTCTAAGGAAAAAATGTGCTGAAGTACACATTCACAGCATGGTGTTTCACAATAAATTGCTCAAATTTGAAAAATGGCATATCGGATGAGACTCAAATCTTAAAAACATAATGAGATTTCTTACCCAATGTAGTTTTGTTGCCTTTTCTCCCAAAGTCAACTCTGCTGTGATTGGTGCCCTGTTGTTTTTTCATTTGACTCGGTACGTTGAAAGTTTAATACTTTACTGACAGCCCATATTCTTCTGAACTGAGATACATCGGTTTAAATTAATCTAAATTATGTGTTGTGTATAGCGAAGCCAAAATACAACATCCACACATGTGTATGCGGGGTCGCACGAGGTTAAAGAGCATTTTGACATGTAGTGGATATTTTCTTTACATATGTGGGTGTTTATTCAACTTTGGCCAATTTTATGTCCCAGGGGTAGATTTTTATTAAACAATTTCAACTTTGTTTTATATTTGCTATATGAAGGTTACATTAAAATGGACTTGGAAACTTTGTACCAGGCCTTTATCTGTTCTTTTATTTTTGTTTTGTTTTGTTACTGCTCAAATTTCCTTTTATAATTGACTGTTTGAGCCTGTCCCAAACCCAGACATTCAATATTAAACTATGAAAACAGTTCTATACAAAATAAAATTACTTTGATGAAATCCATTCTAAAATACAAATTATTTAAAATTATAATAATGTATCCTATGGAAGTTATCAATTTTTCACCAATTACGATTGTCCAACAGTTGAGCCGTCATTTTCATAACAAACAATTTTGCCCCAAATAAAAACTAATTCAGAAGTTGGTGTACCTGTTAACAACATCAACAAAATTTTCAGTGTAGACTAGAGCATGTTTGAGATAAAATATGAGATTTTTGAAGAAAACAAAAACAAAACAAATCAAGTTAAATATCACTTGTGAGTGGAGTATTTTTATTGAATGTCATTTACAATCAAGCTGTTATTTTGCTAAATTCTGCAAAAAAATTTGAAAAATATTATTTTATTTTGTATTTTTAGGATATATGTTATATAAATGTTATTTTATAAAGTTATAGAATTTGAGATGTGCTGGAAATGAGACAGTGGTGGTAATTTTCATTATTTTTCCTGTGACGCATGTACAGTTTATGTCAGAAGTTTATACACCTTATTCAAATATATTTAATCTCAGTTTTTCACAATTCCTGACATTTAATCGTAGAAAGCATTCCCTGTCTTAGGTCAGTTAGAATCACTACTTTATTTTAAGAATGTAAAATATCAGAATAATAGTCGAGAGAAATTATTTCAGCTTTTATTTCTTTCATCACATTCCCAGTGGGTCAGAAATTTACATACACTTTGTTAGTATTTGGTAGCATTGCCTTTAATTTGTTTAACTTGGATCAAATGTTTTGAGTAGCCTTCCACAAGCTTCTCAAAATAAGTTGCTGGAATTTTGGCCCATTCCTCCAGACAGAACTGGTGTAACTGAGTCAGGTTTGTACGCCTACACTTTTTTAATTCTGCGCACAAATTGGGATTGAGGTCAGGGCTTTGTGATGGCCACTCAATTACCTTGACTTTGTGTCCTTAAGCTATTTTGCCACAACTTTGGAGGTGTGCTTGAGGTCATGGTCCATTTGGAAGACCCATTTGCGACCAAGCTTTAACTTCCTGGCTGATGTCTTGAGATGTTGCTTCAATATATCCACATAATTTTCCTTCCTCATGATGACATCTATTTTGTGAAGTGCATCAGTCCCTCTTGCAACAAAGCACACCCACAACATGATGCTGCCACCCCCATGCTTCACGGTTGGGATGTGTTCTTCAGCTTGCAAGCCTCACTCTTTTTCCTCCAAACATAACAATGGTCATTATGGCAGAACAGTTCAATTTGTTTCATCAGACCAAAGGATATTTCTCCAAAATATAAGATCTTTGTCCCCATGTGCACTTGCAAACTGTAGTCTGGCTTTTTTATGGTGGTTTTGGAGCAGTGACTTCTTCCTTGCTGTGCAGCCTTTCAGGTTATGTCGATATAGGACCTGTTTTACTGTGGATATAGATACTTGTCTACCTGTTTCCTCCAGCATCTTCACAAGGTCCTTGTTCTGGGATTGACTTTAACTTTTCACTACGTTCATCTCTAGGATACAGAATTTGTCTCCTTCCTGAGCGGTATGATGGCTGCATGGTCCCATGGTGTTAATACTTTGTGAAAGGGCGGAGTGCGGGGCCGGGTCGTGATTTTACACACCTGGTCCCTTATCAGGCTAATCAAGTCTCCGAGAGGGATAAAGGCCGACTGCAGACATTGGTGCGACAGAGAGAGAACGTTTACTGCAGCTGTCCGTCCTATGTTTATTTCTTCATTAAAATATTATTTATAGTGTCAAGCCGGTTCTCGCCTCCTCCTTTCCATTGAACTGCTTTACACTGGCGCTGAAGACCCGGGAAGGAGGAGGGATACGCTGTAGTGAAGTTCTCGCAGCTACCATCCACCCCAACGGAGCAGCCAAGGCCATCTTCAGAGGACGGAGGAGCTCGGCCGCTTGGAAGCGGAGAAATTGGCCGGCGACCGCGAGGGGAGAAGGGGCTCCAAGCCAGGGCCACTGCCAGGGGCAGAGGAGACCCCTACCATCCGCTGAAACGCGGCGAGGTCTGAGACTGCTGACCGCGAGCGGGGAGGGGCTCACTGCTGACCGCCTGGAGCACGAGACCTCTTCTGTTCCCCGAGAACGTGGCGGGGCGTTAGAGAACCGGCAAGTAAGTGTTTTTTTTTCTTTCTCTCTTTCTCTCTCTCTCTCTCTCTCTCTCTCTCTCTCTCTCTCTCTCTCTCTCTCTCTCTCCCCCACTGCCGCTCCACATTGGCCTTTTCCCTCTTTTAAATTTTACAGTTTTTTTTTTTGGGGGGGGGGGGTACTGCACAAAATACATCCACAGGTATCTCCCTATTTTTCATTATTGTTTCCCTCCCCACGGTGTATGTCATGCTGGGGGCTCCCCGGCCTGAGCGAACGAGGGAGGAATGTGACTGGGCAGAGAGCGTGCCGGGTCGTGATTTTACACACCCGGTCCCTTATCAGGCTAATTAAGCCTCGAGAGGGATTAAGGCTGACTGCGGACGGTGGTGCAACAGAGAAGAACGTTTACGGGCAGCTGTCCGTCCTATATGTCTTTTGGTTTATTTCTTCATTAAACTATTATTTATATTGTCAAGCCGGTTCTCGCCTCCTCCTTTCCACTGCTTTACATACTTGTGTACTATCGTTGTACAGATGAACGTGGCATCTTCAGGCTTTTGGAAATTGCTCCCAAGGATCAACCAGACTTGTGGAGGTCCACAAATTTTTCTTGATTTCTTTTGATTTCCCCATGATGTCAAGCAAAGAGCCACTGAGTTTGAAGGTAGACCTTAAAATACATCCACAGGTACTGCACACCTCCAATTCCGTACACCTCCTATCAGGTACACCTCCTATCAGAATCTAATTGGCTAATTGTCTAAAGGCTTGACATAATTTTCTGGACTTTTCCAAGCTGCTTAAAGGCACAGGTAACTTAGTGTATATAAACTTCTGACCCACTGGAATTGTGATTTATAGTCAATTAAAAGTGATACAATCTGTGTGTAAACAATTGTTGGAAAAATGACTTTCCATCCTGAGTTATATCCAGATCATTTACAAAGGCCAGCTGTTGACCTCCGATCATCTTCCCAGTGCTCACCAGAGATTTTACATCACCTACAGGCCAAAAAAGGAGAAAAACACAGCAAGAGGGAGAATTACCATACTACAAAAAAAAAATACACGATTTGCCAAAACTATATTTGCAAATATGAAATCTGTGGAGTGGTTAAAAAAATTGTTTTATGTAAACTTCTGACTTTTACGTTACATACCCTGTTGGATGTTTTTAGTAGACAATAACACAAATAGTGAGAATATGAGAATTTACTATCTAGAAATCCACAATACAATAAGTACTTGAAGTTGAAGAAACACCAATACATTCATACACATTAAGCAGGAATGGACTGGACAAAAGGGAGAACTGTGACTTTTCCTGGTGGACCTGCGGCATATCAAAATGATATAAGGATCAATAAAAATTAACTAAATTCAGCAAGCAATATATTGTTGTAGGTCAGCATATGTTTTGTTTTTTTAACTATTTAACTATTTTCAATAGTGGACTGTTGTGGAGTGGTGGTGGTGTAGTGGGCTAAAGCATAGAACTGTTAATCAGAAAGTAGCTGGTTTGATCCCCACAGCCACCACCATTGTGTCCTTGAGCAAGGCACTTAACTCCAGGTTGCTCCGGGGGGATTGTCCCTGTACAAAGCACTGTAAGTTGCTTTGGATGAAAGCATTTGCCAAATGCATAAATGTAAGTGCAATGTAAATTCAATATAGTTCTATTAATAAAGATAATAATTGAGTTATGTTGACATATCAAATACTGTTTAGTGATGGATAACACATTGTTTGTTTCCCAATTCAAAGGTTCTCATGAACAGGAACACATCTGTGGACGTCCGCTGGGAATTCGTGTGGGACCCAACGGAACCTTGTTTGTGGCTGATGCCTATTTGGGTCTGTTTGAGGTCAATCCTGTCACAGGTAAAGAAAGGATAAATCAGATATTCTTCATTAAACTGTCTTTCACGAAATTAAGGAAATAATTCAACCAAAAATAAAAAATTGTGTGTAACACGAAAGAAGAATTTTTCATCCTGCTTTTATCCATATAATGACCTTGTCTGTCAAGCACCAAAAAAACAAAACAAAAAAAGAAAACATGTCATGTACCCTACAGTCCAATCTTCCGAATCATTACAATACATTTGTGTGAGGAACAGACCAAATTTGAAGGAAAATCTTAAATTTTCCCTCCGTCAGAGCTCACAAATGTGCACTCCTATTTCAAATTCAGAGATGGCGATATTGACATGTTGGGCCAGGTTTGAAGAATGAGATTTGAGAGGTACAGCGGAGGAGAAGATGAGTTAATAACAATGTAAGTTTCTTCTGTTTCTCACACAAAGCTTGACAACTGTGGTTACTTTGAACTAAATGGAGTGTACATTATTTCAAATTTCTCCTCTTGTAATCTGATGAAAAAATAACATCATATGAGTTTGGTGTGAGAGAATATATTATGACAAAATGTCAATTTTGGTTGAACATTTCATTTAACATGTTCATTTAACACTCCAAAAAATGCTCATGTTAAGTAAACACATTTGAACACTGGCAGCAGACGGGGACAAAATCAAAGTATATAACAAATTTAAAGAAATGGTTCACCCAAAAATTAAAATTCTCTCATCGTTTACTCGGATGCCATCCCAGATGTGTGACTTTCTTTCTTCTGCAGAACACAAAAAAAGATTTTTAGAAGAATTTTTTCTGTAGGTCCATACAATGCAAGTGAATAATGAATGATTTTAAGCTCCAAAAGCAAATAAAGTCTGCATAAAAGTAATCCATAAGACTCCAGTGCTTAGAATTATATCTTCAGAATAAGGTTGCCACAGTATTACTGGTTTTATTCTGTACAAGGGACAACACCTGTGTGAAATTTTATACTGGTTTAAAGGGGAAACATTATGAATGGAACTTCCGATATCAAAACAATAGCCTAATGAATAGAATAGTTTAATGAAGAATACTTGTCTAATGAAGAGTTTGCTACCCATGATAAATTAACCTAAATAACACATTGAATGCCAGATGATCTTTGCCAACAAATCAAATTACACAGGCAGCAAAGTACGTGCACTGATGGAAAACGTTTAATTGCAGGTAGTGAATATAATGTGCATGGTGGGTAACTGTAAGAGGTCTCGGATTCGGAATGACACGAGAAATGCTGTTAGAGACACAGACACGTGCTTTAAGAACACACATTATTATATCTTTAAGAACATATAAAGCCGTCTATGCACATATCTGACATGCTGTTTATATATTATATATATACACACATATATACACACACACACACACACACACACACTACCGTTCAAAAGTTTGGGGTCACCCAAACAATTTTGTGTTTTCCTGAAAAGTCACACTTATTCACCACCATACGTTGTGAAATGAATAGAAAATAGAGTCAAGACATTGACAAGGTTAGAAATAATGATTTGTATTTGAAATAAGATTTTTTTTACATCAAACTTTGCTTTCGTCAAAGAATCCTCCATTTGCAGCAATTACAGCATTGCAGACCTTTGGCATTCTAGCTGTTAATTTGTTGAGGTAATCTGGAGAAATTGCACCCCACGCTTCCAGAAGCAGCTCCCACAAGTTGGATTGGTTGGATGGGCACTTCTTGCGTACCATACGGTCAAGCTGCTCCCACAACAGCTCAATGGGG
Organism: Moxostoma hubbsi; assembly: GCA_032164185.1. Lineage (NCBI taxonomy): Eukaryota > Metazoa > Chordata > Actinopteri > Cypriniformes > Catostomidae > Moxostoma > Moxostoma hubbsi. The sequence goes on along the minus strand of JAVLUX010000034.1, from coordinate 34,685,205 downwards.
TTCAGATCTGGTGACTGCGCTGGCCACTCCATTACCGATAGAATACCAGCTGCCTGCTTCTGCTCTAAATAGTTCTTGCACAATTTGGAGGTGTGTTTAGGGTCATTGTCCTGTTGTAGGATGAAATTGGCTCCAATCAAGCGCTGTCCACTGGGTATGGCATGGCATTGCAAAATGGAGTGATAGCCTTCCTTATTCAGAATCCCTTTTACCCTGTACAAATCTCCCACCTTACCAGCACCAAAGCAACCCCAGACCATTATATTACCTCCACCATGCTTAACAGATGGCGTCAGGCATTCTTCCAGCATCTTTTCATTTGTTCTGCGTCTCACAAACGTTCTTCTTTGTGATCCAAACACCTCAAACTTGGATTCATCTGTCCACAACACTTTTTTCCAGTCTTCCGCTGTCCAATGTCTGTGTTCTTTTGCCCATCTTAATCTTTTTCTTTTATTGGCCAGTCTCAGATATGGCTTTTTCTTTGCCACTCTGCCCTGAAGCCCAGAATCCCGCAGCCGCCTCTTCACTGTACATGTTGACACTGGTGTTTTGCGGGTACTATTTAATGAAGATGCCAGTTGGGGACCTGTGAGGCGTCTGTTTCTCAAACTAGAGACTCTAATGTACTTATCTTCTTGCTCAGTTGTGCAACGCGGCCTCCCACTTCTTTTTCTACTCTGGTTAGAGCCTGTTTGTGCTGTCCTCTGAAGGGAGTAGTACACACCGTTGTAGGAAATCTTCAATTTCTTAGCAATGTCTCGCATGGAATAGCCTTCATTTCTAAGGACAAGAATAGACTGTCGAGTTTCAGATGAAAGTTCTCTTTTTCTGGCCATTTTGAGCGTTTAATTGACCCCACAAATGTGATGCTCCAGAAACTCAATCTGCTCAAAGGAAGGTCAGTTTTGTAGCTTCTGTAACGACCTAAACTGTTTTCAGATGTGTGAACATGATTGCACAAGGGTTTTCTAATCATCAATTAGCCTTCTGAGCCAATGAGCAAACACATTGTACCATTAGAACACTGGAGTGATAGTTGCTGGAAATGGGCCTCTATACACCTATGTACATATTGCACCAAAAACCAGACATTTGCAGCTAGAATAGTCATTTACCACATTAGCAATGTATAGAGTGTATTTCTTCAAAGTTAAGACTAGTTTAAAGTTGTCTTCATTGAAAAGTACAGTGCTTTTCCTTCAAAAATAAGGACATTTCAATGTGACCCCAAACTTTTGAACGGTAGTGTGTGTATATATATATATATATATATATATATATATATATATATCTTTTTTTTTTTATCTATGGTTTGTTGCTGCCAAAGAGATTTTGCCCTTCACAACTGTTGTAAAGCCATCTTTCACAAAGTTGAATGACACACATTTTAATTACACATAATTTTTTTCAGTTTCATTTGAAATTTTAGCTAAAATAAATAAAAAATAAAGTTCAAAGTTTGAAATCAAGCTACTTTGCATTATTGTGTAGGCTAATACTTAACAAAAATGACCCAATAGTGTCCAACCAGCGGTAATACCGGTCAGTTTGAATGTGAACACAACACCAGTGTGAAAATTATGATATCGTGGCTAGTGTACTTCAGAAGTTATATGATAAGTGTGGGTGAGAAACAGATCAATATTTAAGTCCTTTTTACTATAAATCGCCACCTTCACTTTTTTTGGCAATTCACTTTCTTTGTGAATATCGCAATCTACTGGGTAGGGAGGAGAATTTATAGTAACAAGGATTTAAATATTGATCTGTTTCTCACCCACATCAATCATATCACTTCTGAAGACATGTATTTAACCACTGGAGTCTTATGGATTAATTTTATGCTAACTTTATGTGGTTTTTTTTGGAGCTTCAAAGTTCTGGTCACCATTCATTTGTATTGTATGGAACTGCAGAGTAGAGGTCAGCATGGACCTTAAAATGAAACACGACCCATACTCGAGACCGTAAAAGTAAAATATCTAAATGTGATAAAGGAGATATACAAATTTGCTATGGTTGCATATTTATGTGACTAGACTTCTAAAACGTTACTGCTGAACCTTATTTTGAGCGTTGTATTTTTTTTTTTTGTAGTATGGTAATTCTCCCTCTTGCTGTGTTTTTCTCCTTTTTTGGCCTGTAGGTGATGTAAAATCTCTGGTGAGCACTGGGAAGATGATCGGAGGTCGACGTCTGGCCTTTGTAAATGATCTGGATGTAACTCGGGATGGAAAGAAAGTGTACTTCACTGATTCGAGCAGCAGGTGGCAGCGCAGAGACTTCATGCACCTGATCATGGAAGCCACTGCAGATGGACGGTAAATGGGGCATGAACAATTCCTTCAGTGCATTTTTGGGGTTTTTGCATTTTCCATTGTTGGGTCAAACATTGCACATTATTTCTGAATGAATGGTTGTTTTGATGGGGAATAAGGTTTTGAAGCATTGACCAAGGTTGCTGATGTTTGTGTTTTCAGTGTGCTCGAGTATGATACAGAGACCAAGGAAATTACTGTGATGATGGAGAACTTGCGATTCCCTAATGGCATCCAACTCTTCCCTGATGAGGAGTCAGTTCTAGTGGCTGAAACGACTATGGCAAAAATAAGGAGGTGAATCTCACCATGCTGTTAAAATTCAGTTCATTTTGCCACATCCACACTAATCCATTTCAATTTGAAACCTCCATTTTCACTTTCCAAACATCATCATTTTCCAAAGAATGCGGTTATGGAGAGCTTTTTTGAAAGTGGAGGAAAATGGCGATTTGGTGCGAATGAGAGGCATAAACAGCTAAATCAATGCATTTTCCATTGAAACATGGCCTCAGAATTGCAAAAGGTTTCCCAAACACTTGTACCAATGTACCTCATATCTATGAATAGCTTACTTGCCTAATGTATATGCATATTAAGCTTGGATAGGAGAAAGTCTTTAACGTCACACTTGACACACTTCACCTAGTTTTGGTATGTTTTTCCCTTTTTTTGTTTTTTAAATGAATTTGACTCAATTATTAAAGAGCAGCTCAACCCTAGGATGTTAAAGTTTGATTTGAGACAGCCCATGTTTGTTTTAAAAAAAATATTTGACTAATGATGTTTTTCTGTGCATTAATGTTACACTTATATTTATGTTTACTCTGATCTTCCAGTCTTAATTTAAATATTCTGTTTCAACCTTTGGGCTACTAATTATCAGGTCAGGTAGAACATGCAAAAATCTCCCTGTCACGTCTGTCTCCTCACTCATGCTGTACCCAGCATCTTGTGTCTGCTTAAGGCACAGAGCGTTCTCCTCAGCCTTACCTGGATAAATGATGAGAGCATGCAGTTTCCGTGGCAACAGTCTCCATCATTAAGCTTCCTGAGTGGAGAGATGAATGGCATGTTTCCTCTCATACCGAAGCTAGTGTGGTCTCAGTGAGATGGACCGTTTCATATTAGAGGTCTGCATGGGCCTAAAAATGAAACCTGACCCGTAAGCAAGACAGTGTGGCCCATCCCTACACAGCCCGAATGATTCTGTCAGACCCAAACGTGCTCACTGTCTTTACAATTTTTTCTCCTAGTAAGTACTTTTGCAATATGCTGTATGTTACGTTGGCATCGCATCGTACGTGAAAATAGTTTGGTAGGCCTGTTTATTTTTTCATGAATTACAAACCTGAAGTACTACTTGAAAAACTGACTCAAACCCAGCCCGAACCCGACTTTTTCTAAGGTCCCATCGGGCCCAAGTCAGGTTACAGACCTCTATATTTCATAATAATGGTGTTTTACCCTGGTGATCAGGGATGGCTTTTTTAAATCGGTAGTTTTAAGTTCTAAAGAGACAGCAGTGGGTAAAAGTGAGTCCGGTCCACTCTCATAAACTAGCTTAGGGGTCTTTTCCTAAACCTAATGAGCAGCTCAGTCATACATAGGCAACAATATATATGAAATAGAAATGACTTATTTCAAACGCTCTACATAGGCATACAAATAGCCCTCGGGAGCGTGGACTCGACAGTTCATTTCAATGAAATACTCTTATAAGTATTGCTTAAACTTAAAGTAACAAAGATTAATTATAAAAAACTAAATATTAAATGTCATTGATCAATATCTTTAAATCTATTGATCAAGAGTATTCCATTATTTTGTCAAGGGGGGTTAAAATTTATATTTTCGCCTAATAATTTTGGAGCAAAATCCCTTTCAGTATCCATTGTTGCCTTACACACTGATGAGGAGGGATTGTGATGCTCTGGGAAATGTTCTGCTGGGAAACCCTGGGTCCAGCCATTCATGTGGATGTCAGTTTGACCCTTCATGGCAATGATATTCCCTGATGGCATTGGCCTCTTTCAGCAGGATAAAGTGCTCTGCCACATTGCACACATTGTTCAGGAATGGTTTGAGGAACATGATGAAGAGTTCAAGGTGTTGCCCTGGCCTCCAAATTCCCCAGATCTCAATCCACTTGAGCATCTGTGGGTGTGCTGGACCAACAAGTCCGATCTCACCTCGCAACTTGCATGACTTGAAGTATCTGCCGCTAATGTCTTTGTGCCAGATACCACAGGACACCTTCAGGGGTCTTGTAGAGTCCATGGCTCAGTGGGGCAGTGCTGGTTTTAATGGCACGCGGAGGACCAACAGCAAATTAGACAGGTGGTCGTAATGTTTTGTCTCATCAGTGTATATGACAACAATGCAAATCCAAAATATGGGGAAAAACACCCAAAGTTTTAGTGCTAAAAACTCCAGAAGTATTAAAGATATCTCAATTTCTTTTTAGATTCATGTTTAATTTTCATTGGTTGAAAACCAAATGTGGGTATGAAGCTAGCTTTTCATGTCCAACAAAACAAAGGTCTGAAGTACAAATAATGTTGACACTAGAGATGTACCTGTATTTATTTACATAAAAACAATAGTCAAAATTTATATTTGAGAGTTCAGAAATGCATGCACGTGGCTCTTCAGTTAGTATAATACCTAAATGATGTTTTTGGATTTAAAAATTAACATCTGCAAAGCTCTGAAATGTTTTTGTAATATTTACTCATACAGTTACTAAAATTCATTAAAAAAAAGTTGTGCATTATCCATTGACAGGGCTGTTAGAAGATTTTGGAACTGACACGAGGAAAAGCCAATGCTTCTGTTAATCGGCTAATCGCCCAATATTGTCAGATTTATCATCCTACTTTATCACTACTCATATACAAGTGGTGCACATTGGATATTGACTGTTACCTGCAGTGCACACTTCACTCTTTGTACACTTCACAGAGTCCATGTATCTGGTCTCAATAAAGGAGGCATGGATACATTCATAGACAACCTCCCAGGATTTCCTGATAACATCCGACGCAGTTCTTCAGGTGGCTACTGGGTGGTCATGTCTACTGTGCGACCCAACCCTGGTTTCTCCATGCTGGACTTTCTGTCTCAAAGACCCTGGATTAAGAAGCTCATATTTAAGGTACCCTGTCTTTGGAAATCACAATGCTTTTTTTCTTTTGAATTCATCACTTAAACATCTAATATCCAATTCACTAATGTGTTAAAGAATAGTTCACCAAAAAATGCCAATTCTGTTCTGTTGTTCCAAACCCGTATGATAACATAACTCTGAAATTAATTAGCTTTTCTCTCTAAATGTGTTTTCAGCTCTTCAGTCAAGATACTCTACTGAAATTTGTGCCACGCTACAGTCTGGTAGTGGAGCTGCAGGACGGCGGAACGTGCTTGCGTAGCTTCCATGACCCACACGGCATGGTGGCGGCTTACATCAGCGAGGCACACGAGTACAACGGCTACCTGTATTTAGGCTCCTTCCGCTCCCCTTATTTGTGCAAGCTGGATCTGAGCAAAGTGTGAAACATGCCTACTGCTCTGGCAAAACACATCAAAAGTCAAACAGATTGCTCTACTTGAGTCATTTCACCCTGGCTTCCAAACAAACAGATTTTGAACCAGTTAACCCATAGCAACACATCAACAGGAGCACATATTAAATACTTCCATATTAGTCATCCAATTTAATAAATTCCTTCATTTGATGCCCGTTGTTTTAATTTAGCTCTGAAAAATGCTTGAATTTGTGTTCCATAAACCCATTTGAGTGTCTGTGTTTGATTCTTTTATTTAGAGGTGTGTGGTATTATAAGCTCTTTTTTTGAAAGGTGTGCCATAACTATTTTTGTTTCCTTCCCTTATGAGAGAAAGTATGCAGTGTCTTTACTTTGATTTTTTGTTTTATTTGTACCGAGCTGTCATCTGGTCCTTAAAATAGAGCTGCCAACTGTTTTTATTAAAGGCACTGTGATACAGAAAACTAAAGTGAATGACTTGTAATAATTTCTGTGGGTTAGAAGTGTAGTTTGGGGAATTAAAAGGTTGTTATATTCTAAATTGAAACTACTGCAACAATACATATAGCTATTATTATTTATAGTTATCAGAATGAAAATGTGAGAAGGTTAAGAGTAACTGAAAGTATTCAATCCATTATGTTTCATTATTATTCGTATATGTTGCTAAATGAAAGATGCTGCCTGCTTTGTAGTATTTAGCATACATTTACTCGAGTTTCTGTGCTTTTTCCATTAATATCATATATGATATATAAATAATTTTAAGCAGTAATATCTATTTAAGTGTTTCTCTGCAGGTGGGTCGTGACCCAAAAATGGGCCCCTGGACTGTTCTGATAGGTTGGAGAAAAACAGGAAATAACAATGCTCAGTACAAATAAGAAATCATAATAGCCATATAATTGTGCAGAGTTAGGATAACAAATGTAAATGAGGGCAGCAAGATGGCTCAGTGGTTAGCACTGTCATCTCACACCAAGGTCATGGAATCAACTGGACCTTTCTGTGTGGCGTTTGCATGTTTTCCCCAGTTTGCGTGGGTTTCCTGCAGGTATATCTTTTGTTGTTGACATCAAAGTTTGAACGTCCAATCAAATTCTACTGTATTTTGGCACAGATCACTTGGTAATATGGCTAATACTAAAACAGTATTTGGCCCAGTGTCTGATCCATGAGTTAGGCTGATCAATTGAACTTTTGCTGTAAATTTTCCCAATTCAGTCTGTCTTGTAAATACTTTTGCATAATTGGTCAATGCAGTTCAAAGTGGTGCAGAGGGAATATGGCAGATTTGGGAAAAAATCCTCATGAACCAAGGAACCCATAGACAACAATCTCATGATTTAAGGCATAACTGTTAAATTTTTTTTAAGATTTCTTGGCCTGTAGGTGGCACTGTTACAAAACTTGGCATGTACCCTCAGATCATGGTGCTAATGAAGTATATCAAGTTTAATTTTGATAGGACAAAGCATTGCCGAGATACAGCCTCATTTATTGTTCATAAACATCATTATCTTTGCTCTCTGCACACTGAAAATCTAAATTATGTATCATAATTTCTTTACAACACGATTTAAAGATCATCTGCAATTTTTTTGTGTGCATCTGACCAAGATTCTCGGAGTAGTGAAAAACGGATAAACGTCACAATCCAACATTGTAATTGTTGGGTTATTAATGTAAGGAGTCCATTACAGTCATCATGAGAATAGAACTTAGACAAACTATACATCTGTTTTAGGTTTGATTTTAGGGACGTTCTTGTGACGTTTGTATAATAAACTATTTTAATAATTTTGTTGGGTCGCCAATATCACTATGCTTTTTTTGGCATATCAGCACGGCTGTGATTTGGTGGCCAAGTGCCAGCTGTGCTGATATACAGCCAAAACAGCATGATTGCAAGTGTGCTATTCCTTTTATAAAACTCAAAAGACAAGAACATAAGTAAAAACCAAGAAGCTCCCCAAAAACCTTGTGTTTGGAACTACTTTCTTACGCCACAGATCAGAATCTGCCATTGCTAGTATAAAAGATGTGCCCAAGCCTCTATTACTAATTCAAACGCATCACTTTAGAACTAGTAATGACAGTTTGGGCTATTTCTAAGTTATTGGAAGTAACAAAGGCATTTATGTGTGTGTGTGAGAGAGAGAGAGAGAACAGCTGAGCATGTGATTATCTGTGTAACATTGATAAACAATAAGTTTAATTCTATTCCTCAGCAGTTGTGTGGTAGGAAACCGCTCCGAGCAATTGTGGAGTTATGCAGACATCTGAATTATCCTTCCTACTTCAGAACCCACAATTACGAGTATGTCACATTCAAGTGTTTTGTTGTCAGAGAAAAAAATAACATGTAGAACGCCAGTTTCATTCTTCCATATTTCATGGAGAACTCTTAATTTGACACATACAGACTCCGCCATGTTGAAAGTGTTTGTATACTTCGCACTTGCAAACTCAAAGGTATAAAATTATCTCAGCGTTTTCCAGTTATAATTATAAACGCATCATAATTCCAATAGCATGTGATCGCAGCATCAAAAACAGTGGCAATATCCTGACTTAGTATATCCGCTCTCTGACAGACAACGTTGATTTTCTCGCTCACCAGAAATTCAATCGTAACAAAAAAGATAATAATTTGTTGTCATCTCTTGGTGTAAATGTGTAATTTCACAGATCTTAAAATATTAAAATCTCAATACTCTGGTTTAGAATGTTATGAATAAAAGCAGAGAGATACAAACAGTGAAGCATCCCAGTGCTGTTATCAGCACTCTCGGAATGCCTCTCGTCCAATCAGATTCGAGGACCAGAACTAACTGTTGTATAATGTAAAATCAGAGATTCTTTTATACTGAGATGTCAACCTCTGTGACTGTACCATAGGAGAGAGTGTAATGATCAACTAGCATGTTTCGACAGTAAGTCACCATTTGCGGCTAGTATACAATTGAATGGGGAGAGCCATAAACTGACAACTACCTGTCGCAAAATTATCTGTCTTCTGTCATAAGACAGCAATTTGATCATAGTAAACTCCAGGCATAGATCATTTCAAAAGGATTGTTTAGTGTAAAACATGTTGAAGATTACTGGATAAGCAATCAGTTTCCTCACAATAGCAGTTGACTCGGCATACTTAAGCATCTCCATCCAGTCAAAGCGAACTGCTTCTGGTCTCTCCAGTGTACTGCTACCATTGCACTATGTTTTGCTAAACTTTAAGGCTCTTCATTGGTGGGGTTCTGGTAAACTATCTGTCCTGGCACAAAACCAGTTGAGCACCATTGTCGTATTGGGTGCTTGTACGCATTTAATGGTCATATGTTATGAATCTATGGCAAATATGTCATGCACATTACACAGTAAGTAGTAAATGAGTAGTCAAAAAGTGTTATGGATAAATCTCTTCATATAAACATATTAAAAGTGTCTTTAATCAGTGCTAGTGTGTTGCTAGGGCAAAAACTTCAAAGAGCTTTGAGATGGGAGCAATAAACCCCTGATCTAGTGTATTACCTCAAAGCTGCCCCTGTACATCAGAGAGCCCTTTTTTTCCCGTAAGTCACTGAATAATTTACACCCTGCATCAGTTTAAATACAAGCTTAGCATTTATGAACTGATGGTCACTTGTATTTAGAAATGAATGATAACCGTTCACTGCATTTGAAGATTTTTGAAATCACATTATGTACTACAAGATTCACTGCTTCTTGTTTTATTTTCACAGTCAGATGGGTACTAAGGTCAATTCACACTTTATCAATAGAAAGACAGTTAAAATATGTGGTTGACATTGTCTTCATCCATGGAATGGACCATACCTCAAAATGACAGAGAAATGTCTAGAAGAACAAAAAAGAAAGGAAATGTCATGTTAATAAGAGTTGATTTACAATTTTTTTTTTTTTACACTGTGACATTATTTTCATGGCAGTTATGCACATTTGACCATAAATGTAAAATGTGTTTCCTCATGCAAAACATAATTTCCTATTTTTTATATCGAGTTGGAGTTAAATATGAAAATGACATTTTCTTGCCTAGTAGTTCCACTTACAAGTTTGATCATTTTAATGCACATTTTACACAGTCACGGAAAACCTGGAAATATTAGGGAATTGTAACATTTTCAGGCCTGGAAAAATAACTGAAATGAACAAAAATTCTAGAAAGTCAATAACATTTCTATAGTGAATAAAGAGTGTCTAGTTATGCTTGGCTCTAAAATATTTCACCAGCTAGAAATTGCTCTTTATGACTGCATATCCGCACAAACGACTGGAAAATCATGGAAGTTCATTGGTCCAACTGTGTGTGAATCCTATTCTTGTCTTCACTGAGTATTTGCAGAGCAAGAAACTTCTTAAGTTCCATCGAAAATCACACATACCTGCTTTAATTGACTGTCTTTCTGGAATGGACATTTATTGAGGTCATCATTGCGGCCCATCTTCCTGCACATAGTCCGAGAGATCTCTACTTCCAGAATGTAGCGGATACCTTTCACTATCTATAGCAAAACAGAAACTAGATGAAACACTGAATTACACTAAGAGTATATATGCATACAGTGAGAAGAACACAAATGAGCACTGAACTATACCTGTCTTTTTGCCTCATCAACAGCTGATGCTTTGAACAGAAACGCATCGTTGGATTTATTGTTAAATGAGTAGGTTCCAACCAGGACAGCATTCTTTACCCCTGTGTCATTCTTACTGACATTTTGTAGAGCTCCTGGTTTTGGCCGACTAAAAACTGCTTGAACTGGAACTTTCTCTGTAGTCATGAAACAAGTTAGAACTTATTAGAAATATTGAAATAGGCAACAAAATATTAAACTAATAAAAAAAGAAGAAATGAACATAAAACTCTGAGGTACCAGACTGGACAGACTTTTTGGGTGTGTACAACAATACATGTGGGGAAAGTGGGATAGGATGTGTCGACCCCTTAAAGGCATATTTCACCCAAAAATTACAATTATGTTAGAAGTGTAAAAATGTTTTGATGCATCGCAGTGCATTGATCTAGCAAAAAAATTTATAAAAAATTAATGAATCAATTATCATTACTACATTAATACCCAACGGTACAGTCCAATATTACATGAAAGTTCCCGCAACAGACACTGAGCTGAGCATATGTGATTGAAGGGGAAACAAAAAAAAAGCACACTTTGAAATAAAGAAAGTTTATGCTGCTGAGGTCACCCCACGAACCTACATAAGATAAAATGGATGGATGGATGCTGCCGTGTTCGGCTTTCTGTGTCATTATTCAAAACTATTTGCATCCATTTGACCAAAGTAAGTTAATTGTTGTTACTTACTTCCCCGATTACAATATTAATGTTAATATTTCTAAAATTAATATTAATAATCTCCATAAAATGTGTTATTTCTCCATAAAACATGAATATAACTCAACTTAAATGTATATATCGAAGAATATTTACCACATTATGTCTATATGTAACATTTTCATGTCTATAATGCATACACAGATGAGCCAAAACATTATGACCGCATTCCTAACATGCTGCTGGTCGTCCAAATGCAGCCAAATAAGTGCTGACCTGCTGAGGCAAGAAGTAAACAAACACCTTCAAACAAAGAAGAAACAATGGGGATGTTGATGAAAATGTCTTACCGAGTAAACTGACATCTGCTAAGAAAAACAAGACGAGAACATGACAAGAGACCCTCATATCTTCTGGAGCTGTCTCAAATCTACTCAGCAACTTCCTGTTCAGCAACACTTAAACCACCAGGCAGCATGTTGCAGTCCTCCAAAGTGCAGTCACATTTTCCATTGGTGGAGAGCAATGCTTCTACACCTACAGGGTATCCCAGAAGCTCCTAGATCAAGCACAGGTGAAACCAATCATCTATGTTGATTACTGGTTGAGTAAACTATGATATTCCATTGTGGTCAAGGACACTGCAAAACTTAACATGTTTTAGTTTAGTATTTGATGTTGTTATCTAGCTTTCCTAGAAGAGACATCAAGGATTTGTTTCTATAAATATCAAACGTTGATAGAGACCACCGAAATCAAGAAAAAAGCACTGAATGCTTCCTCAAACTGGACTGAAAGAGCCTGTGTGTGTTGAAGTGCTTTGAAAGTTGCAAGTGAACTTCTGTGTTTTCCACCCACATCCTGTGATGAAACTGACCGATAACCATACAGCAGTTGTGTGTGAGTATTGCTGATATGACTAATTATTCAGTCACAAAGGTTGCTGTCAGCCAAGCAGAGCGAACCTTAAAACCCTCATTAAATGAATTGACAAATGCACTTTTCTTTCCTGTGTTGACCAGTTACAGCTATAGTTGCAGTTACAAATATACAATGGAGAGAGCTGTCTGTTAGCATATCCATTCATCTCAATAGTAGTTGCTTGGCTGGTGCATGCTAGGGATGGGCAGATCGATACTAAAGTATTGATACTTCATGAATACTGATGTGGTATCAAGAATATCGAACCACATATAAAAATATTGATTCTGAAGTTTGATACAGGTAACCATGGTTTTACTACAGCATTACTGTTTAATTCTATATGGTAACTTGGTTTTGGTAATAGTAACAACAATAATAATAATAATGTCTGGTTAATTTTGAGGTTTAATATGGCTTATACTAACTAATTTTTAAGTAAACAAAGCAGCCTAATAATTTTCTGTTTAGGCCTATAAATACTGTAGTTCATGCAACATCTTGTTTTTCTTCCATTAGGGTGTTACAAGGGAAGTTACAAGGGGGGCTGCGTCATGTTCTTAGGTGTCGTACCCTCAGTAATTACATGTGTAGGTTTTCCCCTATTTTTTTTTTTTTTTTGTGTACAGTAAAAATGTATATTGTTTGTCAGATATCAGAGATTATAAACGGGTTTGCGTCTTTTGAAAAAGGCTCTCAACGTTGCTAATGAGCCACATTTACAGGCTTGTGTTTATGCACCTCATTAGGGTCTGCAGGAGCTGCATCTGTTAGTATTCAATCCATCAGATGGCGCTGTGTCGTCACTGTACTGTAAATGCATCCTGTTGCACAGAAAATGTCTCATGCTTTGTCGATGCTCACAAAAGGTGAAATTCTACTCAATAATTCATCCTGTCACTGCTCTTGTAAGTCCTTCAACCACCAGATACAATTTTGCTAACTTTTTCATAACTTCACAAGTGAAGAAATGTGCCATCTTCTTGACTGACTTCAACTTCTGGACCCTCCCCAGTTTGCCCCAACCTCTGCACTCCAACAAAACATATAGAAGGGTCCTCTTACCCTTGTGCTAAGGGCAGTAGACAAAGAGTAGTTACAGCTATGTCAAATCCTTCACCGATCTCTAGTCTGCTCATTATTTTGTAACTGCTTTTGCGCTTTGAAGGCTATTGTTGCTTTGAGTATTCAGCCTCATCAGATGAACACACTGTTTCAGAAGTAAAGCCACAAGATGTAAACATCTTGCATTAGCATGCTCAGGAAGGGTCCTAGAGATGAAGGTAGTTTGGTGTGAAATGAGCAAATCAATCCCAGAAAAACAGCAAAGGACCTTGTGAAGATGCTGGAGGAAACGGGTAGACAAGTATCTATATCCACAATAAAACAATTCCTATATCAACATAACCTGAAAGGCTGCTTAGCAAGGAAGAAGTCACTGCTCCAAAACCACCATTAAAAAGCCAGACTACAGTTTGCAAGTGCACATGGGGACAAAGATCTTATATTTTGGAGAAATGTCCTTTGGTCTGATGAAACAAATTGAACTGTTTGGCCGTAATGCCCATTGTTATGTTTGGAGGAAAAAGAGTGAGGCTTGCAAGCTGAAGAAAAGATCCCAACCGTGAAGCATGGGGGTGGGAGCATCATGTTGTGGGGGTGCTTTGTTGCAAGAGGGACTGGTGCACTTCACAAAATAGATGTCATCATGAGGAAGGAAAATTATGTGGCTATATTGAAGCATCATCCCAAGACATCAGCCAGGAAGTTAAAGCTCAGTCGCAAATGGGTCTTCCAAATGGACCATGACCTCAAGCATACCTCCAAAGTTGTGGCAAAATGGCTTAAGACCAACAAAGTCAAGGTATTGGAGTGTCCATCACAAAGCCCTGACTTCAGTCGAATTAGTCGCAGAACTGAAAGTGTGTGTGAGCAAGGAGGCCTACAAACCTGACTCAGTTACACCAGTTCTGCCTAGAGGAATGGGTCAACATTTCTGCAACTTATTGTGAGAAGCTTGTGGAAGGCTACAAAAACATTTGTGAAAGTCAAGGCTACCAAATACTAACAAGGTGTATGTAAACATTTGACCTACTGGGATTGTGATGAAAGAAAGAAAAACTGAAATAAATAATTCTCTCTACTATTTAGTAGTGACCCTAACTGACCTGACAGGGAATGTTTTCTATGATTAAATGTCAGGAATTATGAAAAAATGAGTTTAAATCTATTTGGCTAATGTGTATGTAAACTTCTGACTTCAACTGTATATCTTGCTTCCTTAAGTTATAGCCTAAATTAAAAATGAATGCAAAAGGATATAAGAGATGAGGGAATATTTAATAAAAACGAGCCCGTTTCATTTGCCCAATTACTTCCATGATTTTCTTTCATAATGGTGATCTAAACAACTAGATACTTATCGGCCAGATTGGACTTTCATGCTTTGTATCATTATATTGCTGCATAATCCAATTGACCTTGAGCTTCAAATCACGGAATGATGACCGGACATTCTTCTTTAGGATTTTCTGGTAGAGAGCAGAATGAATGTTTCCCTCAGTTATTACAAGTCGTCCTGGCCCTGAAGCAGCAATGCATCCCCACACCATCACACTACCACCACCATGCTTGACCGTAAGTATTTCGTATGTGGAATTCTGTTTTTGATTTTCACCAGATGTATCGGGACCCCTGTCTTCCAAACAGTTCCACTTTCAACTCCTCAGTCCACAGAATATTCAGCCAAAAGGTTTGAGGATCATCAAGGTGTGTTTTGGCAAAATTCAGATGAGCCTTAGTGTTCTTCTGGGATAGCAGTGGATTTGCCTTGTCAATCTTCCATGGATGCCATTTTTGGCCAGTGTCTTTCTGATAATGGAGTCATGAACAGTGACATTTATTGATGCCAGAGAGGCCTGCAGTGGGTGAGACCTTTTATGAGAACTTCATGCTGCTGAAAAAGTTCTACTTGGGTGTTGATTTGATTGAACAGTGCTAGCAGTAATCAGGCCTGGGCGTGTCTTGTCCAGCTGAACGCCATTGTAATGCAGTTTCATAGATTTCGGGATTTAGTAACTAAAGGGGCAAATACTTTTACACACAGGTCCAGTTGGAATTGGATAATTTTATTTATTAAAGCAAATTAGTTTCTTTTAAAAAAAATATTTTTGTTTACTCTGCCTTTTTGTTTTATGCAAGTTTTTTTGTTGTTGAAGATAAACATCATATGAAGGTAAGTCTACAAAACATTAGATCTCTTTCTAACAAAGCACTGTTTGTAAATGAAATTATTGCATGCGCTCTGTTTGACTGAAACCTGGCTTAAACTGTATGAATATATTAGTTTAAATGAATCCTCCCCCAGGTTATTGATATAAACATGAGCGTCAACTGAAGGGTCGAGGAGGAGGTGTTGCTACAATTTACAGTGAAAGATTTTGGCATTGCTCAGAGGACATGATATAAGACCTTTGAACTAATTGCTTAACCCTCTGGGGTCTGAGGGTATTTTGGGCCCTGGAGAAGTTTTGACATGCCTTGATATTTGTGCTTTTTTCAGTTGCTTAAAAACATATTAATGGCTAAAGTGTGATAACACTGTATTCATCACAAACAGGGCTACAATAATATGTGAGCAACATGTGTGTACATGTTTGTAGTTTTGAGAAAATAACGTTTATGCATGGTTTTTGAAAAAATATAATTTTAAGTCGCTGAAATAAGGTCATATAACACATACTAAACATTTGTCCACAAGACTTTTGAAAACTTGATCTTGTAGCCTATAGTTTTTGCTACAAAATGATGTGAAAACCATCATGATCACTCATTCATACCAAACAATATAGTAATTTAACTTTTGTAAGACGATTTTAGTGTTGAAAGGTAATATGCGAGGAGGCGTGAATGATCATGAATATTTAGGTGATTCACGCCTGAGACAATGACCCCACCCCTGGGCCTATCAATGAGGAATGTGACCGAAAGAGACATAATGATCCAAATCAAGTTTTAAGTTAAAAGATATCTGACTATATATTTTCTTTACATAAAGACTTTACTTAATTTTAGACCTACACTACTGTTAAAAGAAGTCTCTTCTGCTCACCAAGACTGGATTTATTTGATCCAAAATACAGAAACAATATTGACATTCTGAACTCTTTTTACAATTTAAAAGAACAGTTTTCTATTTGAATATATTGTAAAATGCAATTTGTGATCAAAGCATAATTTTCAGCATCATTACTGCAGTCTTCAGTGTCACATGAAACTTCAGAAATCATAATAATATGCTGATTTTCTAATATGGGCATATTTAAAGTGCATTTTACACATTTAACTTGAACACATATTTGCAAGCACAAGCATTGATGATAATGAGGCATTATAAACACTAGATAAATTATAATCTAAACATTCACATTATTTTTATATCATATTACATATCATATTTATATCATACAGCATACAATTGAAAGGCCTGCTTTAGCTGAAAAAGCATTTAAATGTAACTAAATCTTGCTTATTAGGACATATTTCAAATTTCAATACTCTGAATCCTGGCTGACAAGTCTGGAAACAGTCCCACTAGTAAAATATGTTAAAGTTTATATAAAATAGCATGTCAGCTAATTAAAACTAAACTTACTTATCCTCGGCTGGATCAAGTCTCTCTTCAAAATACAAACGTTCATCGGAGTCCTGCTCTTCTTCTGAGGAAAAAGTTAACTCTTCCATACATTCCTGGAGCTTTCTTGCATGTGTATTGTTGCAAACGTGCAGTAAAATGATTGATTTGTTTATATCAAACGTCTGAACACTGTCAGGGGCGTGTACATTTGCATTGATCGTCTCAGCACATTAGCGTATGAATGAGCTGAGCCAGGAAAACTGTACATCGCTTTGTTTCAAACAGATTGCATTGCAGGAGAATATTTGTTTTAAATTTGAATTGGTTTATTAAAAAGTAGACATTTAAAGCTTTCTTTAGACATATGTTTCATGTTTGTGTGATAAGTATTCGCGGAGTTTCAGTTCATTTTTGTGACATGTTTCTGAAATATGCTTGTGAACACAGAGACTGCTGAAAGCTCACCCTTTTTATTTTCTTTATTTTACAAAAACACAATGTTTCATTGTTATTATGAGTGTACACAAATAAAAGTAGACCCTTTATAGTCTCTAATGATATCTTACACTTATCTGTATACCGAAAAATGACAGAGTATTTTAAGTTGTTTCTGCTGTAATGACGAAAATATCCAGCAGGACGCGCCGGCGCGTCCGTCGACCCCAGAGGGTTAATGTGACCCCATCAGATATAAATAAAAAATCTGTCATCTTGCCCTTGCTACAGTATATAGATCACCGGGGCTATACTCCTGGCTTCCTTGGTGAATTTGCAAATTTTCTATCAGATCTAGTATTTAATGTAGATAGAGATTTAAATGTTGGTGACTTCAACATACACATAGATAATGAAAATTTCACATTGGGATTAGCATTTATCGATATTCTCAACACAATTGGAGTCAGACAAAATGCGACCGAAGCAACTCATCGCCATAACCATACCCTAGATTTAATTCTGTCCTATGGAGTTGATGTTGATACTTCCTGGTTATATTGTGAGCAATTCATCTGTGCACGTTATTCATAAGAACTGTTTAGTTTGCTGTTGCAAGTAATGCAAGCTTTCTAAAATCTGGTATAAAATAAAGTTTAGCTGTTTAGCTTCAGCAGATTGCCCCTGCACAACATTGAGGTAAAAACCATGTTTCTTCATTGTTGGTAATTCAGTAGCTATGTATTCTTACTGAATGTATGTTTTTTTTTTATGAACTGAAAAAAACAACAACCCCCTCAAATTTAAAGGTGCACTCAATAATTTGTCTTTGTGTCATCTTGGACTAACACCTAGCAGCATATGCAGCAAAATTCAAAAGTTTTTAGTTACAGATGCCATTGTAGAAATGTAGACTTTGCAGTCAGTCATGATTACTTTAATCAATGTGGGAAGTGACAAATAACAGGATGGTTTCTGAGATTAAGCAAGTAGTATTTGGCTGGTCATTTTATTCCAATATGGCAGCCCCCATGTGTGGATCCTCTCCATGTAGAATAAAACTGCTTTGATATGGTTACTGAAATGACTGGAGTCTCCATTTTAATGTGAGTGCTCATGATTTCCTACATATACAGGTGCTGGTCATATAATTAGAATATCATCAAAAAGTTGATTTATTTCAGTAAATCCATTCAAAAAGTGAAACTTGTATAATGTATACATTCATTCCACACAGACTGATATATTTCAAGTGTTCATTCCTTTTAATTTTGATGATTATAACTGACAACTAATGAAAACCCCCAAATCAGTATCTCAGAAAATTAGAATATTGTGAAAAGGTTCAATATTGAAGACACCTGGTGCCACACTCTAATCAGCTAATTAACTCAAAACACCTGCAAAGGCCTTTAAATGGTCTCTCAGTCTAGTTCTGTAGGCTACACAATCATGGGGAAGACTGCTGACTTGACAGCTGTCCAAAAGACGGCCATTGACATCTTGCACAAGGAGGGCAAGACACAAAAGGTCATTGCTAAAGAGGCTGGCTGTTCACAGAGCTCTGTGTCCAAGCACATTAATAGAGAGGCGAAGGGAAGAAAAAGATGTGGTAGAAAAAAGTGTACAAGTAATAGGGATAACCGCACCCTGGAGAGGATTGTGAAACAAAACCCATTCAAAAATGTGGGGGAGATTCACAAAGAGTGGACTGCAGCTGGAGTCAGTGCTTCAAGAACCACCACGCACAGACGTATGCAAGACATGTGTTTCAGCTGTCGCATTCCTTGTGTCAAGCCACTCTTGAACAAGACACCGCGTCAGAAGCGTCTCGGCCTGGGCTAAAGACAAAAAGGACTGGACTGCTGCTGAGGGGTCTAAAGTTATGTTCTCTGATGAAAGTAAATTTTGCATTTCCTTTGGAAATCAAGGTCCCAGAGTCTGGAGGAAGAGAGGAGAGGCACAGAATCCACATTGCTTGAAGTCCAGTGTAAAGTTTCCACAGTCAGTGATGGTTTGGGGTGCCATGTCATCTGCTGGTGTTGGTCCACTGTGTTTTCTGAGGTCCAAGGTCAACGCAGCCGTCTACCAGGAAGTTTTAGAGCACTTCATGCTTCCTGCTGCAGACCAATTTTATGGAGTTGCAGATTTCATTTTCCAACCTGCACACAGTGCCAAAGCTACCAGTACCTGGTTTAAGGACCATGGTATCCCTGTTCTTAATTGGCCAGCAAACTCGACTGACCTTAACCCTATAGAAAATCTATGGGGTATTGTGAAGAGGAAGATGTGATACGCCAGACCCAACAATGCAGAAGAGCTGAAGGCCACTATCAGAGCAACCTGGGCTCTCATAACACCTGAGCAGTGCCACAGACTGATCGACTCCATGCCACACCTCATTGCTGCAGTAATTCAGGCAAAAGGAGCCCCAACTAAGTATTGAGTGCTGTACATGCTCATACTTTTCATGTTCATACTTTTCAGTTGGCCAACATTTCTAAAAATCCTTTTTTTGTATTGGTCTTAAGTAATATTCTAATTTTCGGAGATACTGAATTTGGGATTTTCATTAGTTGAACATTTGAAATATATCAGTCTGTGTGTAATGAATGAATATAATATCCAAGTTTCACTTTTTGAATGGAATTACTGAAATAAATCAACTTTTTGATGATATTCTAATTATATGACCAGCACCTGTATTGCAAAATTATTAATTTCATTAGGAGTTAAACTTTGACAAAAGAAAACTGCTGAGTGCACCTTTAAGTTTCACCAGTGATTTGATTATTTTTGGATGGCTCTTAACATAAAAAAAAATTGACTTGTGATTTTTCCCTGTTTGGAGTGATATGAAGTGATCAGTTGCACAACATTTACTGAGGTGATTGGCTGAAGGCCCATGAAGCCAAGATGGCTGATCACATACTTGCGTGGACTAGGGATGGGTGATGCCACTTATGTTCGATCCGATAGCAAGTAGCCTACTTTTAGGGCAATTTTGCCAATATCAACACCATTTTATCTTTGGATAAAATAAGTAACTTAAATGATTACATTTTGTATATATTTATGGGCCTAAACAGAAAATGATTTGGCTGCTATGTTTACCCTTTAAAAATGTGTTAATATAAGCCATATAAAACCTCAATTTTTATATAATACGGTTACTACAGTCATGGTTAATACAATATTACTACAGTAAATCCATGGGTAGTTTTCATAAGGGTATCATTTATTAACGAGTATTACATATCAAATGATAATGTTATCAACAACTCTGAATATAAATAAACCTGTAAAAATTGTCACACAAGCCAATTATAATACATGTCATGTCTAGGTTTGTCATTACTTGGTGTGAATAATGCTGTTTTTCTGAATAAAACAACATTTATAAGGTCATTGATATGACCTCTCCGATCATTACCTTGTCTTGTGTTTGCTGCGATCAGCTAATGTCACTTAATCTACACCGCACTATCGTTCAGGTAGAACTATTCTATCGACCATTAAAGATGGCTTCACTAATAAACTTCCAGAATTGTCTCGCATACTCAAAGTCAAAAAGTCTAGAAGAACTTGATGTAATAACAGAAAATATAAATGCAGTCTTCTCTAGCACTCTTGATAGTGTGCCCCTCCCCTCGATTAAAGAAAAAAAAATCCCAGCTGTGTGGTACAATGATCACACTCATGCTCTCAAGAGAGCAGCTCGGAAAATGGAGCACAAGTGGATGAATACAAATTAGAGGTATTTCACAGTGCATGGAATGGTAGTGTCTGTAGCTACATACAGGCACTAAAAGCCGCCATGCCTGCATATTTTAGCAAACTCCTAGAAAATAATCACAACATTTGTTTATTCGCTACTGTGGCTAAATTGGTTTGGAATAAAGCATTGACTGAACATGATATTCTGTCACAGCACAATAGTAATGACTTTCTGAAGTAAGTCAATCCACGCATCTTACCACATGCCCCCATTGAGACAAGAACCACTTAATCGTGATCACAAGGAGGTTACCCCATGTGACTTTATCCTCCCTAGCAACTGGGCCAATTTGGTTGCTTGGGAGACCTGGCTGAATTCACACAGCACACCCTCGATTCGAACTCGCGACTCCCAAGGGTGGTCGTTAGCATCAGTACTCTCTTGAGTTACCCAAGCCCCCACTTTTCTGATAAAATAATCAGAAATAAAATTGGAACTATGCAATCAACTGTCACAGCACTTCAGAAAACAGTTTCTCGTAATTTTCCTCACAAGCAACTTCAATCCTTCACTGTCATAGGCCATGAAGAGCTAACAAAATTTATCAAAAAATCTAAAGCCACATAAAGATCCAATACTACTACTCTTTAAAAGAGGTATTCCCTGTAATCTCAGAACCACTTAATATTATTAAGAGGCTGCTATCCTTGGGGCATGTCCCAAGAAACTTGGCAGTTATCAAACTGCTTATTAAGAAGCCACAGCTTGATCCTGGAGAATTGGCTAATAACAGACCATGTCCTCCCAACTATGTTAATTTCTACAGAGAAATGGAATATACAAACATTTTTTGTCTGGATTTAGGCCCCATCACAGTACATAGACTGCACTTGTCAGAGTTAATGACTTGCTCTTATCACCTAATCTCAGCTGCATTTCTCTTGTAGTGCTTTTAGATCTAAGTGCTACCTTCAACACGATAGATCCCAACATTCTCTTGAATAGGATGGAGAATTATGTTGGCAGTAGTGGACTTGCATTAGCATGGATTAGGTCCTATTTATCAGGCCGCTACCACTTTGTATGTGTAAACGTGGAATTGTCAAAACAAACAAAAGTGTGGAGTGCCACAGGGATCAGTTTTAGGGCCTATATTTCTCCTTATACATACATGGGAGATATTATCAGGAATCATGGAATAAGTTTATTCTAAGAATGTCAAAATCCACAAAAGGAGGTAGATCCTTTTCATATTTGGCTCCTAAACTACAGAATTATCTCTCTAACACTGTCCGAGATGCAGACATACTCACTCGGTTTAAGTCTAGACTAAAGACTCAAATATTTAGCCAGGCATACACCTAATTTATCCATCAACTCACAATTAGGCTGCTTTAGTTAGGTCTGCTGGAATCAGAAACATCTATCATGATCTATAACTCTGCATAAAATTGAATGTCATCTACGCTAATATTATTCTATTTGTTTCCAATTCAGAACTGTTTGGATTCATATCACCAGGTTACAAGAGCTGGCCAAATCCAGCTCCGTTCCTGCTTTGTGTCGGACTCCAATGTTAGGCGTCACTTGAGTGATGACGACAAACTACAGCCGGTGCTAGCCTGACAACACTTCAGTTTTTGACTTCAGAGGATGAAATGATACCAACTCTAAGACATAAGATACTTCATATGCCACAAACCCCACCAAAATGACCTGCCCATTGAACTGCGATGCACCTCATTGATTTCTGCCTGCATCACCTTTGTCTATTAGTGGACTACACTCTTGGAATACATGGACTATAATTTAATTGCCAACAAAAGCTTTCATCAGCCAACTAGCAAAGGACAATAAATCTGTGAGCATGGTCATTAATCTTCGTTCATAAAATATACCTGAAATCAGTACTACAATTACCTGAAATAATTTTTTATAACATTGTGTCTAACTCTTCAACATGCACAAACATTCAAACTACATGAAGCCTATAACCTTAAAACAAACCTTAAAATTCATGTAAATGTTAATTCAAATAATCAAAGATTGTCTAGACAAACTTTCCTTTTTTGATTTTCTTCTTAATGTAGGGTAACTTGTCATTGCATGTCAATAAGTTTCAATTGAGTTTCATGTTGTTCTGTGGGAATTATGAGCTGATTGATTCCTGCCATTTATACACTCAAAGTTATTCTGAGAGATGTAGTACTTGATTAATCAGTATGATGTTGGGTGACGTTCCTCCAGATGAATCTGTCCGCTATTGGATTCAACCGGGTGTGCCACAGGAAAACCATTGTCTGTGCAATTCAGAGCATGTATGGCTTCATTCCAAAACTTGCATCCTAAAGCCCCAAGCACTCTCACATCGAAGTGCTTATTCGTTCTTCGATCTGAGCCAAAAAGTTCAAAACAGCTAAGCAAAAACATACTATTTGCGCACATTCAGACACTGCTGATGTGTAATTTTCATTGCAGAAGGCACATGTGTAAAGCAGCTCATCAAACAACGGAGTGAATGGGTTCTTAAAGAGGTCACAAAGTGCTTCTTATCTTCCCCGAGGTCCAATCATGTTAAAGTTTTTTTCCACCCTGTTTTTGGCCCTCTGTCTGAAATGCTAGTTTTTGGCCTCCTTAAATCATCATCGTAACCACTCACTGCTATGATTGGCTAACATCATGCAGTCTCTCAAATTCAGCAAACTCGGTTGGAAAAGAATGAACAAGTCTCAACATTCTAAAACAAAATTTCAGGGTTTACACATAACACACATCCAACACATAGCATCCGAATATATTAAACCGTTCATCTCAAGCACAACTCATCACTTTTAGCACATACAATTTCAAACAGTCATGACATTTGAAATAGTCATGAATGAAATGGTTTAATTAAGTTTTTGATCGTGTCCTGGTTCATAATACATAAACTGAAAAAAATGCATACATCATTGTCTAAAGCACAGTTAAATGATGCACACATCCTGAAGGTGCACTGAGTTGCTCATCACTGGGACACATCGAAATGGTCAAAGACATCCATCTACTGTTTACATACACCAACAATTAAACAGCACAGATGAGTGAAAGAATGGGTCCAGGATGCATTGGAGCAAAAAACAAAAAGAGGCAGCAGCTGAGTGAAAGAATTACTACTCCATTTCAGTGTTACAACTTGTCTTTTAAAAGCAGTGAGCTAAAGAGTCTGTGTAGTTCATATTCATATACTAAATAATTAAAAATAGTTCAGATGGATCCCCTTAGAAGTTATGTTAGGAATAGTTAGCCACGGAAGGCTTCCTCTCTTGACTTTAACTGCGCGCCAGTAGGCGGGGCCAAGGATGTGATGATGCATGTTGTGGTATGTGTAAATACAAATGAGCAAAGTGTCGTGACTTCACAAACACAGATTTCAGCAAGGTGGCAACTATAAATGCTCTTTTTAGACTGGGGAGGAAGTTTTGAGTAATGGAATTTACCATTCAGGAGTAGATTTGTTTCCTTTTGTAGGCTAATTAAACAACAAAAAAAAAATAAAAATCACATGACATATTCTTGGAAAATGTCTATGTGAACAATTGTACAGATGTAGGTAAGTTTGCACCAGTTTGCTTATAAATCTGCTCTCCAGTGTGTACACGTTGACCGATCTTCACTGACTAAACAATGTAACTGGTGTAATTAGATTTGATTAGATTCTGACATTTTATTCACCTCTGTGTGATTCCTGTAAGAAATAACTGTATTCTTCCTAAAATGTGAGTTTCACTTGACCCGATCTCAGAATGGCATCATCATCCAAATGGCTTGATTATAGGGCTGGAAAATGTAACGCGTTAATTTCTGAAATGTAATAGTTTAATGCATTAAAAACAAATTAAACAATACAGAATCCATTTTATGCACTTCCTGAAACTGAAACTAATGTTTTTCAATCTTCCTGTTGCTAAAATTGGCATGTATAAATTTCCAGGATTCACAATTGACTCTAATGCAAATCTTAGCACAGAAACTGATTGTGCAGAGCAGTGCATGCTTATTCATTATGTGCGACGCATTTTCCTGGCCACAATAAACACAGGAGTGGATTTGTGCACTTTTAACACAGTAACCTTGGGCAACCAATAATATTTTCCCTCTAAAAGTATTGCCAGTCATTGGTTTCATATGGGTAGCTATTCATTCATTATTCATTCATCCTACCAGAGCCGCTCCTTTACTGGACACTCAAATAGAGTCATTAGAGGTTTGTGTGGGTGAAAGATGGCTTCACAAACAAAATTAAAGTTCATTACATCTGCCACCAGCCCTCCTATTGTCTTAAGAAAATGCACCCTCCTTTTGTCTTTCAGGTCATTTTTTTATCCATATTGAAAAGCATTCAATATGCATAAATTCTTGATTAGTGTTATAAGTAATAATACTTGATTAGTAATATAAATTATATGTTCTGAATTTATACTTATTTCAATCAGTTTTCTCATTTTATAATATATCAACTATATTACAATAATTTCTGATTGATTCTGCTTGTAGAAAATGAACAGTGTAAATTTATCAGCATTACATCAATCATGATAGCAAGAGCACCACTGGTTGGTTGATTTAGATAAAATATAAAAGATTGACTTTTATTTCCTGATGTCTGTAGCTGCGTGCCGTTTGATTGACAGGTAGCTGCCAGCTACTGTTTGAGCGCTAATGCGGGTTCGCGACTACATGTTCAAATACACTTCATAATTCCGCCAATGCCCGTCTTGGTGAGGCATTAATATAACCGCAGTCGTTTATGTCTAAAGTGAATTTAAACAGTGGGACAAAAAGCGTATTTTCATCAAAATGTCGGAAGTGTACATGTAACCGAATTGATGCACTGTCTAGTAGGCATAAACGTCATAAAATGGCTATTGATCAAACCACAATAACAAGGAAACAAGAAAACCACTCACTACTTTTAGCTGAATAACATTTTTTAATAATATTGTTAGTGTTTTTAATAATACCGACCCCTGATACAGAGATTGTGTTAATTTGTATAATAAATTACCAGGAAAGTAGAGATGATAAAATATTGTATAATTATGCTTACACTTTATCATGTTTCTTCTAATGCCTGATAGAAAAGTGTCAACCTTTGTACAGCAATACTTCAGGCTGAACATTCCACTAGTCACAAACTTCAGAAAATTGTGCATCATGCATTAGAATGAGAACACAACTATTGCTGGGCTTAGAAGATACAAGAACTAATCAATGTTGAAAATTGTATCTCAAAAGGAGGACAAAGAAATAGTTCACCTATCTCAGAGCTGAGATATTCTTCTAAAAATCTTAATTTCTCTTCTGCTGGGGAAAGAAATTCATACACATCTGGGATGGCATGAGGGTGAATAAATGATGAGAGAATTTTCATTTTGTGTGAATTATTCCTTTGTAGCCCGATGTGGCCAAACCCCTGCTCTATCCCCTCTATTGTGTGGGATATAATGCACCAAGTGACCCTGCTTTTTTAGTGGGTTTTCATAATATTTTTTTTTTGCATTCCTTGCATTGTTTTGAACATGTTTTATACGCAACAGTATCTCTCTCATTCGGCATTAAGGGAAATTTAGACCCTCCACATACAGTAAACTGATTTTAATGTAATTGTTTCATACATTATGATATTGAAAATAACTTTTTCATCTTTTCATTTCTGTAATCATGTCACCCTTTATATTACCTTTTTATTTTTTAAATCCGTTTCATGTAGTGTTTACATTATCACTGATAAGTGATGTAGTTTAAAAGTTGCAAATCACAAACACCTATAAAATTTCTATATTTGTTATTCTTTCTGGCAAACAGCCATAAAAGTGAATGTAAATTATGGTATGTGTGCTACATTTTTAAATTGCAGCATTGAGTTTTTATTATAATGGGCATAGCTTTCGCAACTCAGCACTCAATACTCAGTACTCATGAGTACTTTTAAATGAGTTACTCTTACTTGCGTAGATTTTAGGACATGTACTTTAACTCTACTCATACTACATTTTTAAAGATGTAGCAGTACTTTTACTTGAGTATTATTTTTAGTACTCTACCCACCCTTGTATGTTGGGGAGTCACGTGACGCCATGCAAGGTTCGTACTTGTGAAAGGCGAGCTCTGCAATCTTTGCTAGTTTTAAAACTATTAATGACATAAACCAATGAGATTCGATACACACTGTTCCATAACTGTACTAGGAGGACAATATGTCAAAGAATTAAAAATCCTTGGGCTCTGGAAACATTAAAAGACACTTACGTGCTCAAGCTGACACCCCCAAGCCAGGAAGTTGATTTGGTCTGAGAAATGAGGGAAATTCTGCAAGAGATGTTCAAAATGTTGGCAAATGCTGAAGAAGGTCGTTCCTGACTTGCAGGATCTTGCTGTAATACGTCGATTGATCACTGCCATAGAGATGAAATTCTCTGAGGTGGTTACAAGAGTGGGGGTTGTCGAGAAATGGATTGATTATCTGGAGTCATCGGAGAGGGAATTATCAGCTAAACTGCTAGTGACCAAGGTGGATTTGGTGCATGTCTGGGAGAAGTCGGAGGACATGGTGAACCGTAGACGGTGGAATAACGTCTGAATTGTCAGAATTCCTGAGGCCGAAGATGAGAATATGGTGAAATTCCTGGAAGGGCTCTCTCCGTATGTGCTTGACATAACAGGCCATAAGCTGGAAATCAAGTGAGTTCACAGGGTTCTGGCTCAGCGATCCGCTGAGGGAGACAGTGACCGATCAATTCTGGCTAAATTTCTGAGATCATCCGATAAAGATCTTGTGTTACATGAGGCAAGGAGTAAAGGAAGGCTTTCTTGGAAGAACCACAGCATTCTCTTGTTCCAAGACTTTGCGAATCGTCAAGAGGAATTCAAGAATCTCTTTCATCAATGGAAGGTCGCTTTTGCACTGATATTCCTGGCCAAATTGAGAATAGATGGCCGAAAAACATTCATATGCCCACAATAAGCGATGTCCTTCATAAAGTCAATGGCGTGAGTAAGTTATTTTGTGGTACTCGCGTTGCAGCTGAGTGAACAGACTCACTGAACATTCACTTGACTGTTCGAGGAAACTCAGCACCTTTTTTGTTTCTTTTTTTGCTGGCTCCACCTAGCGGCTGGAGTTTGTTTTGTGGAGTAACAAACCTTCGGTACAGTTTTGTGGATGAATCTGCACAATCTTTGTGCTTATGCCTCCTATTGGCTGGAGATTGTTTTGTGGAGTATTTCTTGCAAGACATTGGAGTGATTAGGTCATTTGTTGCACTCCTGTAGCAGCCGAGTGGGCCAGCTCACTGAACAATTGTTTGACTTTTTGAGGAAACTGAGCGGCTTTTTTTCTTTTTGTGCTGGTTTCCCCTAGTGGCTGGAGTATGTTTTGTGGAGTAACACACCTTTGCAACAGTTTTGTGGATGAATCTACACATTATTTGTGTTTATTCCGCCTATTGGCTGGAGTTTGTTTTATAGATGATCTTTTGTTGTGTAAATCTGTCTCACAAAATTTGTATAGAAACACCTGACTTGAGCAATCCTATGGCAATGTTGTTGCGGGGGCTCTCGAAAGCGAACATGGACTGTTTGAGGTTAGAGGGATGGACGCCAGTTGGCGCTACCATGTGTGGGGTTAATGAGCACGTTTTTCTTTTTTCTGTTTGTTTTTTTTCTGGGGGAAGTTTGGGGTTTGATTGTTCCACTAATGTTAGTATGTGGTCTTTATAATTTTGATTTTGACACACAATCTATTTTTTCTCATATGTCAAAATGTCAAATGTTAATATGAGTGGATTGTCTGTCTCCACTTGGAATGTGAATGGGTTGGGGCACCCCATAAAAGGAAGGAAAGTTATTTCTCTTCTTAAGCAAAAGAAATATGATATAGTGTTTCTTCAAGAAATGCATAATTCCCTGTAGGAAGCTGACAAATTTGGGAAGATATGGAGTGTTTATTTTTTTTGTGCTGCTCAAGAGCAGGGGAGTCATTACACTGAGAAGTATGTATCTACAATTCCAGTGTCTCAACAGATTAAAGATAAATTAGGAAGAGTCATTATTGTTTTAGCAGAAATTCAGGTGTAAAGTCTTACTTGGCTAATATTTACACGCCTAACGTTGATGATCGGGGCTTTTTTTATACATCTTGAAGGGATGTTGCAAGCCGCTGCCACCCCTCATGATATAATATTGAGAGGAGACTTTAATCTTTTGTAGGACCTGAATCCTTGATCATCCTTGACCAACTGGTCCTCTGTATCCTCTGTGGGCATGGATTGGGAGGCACTTGAGGCAGTTCTTAGGGGTCGGATCATACATTATGCCTCATTCACCAAAAAATCCAAAGCAAGAGAACTCATGAAGGGAATATTAAAAGTGCAGAGGCAGAGCTGAAGTACTGAATGTCATCTAATTTATCTGATACATATATAATTACTAATACATATATATACTATTTTGTCTCGGAAGGAGGAGTTTCTGCTATTCAGGAAAAGACATTCATACTTTGAGTCAGGGGATAAGGCAGGAAAAACTCTTGCTAGATGTATAAAACAGAGAGAGTTTTTTCTACCAATCCCTCAGTGAAATCTGCTGGTGGTGAAATATTTACCTCAATAATGCAGTTAAAGAATTCTATCTTGATCTCTATAGTTCCACGTCTTTGTCTACTGAAGAGGGTATTAGAAACTTTGTGGATCCATTAGAAATTACTAAACTGATGACTGAGCAAAAAAATTCTCTTGATTCTAAAATAATCTTGGAGGAATTTAGGGAGGAAGGGGCCAGGTGGCTTTGCCACTGAGGTTTTTAGATCTTATGCTACAGAACTAGCTCCACATTTGCTAGAAGTTTATACGGAATCATTTAAGAATAGAAAACTTCCACCAACCATGACACAAGCCCGGATCAGTCTGATTCTTAAAAAGGATAAAGAAGTGAGATTAAGAGTGGATCTTCCTGATCCAGGTAAACGTTAAAATATTGTCAAAAATTTTGGCTAACCAATTAAAAATTTATGACATCTCTTATACATATAGATCAGGTGGTGTTTATTCTGGGCCGTAACTCTTCTGATAACATTAGGCGTTTCATCAATATCATGTGTCATTGGCAAATGATCAGACTCCGGTCGCTGTCATCTCACTTGATGCCGAAAAGGGATTTGATATGGTAGAATGGGATTATGTTTTTAAAATTTTGAAAATTTATGGGTTCAGGAATACTTTTATTGGTTGGATTAAGTTACTTTATAGACATCCGTTAGCAGCGGTACAAACAAATGGATTAATTTCAGATTATTTTACTCTGGATAAGAGGTGTGTAGTAATGCGCTACATTTAATCTATTTAAAATTGGGTACTTCTTGCTCTCACTCAAGTAAATTCCGAATAATTTTTTTTTAACTTTTACTTCTTTACAATGGGCTGCATTCTTTTCTTTACTGGGTTTAGTTTTAATTAATGCGTAATTTATTGAGAGATTATAGAATGGGACTATTACAAGAGTGGAGGTTCACACAGGCTTTCACTCAAGTCATCAATGCTACAGCATCAAACTCTTCAAAGTGAAACATTTTCTTCACTCTGCACAGTGAAAATAAGTATAGTTTTGTCATACAATGCCTTCATTTAACACCAAGACAATCTTATATTTCGAGATTAAAATCACAGCTCCAATTATAGGCAGCACACTGAGGTAAGTTTTGGCTCTAATCATAACGCAGGATTTTCTGTGTAATATGATGGTCATTTTCAGGGTGATTCTGTAACTGGGCTCTTATGACATCAGTGTAGCAATATATCAGTGCAGCAATATATCAGTGCACTTTGTCCCGCATCCCGCATGTCATGAGCAGTATTTACGCATTTACTCTGTGCCCTCATAGGGGTACTGGAAACTATTGCAGCTACTTCAGGCGGATTAACTGTATAAATCCATGTAAACATCCAAGTTAATTGTAAATAAATGCATTGGTTCTGCTGTTCGCGTGATTGACAATTGGAGTGTGAACAGATAGCATTTCTGCGCATGCACAGTGAGGTGCGTGGGTCGTGCGCATAAGAGATGTGCAGGCGTGTGGTGATCATATGGTAAAGACAGCGGCTGAATCAGAAACCGCTCACTCATTCACTATTTCATATATAGTGAACGGCAGTGAGTGCACTATAGCTCAGCAGTGAGTGAACGAAATGATTGAATACGTATGCTGATGTATATACAAAGTGTCGGATCTCTGGGGCTGTCACAGAAACAACATCACATATGAACTTTTAAAATGCATTTGGCTCAGTTCCCCATGATCTTCTCTGGGAATCATTCAACTTCTTCCATGTACCAGAACATATCACAACACTGGTCAAGACCTAATTCCAAGACCTACAATTGTGCTTCACAACAGCCGACTTCACCACAACATGGCAGCGCTTGGAAGTAGGCATCATGGCTGGCTGCACAGTCTCACCCCTGGTTTTAACATTGGCCACAGAAGTCATTGTCAGGGCCTCAAAAAAAATAAAAAGTGTGGTGGGCGGGGAACGAACCAGGGCCAGCTCCATCTACCACCTATCAGAGCATACATGGATGACATGACAACTCTGACCACTACTGCAGCATGCACCCAGCGGCTACTTGAAGGAGAACATGAAGTGGGCCCAAATGAAAATCAAGCCAAACAAATCTCGAAGCATCTCCATAGTCGAGGGGGTGCTTAGAGACACAAGGTTCTGCATCAGGGACAACCCAATACCAACAGTGTCTGAGCAGCCTGTCAAAAGCCTAGGCAGATGGTACAACTCAAGTCTCAAGGACAAAGAGCAGGTGCAACAACTAAGGCAAGAGATTGTTAATGACCTGGACAACATCAACAAGACTCTACTGCCTGGGAAACTGAAGCTCTGGTGCTTAGAGTTTGGACTCCTCCCCCGGACAATGTGGCCACTCACAGTATATGAAGTCTCATTAACAACCGTGGAGAAGATGGAGCGAACCATCACTTAATTCACAAAAAACTGTCTCGGTGTCTCACGGTGTCTAACTAACATCAGCCTCTACGGCAAAGGGGTCCTGGAACTACCTCTCACTAGTCTGACCGAGGAAGACAAGTGTTCTAAAGTAAGACTACAGTTGACACTGAAGGACTCCAGAGACAAGAGCATCAGTACTGCTGCACTGCCCCTAGTAACTGGATAGAAGTGGACACCATCTGACGCAGTGCAGCAAGCTACATCAGCCCTGAAGCTCATAGACATTGTGGGGCTGGTCCAGCAGGGAAGAGGAGGTTTTGGCCTGAAAGCAAGTGAACCAACCTGGCGAAAGGCTACAACATCAGACTGGAAAACACTGGTGGTCAAGGAGGTGCGTTGACAGGAGGAGGATGTGAGAAGAGCGAAGGCTGTCTCTCTTGCAAAGCATTAGCTTTGGAGAGCAAGCGTATTGCGACCAACTCCCAGCCACCAAGAGCAAGCAATCCCCCAAAGACAATAATTGTCAGAGAAGGGCAGAAAACACCCAAATATCCTTCCACTAAGTCAGAAGCAGGACAACTATGCATGACCCGTGACTGGAAAATGCTGGCAGACATCGGCCAGCAGCTAATCTTTCCACCTGACTTGGTACTCTGGTGCCCCTCACTTAAGATGGTTTACATCATAGAGCTCACAGTCCCTTAGGAGAACTCAGTTCAGGAGGCCTATGAGCGAAAGAAGCTGCACTAGCAGAGCTAGCAGCAGAAGCAAAGCAGCATGGCTGGAACATCAA
Organism: Moxostoma hubbsi; assembly: GCA_032164185.1. Classification (NCBI taxonomy): domain Eukaryota; kingdom Metazoa; phylum Chordata; class Actinopteri; order Cypriniformes; family Catostomidae; genus Moxostoma; species Moxostoma hubbsi. The sequence goes on along the minus strand of JAVLUX010000034.1, from coordinate 34,652,515 downwards.
AGTTTATCCAGTTGAAGTGGGATGCAGGGCATTTGTGGCATCATCTATCATCAGACTGTTGAAAGGACTCGGAATCCATGGTCAGACTTTGCAAAAGACCATCAGAGAAGTCTCAGAGGTGGCGGAAAGAAGTAGCCAGTGGGTTTTGCTGTAGCAGAATGACCTGTGCTGGATCCCAACTAAAACAACATAAACCACTCAAGAACTCCCACCCGTCAACCTTTCAGCCAGCTGCAGACTTTTCCAACATGGTGAGCACGGGACACAACCTGAGAACTGATCATTCTGCAGCAGGCCACCCTTGTGGAGGGTGTATAGTGTTGAAAGGCCAAAACACCCAGTGATGCAAGGGCTCACACAGTTGATCGTCTACCACTCCCAACAACAAGGCAAATCTCGAAAAAGTGCTATTGGCACAAGGGACAATTTCTAACATCTCGTTCTGTGTTTTTGATTCTTCATCTTCCTCTTACCAAAATTCTTCTACAAATCTTAATTTGTGTTCTGCAGAAGAAAGGAAGTCATGCACATCTGGGATGGCATGAGGGTGAGTAAATGATGGGTAAACTTCCCCTTTAAAGTGATAGCTCAGCCATAATTTAATATTCTGTCATAATTTCCCTACCCTCATGTTGTTCCAAACCAGTGAGATGCTTGTATTATGTGGAACACAAAATATGTTAGACAGAATGTTAGGGGCTGACAGTCTCTGTCACCATTCACTTTCAACATACAGAGGAAAACAAAATTCACTGAAGGTAAGTGACTCAGGCAAACATTCTGTCTAATATTTACTTTGTGTTGCATGGAAGAAAGAAAGTTATACAGGTTTGGAACAACATGATGGAGAATGATGACAGGATTTCCATTAATAATAATAATAATAATAATAATAATAATAATAATTCTGTACTACATGTAAAATGTGTATTATGTAATGGAATATTGTGGAGTTGATGTCTATTATGTAATTTGTGAAAGTAATGAGTTACTAATTGAGTACTCTTTTAATTGAATACTTTCTTACTCTTACTCAAGTAATTATTTATGTTAGTACTTTTACTTCTACTTGAGTAATTATTTTTTTAAAGTAATTGTACTTTTGCTTTAGTACAGTTTTTGGCTACTCTAACCACCTTTGGCCCTCTTCCCATTAGTGTTCTGTCTTGACCTGAAACCATTAGCAGCTGCGATAAGAAAGGAAGATGATTTTCCTGGGGTGGTAACGGGAGGTATGGCGCATAAGCTTTTGCTATACGCAGATTAGATTTTATTATTCATCTCCGACCCTACTAGATCTATGCCTTGCCTCCATATAATTATTAATTCCTTTTCTAAGTTCTCAGAATACAGAGTTAATTGATCTAAATCTGAATCTTTAGCGAACTGCCCAGTAACTTCTTTTCAGCATTCAGTCTCAGACATTTGGCTCATTGGTTGCTTCCACCCGAGAGAGCCCCTCCCTGGTTTTGTATTGAACAGGAAGTTGTTGCTCCTATTTCGCCATTGCAAAGCCTTTCTATCAAACTAGTCAGAGAAGTTAAGTTATACCCAATTATCTCGCATTTGCACTCGGTATGGAAACAAGTGTCGAGATTGTTTAATTCAGACATTTATTTAAATGTTGCCTCGAGCATATGGCTGAACCCTAAATTATGTATTCCCTTTCTGCTGGTCAGAGTGGATTGTGACGGAGGTTAATACAGAGAGTGAGAGTGGAGTGTTGAGATCCTTTGAAAATATGGTTCAACATTTCAGAACTCCTAGATCTCAGTTTTTTAGGTATTTAAAGCTGTGCCACCTGCTCTGTACTATTTGGGAGTAGCATACACCCCCCCAAAGTGGCAGATACTCTGGGAGTGGTTATTACTGCTTTTGGAAAAGGTCATGAGGCATCAGTGTATTACTCCCTGCTTATTCAGGGTCTGGAGGATGGAGCTTTAACTTCTATCAAGAGATTATGGGAGAAAGATTTAAACTTGCTATTGGAGGAGGGAGTGTGATCTAGGATTCTAAAAAAGGTCAAGTCAACATCTAGAGATGCAAGGGTTCACCTTTTGGAATTCAAGATTTTACATAGATTCTATTGGACCCCCTTCTAGATTATATAGGCTTGGTTTTAAAGACACACCCACCTGCTGGCGATGCCAGTCAGAAGATGGAGACACAACCCATGTTTTATGGTGGCGTATTAAGATCCTAGAATTTTGATTGAAGGTTCAGAGTTTTATATGTGACGTATTGGGCACTCAAATTTCTTTTTGCCCCAGACTCTGTATTTTAGGCAATGGGGTGGTCATCAATATAAGGGATAAACACATAAAAAAAAATGGGTTCTAACCAGTGTTAAGATCAGCAGACAGATTGTTCTAAGGAGATGGAAGTCAGCTGGAGCACCCTCATTTCAAGAGTGGTGCACAGAGATTGGGAGGGTGGCAGCATTCGAGGAAATGTCATGTAGAAGGCTTGGGAACTTAGATTAATTTAATAGGAAATGGGGCAGCTATTTGACGTTCTTGGAGGGCTCTCGGGGAGGGGCAGTGGAGGAGAAGTATAGATTTAAATGTGTGTGATTTATAATATATATATAAATTTAAGCAATATCACACGAGCAAGAGTGCGATATGGCCCTACATCAGCACTGCTGTGATTCGCAAGCAACCATTGTTGCAGTTATTTATTTGGGTTTCATAATTATTCATGTAGTTATTCAAATTTTTACACATTTTAAGAGCATTTACCATGTGATGTACCACTGTGAAGTAGAGAGGTGTCAGCTGATTCACACATTTCAAAATGTGAAAGTGGAGATTTATGGTTAAAAAAAGGACTTAAATATTGATCTGATTATCACCCACACACATTGTCATGGAACTGGCGGAGACGAGGGAGACACGTCGTTTATTATTACTGGATGAGGATTTTTAAAAATGCTTTTATAGGTAATGATGAGGCGGATTTTTATTCACAGGTATGAATCCTTGCAATTATCAGTTTTTATAAAAAATAACTATCCAGTTTAAAATGTCTCCAAATGGATGTAATGTGTTCTTAGATTTCAATGTGGATGAATGGAGGATTCGGTTTTGAAGCGTCAAGCGCCCCCTTCAGGAATAAAACTCACAAGACAATTTTGGCCTGTAGGTTTGTTACCCACACAAAACTTCTGTATGAATTTAGAAAACAAGAAATACATCACGTGAGTCATATGTGGAGTCAGTCAGTGAAGATGTTAAAGGTGTCCTCAGAAACGGTGAGAAAGGCATTTCAGATGAGCAGGTAAAAATGGTAAATTTCTTAAATGCTTTTCTGAATGTTTGATATGATACAGTATATAAATATTTGAGTATGCAATGAATATATTTTTTATTAATTTATCTGTGCAATCATTTGAACATTTGCACCACATTTCCATCCCACACCACCCACTAATTACCAACTACATTTTCCAAAATGTTCCATTTAGGGAAAACTGTATTAAAAACAGCCTTTATAATAATAATAATAATAATAATAATAAATCATACAAATTAAAAACTTTATATTTTTTATTATATTGAAATATTTTATATTAATTAATATTTTTATAATATTTGTTTTACTTGACTTTTCAAAGGTGTTTCTGTGCAGCGTTTGATATGAACATGATTGATAATTTGCTCTGTGATATGGATGTTAAAAATACTTGTTAACTTTTATTAACAATGGTCGTTAACGTGAACTAACAATGAACAACAATTTTACAGCATTTATTAATTTTGTGTTCATGTTAATTTCAACATGTGGCATATATTAACATTAGTTAATGCACTATGAACTAACAGAAACTAACAACGAACAATTGTATTTTTATTAACAAACATTAACAATGATGAATAATTGCTGTAAAAAAAAACCTATTGATCATTGTTACTTCATGATACCTAATGCATTTACAAATGTTAACCAATGGAGTCTTATTGTAAAGTGTTACCAATGGTTTTGTGTAGCTAACATACAATTTCAAACCACAAGAATGAATGAAGTTTGGGGAGGCCTTTTAATGCCATCATTTTTCAGAAGGGAAAATATAGCATTTGAGATCACGCATGAGCAAACCTAAAAATTCTACCTTCCTGAGAAATGATACTGTCTCTACTTGTTTATCATGAAAAGGGACAGTGCTATTTCAATTGAGCCTCAATTTCAGATTGCTTAAAACATAAGAAGGTTTTGCTGATGGAAATGCTTTTAAATTACAAAAAATGCTGAGAAAACAGATCTGGATTTTCACTTGATTCAGGAAAAAAAGCGCTTTCACAGCAAAAAGCAGCTGAGCCATTTTGACCCCACAGGTATATTTACAGAATGAGTCAGATGGATAGTGACAACCCTCATAGTCAGCACTTGATATACGTTGCACGCTTGCATTCAATAGTTGGACTGAACTAGATTAGATGCATTCTCTGAGCTACAGGAGCAATCTCAATCTAGACCTTTTCTAATATTTTAAACAAAAAGAGAAATGCATTTGAGCATAAAGGCTTTATCTCATGTTTACCACCTGCTGTATTCTTTCCTTCTGCTAAGTCATGAATGCTTTGCCTTTTCCCGTGTGAATATTACACAACGATGTGTGACTGAATACAATTGTTTTACAAAGGAAATCATGAAGATTCTGCCATGTGGATCACAGATGAATGCCTCTATTCATGCCGAATAAACTTATATAATGCATAATGCCTGTAGGATTATATCTGAAGCTATATGTTTATGCTGATCTCATTTTATTTGCTACTTCTTATCTAATACATACAAATATAAGCAACATGACTGGGAGGGATCATGTCTATAAGGCATTTAAGCAGCACTGAAAATCTTGATTTCTTGAGCAGGCCCTGTCCTATAATTTGACATATGATAATACATGGTTGCAAAGTACTTTGTTAAATGACACAAAAACAATTTGAATTCATCACATAAGTAGTCTTTTTTTGGATATCAAAACAGATTAAAATAATAAAAAAAACACTTAGTTTGAAGGACTGTAATGTTACATGAACACCCTTTCTCAGTCAGAAATAGGATATTATACTGTATCAAATTTTCATGATATATTTGCTGCTGAATGTGAACATAGCTATAATTTGAATGTGCTTTTTATTTTGACATTAGGCTAAGCTTCCTAAAGAGAATCATTAGACAAGTTTTGTGACCTTTTATGCTGTTTCATCTGATTTGTTTGCATCCCAAAATGCTGTTAAATATATTGTGGCATTTTTCATAAAAAATATGTAGGTAAATATTGCTATTTACGATGCGTTGCTATATTTCTGTGAAAATGATCATTTTGTTCATTTGGTGAAAAACAGTACAGAGAACAGGCCAGGACTTGTACTGTATTTTACTTCTTGCATTACATATTTTGAAATGAACTTGGCAACAGTACTTATTTGGTTGACATGATGACATAAAATTAAATTAGCCTTTGAAGCCATAACAAATACATTAATATTGATGTATTCAGTGTATTTAATATCGTCAAAAGACTGAAAAAATATTTAGATATTTATATATATATTTTTATATATGACCCTGCCCATTTGTGTGTCACTTGTAGGAAAACTTGGCACTGTTGAAACATTATGTGGTAAGAAAATGATCATCTGGAATGAAAATCGGTTAGAAAAGTCGGCTGAACGGTTCATTTAGTGAACCAATTCGCAAAACTAATGCTCCTGGATTCTCGGACATCACGTGTTGTGTCTCTACCCCAGAACGTAAAGAGAAGAGACAGTTCAAGAAAGTTTCTTTCTGTGTTTTTGGCAATAAATGAACTTGACACATTTTTGGCTGAAATATTAAGAACATTGTAAAATACTGATGAAGTTATTTAACTTATTTTAAGTCTTCCGCCTTTCCTGGACAATTGTTCCTATGTGTGGTATTTCAGGTTGTAAGTAACTAAAATGTGGTTTCCATTTAACCTACAGTACATTTAACTTTATTTAACAAAAAATGAACTTCATTATGCGTATGAATCAACAAATTATCATTAAGCTTCATTAGCTTCTTTTTAACGTTTACTTAAGTGAATTTCCATAAAGGTATCTTTTACATAAGCGACTGGGTACTTCATACAACACACTGGATTGATTTAAATTTTTCCAGCTCTTTTGTAATGTCTGTTACATCAATACCAACAAACCCAAGAGTATTAATGCTCCATCTGTATGTTTGTAGGGATTACACCATATCCTATATTACATGGTTATTAAACATGTATGGTAGATAGAAGTCCTTGATGTTTGTTGGAACAGGGAAGGATTAAAGGATACAGGATTTAACACTAAGTTTCATAAGTGTCATAAACCCCCCTAGTTCAGTACCAGTCGTTCACGCTTCAGATTTTAAAAAAAGTAAAAGGGGGTCTTAAAATAGCTATAGAGATGGCTGAACATCAAAATGTGAGAGGAAAAAAAAGAGTTTTGGGGCACTTTGCTGTATATCAATCATGGGACAAAAGTATGAACATATTAAAAGTGAAGATGATAGAACGGATATTCAAAGATTCACATTTTTGTTAAAACTTTGGAGAATTAAGTGAAAGCAGATATTTACACAAAAACCAGGACTGCTTATAGAGACCTAATATAAATTCATTGATATTTATTCTTACAAGAGTCTTTCAAGTTTAATACAAGTTAAAATCTTTTGACATTGTTTGTGGAAAAATGTTGATTACCACAGAAAATTATTTCGACACATCCCTCTTTTATAAAAATCGCGCTCAGTAAGCGGCACATATAAAAGTAAACGCGTCCAATACACAAAACCTTAAATACACACAGTTTCAAAAGTAAAGCCGATAGTACATGCTAACATGACTGTGTAAAGTTATCCGGTATTTCAACTTCGTAGTCTTGGCAAAGTTACAGACTTAAATCCCAGTAACTTTTGCACAATGTGAAGAAAACCAAAAAGAGAGTACATGACCTGAGAGATTGACCTGTGAGTGCAGATATGCTAACTAGATTGCGTTTAGATTACACTGATATCTGATCCAACTAACTCGGAATCAGGAAAAGCATAAAAGGTCACATTTACACTTGTCTTGATGTGGACAACATCCAGATACAGGTCGCATTTTAATGGCGTAAATGGGGCTATTGTTTTCAATGATGTGCAACCGGTACATATCTGTTAAAGCTACTCTATGTAAGATTTCTTAGTTAGAAATGAAAAACATTTAATGAGCAATGCACCAACAATCAGTCTTCCAAACCATGTTTTTGCCAACCCCGCTTCACTATGGTAAGCCTTTAATAATGAGTTATATTTTAGAGATGTCGGGACGGATTTGGCGGGAAATTGCATACTTCCATCATTTGTCCATGCATGTTTACGTCATGTCCATAAAGAAAATAAGATCTGGTTACTACAGCGCATGTACTTTATGTGTGCTGATTGCTGTGGTTGTAGTTTGAAGCTGAAAGCTTGTAGCCACAACAAATGAGCGACACTGACCATGGATCGTTCAAAAAGGAAACCTTGAATCGTGAAGAGTCTGCACGCAAAAATGGAAAGCGACAGAACACATAAGAAAACGCGAAACTACATCGGATTGGCTTTTCAGAGGTGACGAGATCTCTGAGATCTCAAAGGATTTAAAACCGACCCAGAGATGGAGTTTTTCTTGCTGGACAGGTAAGATTTTTTATTGGGCCGATAGTTAGCCAGGTAACTCTCTTAGCGCAGTAGTTCGTTAGATAGTGTTAGCCACTCTAATGGGGCATGGATTTTGGTACCGCAGTTCTTTTTATGTAATATTCGAGGAAGGACTACTTACTTTTATGATGTTAACAATGCAAATCTCTAAACTAGTTACCTCCTTTGTATATTTACCTTCTGGCTAAGTTATAATAGTTTCCACCATTTGATTTTATCTGATATGACTTGCAATTGTTATGTCTTATGTCATCGTTACCAAAGTTTTGTAACACTATTTATTTTAAAACAAGTTTTCAATAAGTCAAAACAACATCGGAAGATGTGCTTACCTGCTCATAAAACATAATTACGTACATATTTGGATATGTATGTATTTTTTGAGGTGACGGGGCGAGTTTTAGTGACATTCGTTCTGATAAGATGGTCACCTGTATACATGGTTACTCCTCAGACCATCAGATTCATCCGCGCAGAAGATCAGAGTTGAAGCCCAACTCATGGAATTACCAAAACAATATTCCTCTGCAAGCAACATGCAGTTTTATGCTTCAACCTCTATAGGGCCAAAAGTTACATAGTGTAGCTTGAACATTTTGGGGTTTCATGACCCTTTAAAAAAATGTAGATGGTGCTTAGATGTTCTGAGTGGTGATCTGATGTTGAGCAATTGCTAGGGAGTCCTGGTGGTGGCTAGGGCATTAGTAAGCAGTTGCTTGTTGGCCCAAAGTCAAAAGAGCCCACCCCCACATGTCTATAATATTGTGGTCCCCAAAGATATGGCTTGGGTCCCTCCTTCACTGTAAATCTATGGGATTTTTAAAGTCTGGTTTCTTAGAAAAGTAATAGCACACCTCTCCTCAACAAGCCATGTGATTTGAGGTATGATGAATGTCTGTAGCACAAACAATGCATGATGAGTTACACACCAAAGTGTAATTCTTGTTCAAATATCTTGTTTACTATGAGCAATAACAATGATTCTTGACCTAGCAAACAAATGAGAGGAATGGATCAAATGTATACAAATATCAAGTACACTTTTTCATGCGGGTGTTTCAAGATAGAAATGACCTCATCATCATTCTCTAGGACTATCATATCTGTTCAATGAACTTTGACGCTTTAAAAACAAATTCAGACGCATATTCCTGACCCATTTAAACAAGGACTGCTCTACTGCAAATAAGGTAACCTAGCAACAGTTTGTGATGCTGGATGAATGTTCTACAACCAATCCCAGGATGCTGGCTGAGATGTACAAAGGGCATTATAAAAAAGTTCTTGATGGGGTGAAAGGAGGAAGCAGGAGATGGCAAAAATCAACTAAAAAATGTCATTGTATAAACAAGTCAAGTCAAGTCAATTTTATTTGTATAGCGCCTTTCACAACACACATCGTTTCAAAGCAGCTTTACAGAAGTTCAGCATTAACAGACGATAAAAAATGTAATGTCTATAAAGCCATTGGTGACAGTAAAAATTTACTCCCTTTGATTTTAAATGAAACAACACAAAACTCTCTTTTCAGCTGATTGTCAGAACACGCTCTCTCTCTCTGTGTGTGTGTGTGTGTGTGTGTGTGTGTGTGTGTGTGTGCGTAGGTCGCTCTCTCAATGGCATCTGGCTTTCTCTCAAAGCCCATCTCCACTCTCACTGCAATGACAAACAGCTGTTAGAGGTAATCATTGCTAGGTGATGATCCTTGCCATGCTCATCTCCTGATCTCGCTGTCCCTCCACAAGCTGGGGCTCAACCACACCCCCACCACCACAGGCATCTACTCAAATCTTGACATCCAGGTCTAAATTTTACAGAGAGTTTATGCTGACAATCAACATCTGGGACAGCATTATACAATGAAACCTTATAAAGAAAAAAGACTTTCCTTTGCCAGTTTTAGTTTGTTTTCATGTTTATTAATGATCTAACCTATTTTATTCATTCTGTGAGTGTTAAAAAACAAAGACAATATAGAATGAGACGGTTCACTGGTATACATGTGAATGGAAGAAATAGTAACACTGGAAATGGTGGCTGTAGGAATGGAAGGCCTGCCTTAAAATTAAAAGAGCCAAACTCCTGTCAGTTTTCACTGAATGCGCATTAGCTAGAACAGCTTGATAAAATGTGTTTTTAGTGTGATCTGAGCTGAAGAAGCACAATGTATGATATCTTTGTGGTAAGATTTTACTGCTGATTTTAAATATGTGATTTGAACTTAATATTGACCAACATATTTCTGTTTTTCCACTTTAAAGTAGATAGGAACTGTATTACGAACATAATCACAAAGTGACCTGACTTGCACTAAAGGGACTTTGTAAATACAATATGCATTTCGCTATCCAGACACATGATACTACCACATTTAAAGTCAGCATGGAATCAAAATGTACCCTATTTATTTTATTAATACATGTAACTGGTTTTCTTGTGAATGATTTATTCATATATATTATGCTATTTTATAAAAAATGTTTTACCTCCTAATCTATTTTTTATATGTCCGACTCTTTGCTGAGGTATGCAAGGCTGCGCATTAGATAAGTCAAGTTTTTAGTCAATTTTAACCACACCCCTTGAAGAGCCTGTCATGTAAACAAACCTGCCGTTAAAGCAGTTAATGCAGAAAAATCCTGTTTCCTTCCCCAAACTACCTTGGTTACGGACCCGCTGGCTTCAATTTACATTTAAAAGGAGGAAAAACTGTGAATTCATGGTTGAGTTTGAGACATTTCAGTACTGATCTACATGAGTCGGATGCATCTGGAATTTGTCCATATTTTTTAATACAGGCACCTTGGGATGTACAGCACAAGTAAGTGTTTTTTTCCAATTTATATTTAGTAATTTGTCATTCAAAACCTTGAAATATTGTAATCATTTTCTTGCTTTATTCTCATTCATCTGCATTTGTCTCCAGCCTCGTGGTAAGCAAAGACCACAATGTGCTGTGTGCATTTGTGGGCTGGTTATGGATAAATGTTGTCAGTTAGATCATCGTTCGGTTTCCAAGTCAGCCTGGAACCTGGAATATTCTTTGAGTCTCCAGTTTAAGGAATAGTTCACCAAAACTTGAAAATCCCTGCCAAACCTGTATGACTCTCTATCTTCTATGGAACTCAAAAAGAGATTTGCTCTTTTCCACACAACAAAGAAAAATCTGAATGTGTGGGAATTAAATTTGAGAGCTACAGCAGAGGGGAAGATTTTCACCAAATGTATATTTCAATGTGTTTCTCGGACAAAGCTTATGGCTTCAGAAGACTGAGATGATAACATGGTCAGTACATTTGTGGTGCTTTTATGCTCATTTTGAAGCTTGAATGCCAGTGGTCACTGTCTGCTTTCATTATGTTGAAAATGTATATTATAATTTATATTGAGTTTGTAATAATCTGAGCATTGGCATAGAACTGGGGTGGGAGGTGAATTTCCCTTAAGTGGATATGCGTTGGACATGTTCTTATATATGATCTGAAGTGAATGTAGCCAAAGGGTAAACTGGTCAGAAGAGGAGGAACAGTTAGTCAGGTGTCATACTGTATATGGGATGTTCCGTAGCGCTCATTCGAAGGCGTTAGGTTTATTTGTGTCTTTTATTTTGAAGTCCTGCACTTGTTTCTTGTTTCTCTTGTTGAGCCTTGTTATCCTTGTTTGTCTCTGCGTATATAATTCCCTCATTTTCTCTTTGTCTTGTTCATTTCTTATCCTTAGTAAGCTGTACTGTATGGTTTCCGGTGTTTCTCAGATTCTTGTGTTTTGTTTTCATTCATTAGCAAAAGTGAATTTAGATCCTACATTCTCTGCTTCTTCAGACTGCTAGCATTACAGGAGAACTGAATGCAAAATGGATCTCTGGCAGGAAACTGACACCATTGAGAAGTATGTCTAACTGTTTTGTGCCGAAGCTCGTGTGCTTGATTGGGATGATGTAAACCTCAAAGACCCATTTTTCGAATTGTTCTAAATGAGCCGGTTAACTTATGTCTGCCAAGGGGGGCATACAACGAGTATGTCCCCTTTGGCAGAGAGTGCATACCCCTGCACTCTTAGCCTCAGTGGTACCGGTGCTCTCAGCTTTGGTAACCATGGTGATCCTAGCTTTGGTGGCCCAGAGATTTCTGGTCCAGTGCCTTTACATTTAGTCCCCAATGCCTTGACATTGCCTGAGACCCTTAGTGCCTTGATGTAAAAAAGGACACCAGGAGCTGGATTCTTCAAACACAGGTAGGGAACTTTTAATTGACCACTTCTCTGGTTTACAGCTTCACAATTACACATCAGCTTCACAATAACACATCAGCTTCACAATAACACATTAGCTTCACAGTAAGGCTCTAGATCCAGTCTCTCTCTCTCAATCTGGTGCTGACATGGTCCTTTTATGCCACTCTCCCCAATCTCACTAAAATTAGAGACAGGTGTTAGTCATAATTTGGCTCAGGTATATGCACCCTTACTGCTCTCTCTCTACCAATGGACGCTTGACCATGCTGCCACATATCCCCACTGCTCGACTCAGGGCGGGGAGACATCCGGACTGCCTACCATTCCCCCCCATTCCTGGACAGGAAGTCGGCAACAGCCATCTGCACACCTGGTCTGTTGATCACCTTGAATTTAAAGGGCTGTAGTGCCAGATACCTCAGGGTGATCCGCGCGTTGGTATCCTTCATGTGGTGGTAGCCATTAGGGTGGGGCGTAATCTGAGCAGAGAGTGAAGGCCCGCCCCAGCAAGAGTAATGGAGAGTGATAACTGCCTGTTTGATGGACAGACACTCCTTTTCCACTGTGCTGTACAT